>CM024753.1:118448015-118828868 GCA_014218235.1 Colocasia esculenta | reverse complement strand
CCCGACCGGCCCTGCCGCCGCCGCCGTGCTCTGCCACCGGAAGTCCCTCCCCGCCGGTATGTACACACCCTCGCGCCCCTCTCCCCCTCCCTTCCCCACCCCCGCCACCGGCGACCCCCACCTCCGCCATCGGCGTCCCAGCCCCCCTCCCCTGCCGCCCCCCTCCCCCTCCCTTCTCCAACCGGCCAGCCCCCCTTCCCCACCCCTGCGACCCCCCCCCCTTCCCCACCCCTGCGACCCCCCTCCCCCTCCCCCTCCCCCTCCAGTCCCAGTCCCCCCCCACCCTGCCACTACCCCTCTCCCTTCTGCGCCCCCACCGCCACCGCCCTCCCCCCCTTCCTGTGCAAGCCCCCCCCCCCCACTCCGCCACTACCCCTCCCCCTCCTGCGCCCCTACCGCCACCGCCCTCCCCCCCTTCCTGTGCAACCCCCACCCACCCCGCCACTACCGCTCCCCCTCCTACCCCCCACAGCCACCACCCTCCCTCCCTTCCTGTGCAACCCCCCCCCCCCCACCCTGCCACTACCCCTCTCCCTTCTGCGCCCCCACCGCCACCGCCCTCCCCCCTTCCTGTGCAACCCCCCCACCCGGTGATCCCCTCCACCTCTCCACAGTGCCTCCTCCCCTTCCCGGTGACCCCCTCCCCCTCCACTGCTCCCCCTCCTAGCTTGGCTACCCCCTCCCCCTCCCTTGCTCCCCCTCCTGGCCTGGCGACCGCCTCCCCCTCCACTGCTCCTCCTCTTGACCGGCGATATCCACTACTACCTCTCCACAGTGCCCCACTCCCCCTCCCAAATTTTGGTGCACTATTGTAATGTCAAATATTTTCACATTATGTTTATAATGTCATATTTGTGTGATTTTTACATATTATATAATTGTAATATATATATATATATTATGAATTCTTTGTAAATTCTTTTAATTGTTTGTAGCAAGAGTCTTCTTCCATATAATGTGCTATGTAATCAGTTTTATCTAGTGAATAGAGTTTGCTCCTTTTACGCTACTATTAAAAAAACATGAAATTGCTAAAAAAGTATGAATAACCTGCTATTGTTAAAGTGCTATAGAATCCATGGTTTTGTTCAACCTCAAATGTTAGCAATTCTCCCCCATATGAAGTTACTAAAAATGAAGAACCCACCTACCCATTTGAACACAAGTTTCCTTTAAAGGATGTAATGTAGGTCAACATTCACATTTAAATTTTGCATGTACATGGACCATAAACCATGTTGAAAATATTAAAGTTCATGTTAAACATTTCCCTAGTAGACCCCTGACACTCAATTTCCATGAATTGAAGGGGATGCATGTACACTAAAAACTAATCATGAACACAAGTATAAACATAAGGACAAGCAACCAACATCCATCTTATTTGCATTGGAGTTGAAGAGTTCAAGGCATCCGAAGATGAACATTGTCCATAGGAGAAATGCCCTCATCCCCTCCCCCCTCCTAAGCCAGACCCTTCATGTAGATCACTTACATTGTAGCAACCTGGTATTTTAATAAATAAATAAATTAAAAATTAATTAATTAAAACTCATTAAACAAAAAGAAGTAATGGGCTTTGCTAAATGGATCATGTAAAAGTTATTGGGTCAAAAGAGGTATTTTAAAAGTTGAATAAAAGAAAAATACCCTAAATTCGTATCTTTAATGTTTCCTAAAATGAAAAGAGCTATTAAATCATTAAAATAGTTAATATGAGTTGGAATTGGACTCCTAACCCTACCCAAATTGGCTAGGTACGAATTTGCAACCCAACCTAACCCAATTAGGAGGTGGAAAGCTTGGAAGGTTGGAAGAAATAGGGAAACTCAGAATTTAATAGGAATTAAAGTTGTAGTAGGAATTGGAAACACTAGAGGCTTACATACACCCTAACCTCTTCATGGCCGACCCTAATGCGTTGCTGAGGCTTGCTGGATGTGGAGGAGAGGCTAAAGGAAGGGAGAATTTGTCACGTCCTAATAAAAGGCTATTTATCGGGAGTGACAGAAAAAACAGGCACAACAGGTAATATTTACTTATCCATTCATATCGTCATAACGCGGAAGTTTAATTACATAGATACTCCTCATAACAACTAAGTGAGGAGTAGATCAAAATAAACTTAATTTACACATCCCAATTTAGGAAATAAAATAGTACAAACTCTTCCTTCTAGATATTAGTTTCTTTTATGTTTAATTGTTCACTTTCAGTTTAATGATTAGTATTACACATCTTATTTTAATGTATTTCTTTAGTATTGCACATGTTTATATGTAATTCATGTACATGTATGTATGAATTTGGTTTATTATTGCACTTGTTCACATGTATGATTTTGTTATCATATTCCTTTCATATTTATTTGGGTTTTAAATTTGATCTATGCATGTATAGTAATTTTTCACTGCACACACATCACGAGAGCGTGTTAAGCCCGTGTCAATGAACATTCCCGTTCAAGACTTTGAGATTGATGTGCACGAGTCTTATTTTCAATAATGAGAACGTGTATATCTAACTCAAAGTCTTGAATTGTCCCGTTTTGGACAGTCTGTGAATGTTTGATCGGAGTTAGGTGGTCATTTATTATGTGATTGTATTATTTGTTGAAAATTTCGGGTGCGTCTACTCACTCCTCTCTGATATACCTTTATTGATTTAGAATATTTTCTTAACCACTTATTAGTAAGTGTTTAAGAAAATATCTAAATCAATAAAATTTTTTGGTATATCGGAGAGGTGTGAGGAGATGCTGCCGAAATTTTCAGCAAATAATACAAACACATAGTAAATGGTCATCTGAGTGCGATCAAATATTCACAGATGGGTAAAAAGTGATAATCTTAATAATATATCCTACCTATTCATTTTGACTTACTCGAACGATGTGAGGGTCTGTTGGATTTTAACTTGTGACATGACATTTAATTTGTGTAGGAAAAATGTCTTATGAGAATCGGTCATGGATGTACCGTGGAATGGTGAATGGAGTTGTCACCGAGGAGTTTAAAGACGGAGTTGACAGTTTTATTCAGTTTGCATTGAGTAATTCCTCAGTAGCAGTCGATCCGATGGGTAACATCCGATGTCCGTGTTCGGCTTGTAAGAACATAAAGTGGATATCGACATGGGATGTGCAGCATCATTTGTATACGAGAGGATTTGTTGCCCATTATGAGATATGGTCGTGTCATGGTGAGCATGTTATTCAGTCGTCTGCACATGCTCATTACTTTGCGTCCACAAGTACGTACGTAGACATGGTTGTCGATGCTGCTGGTCCAGAGTTCAATATGCATGAAGATGAAACAAATGAAGAAGTGCCGAATGATACAGCTCAGAATTTTATCAGTTACTTCGAGATGCTGATGAGCCATTATGGGATGGTTGTGAGAAGCATACACGGTTGTCTGCAGTGTCGCAGCTACTGAATTTGAAATCTGAATTTCATATAAGCGAGAGTTGTTTTGACCGGCTTCTCTTACTCGTCAAGAGTATGCTTCCTCAATCAGAGAGGTTACCTGCTGACTTTTACCGTGCGAAGAAGATGGTGAATGATCTGGGGCTTGGTTTTATGAAAATTGATGCATGTCCGAATCACTGTATGCTGTACTACAAAGATGATGCAGATAAGACATCATGCTGTATTTGTAATCATGATAGATTCAAGCCCAAGAGAGGGGACAAGTCAAAGCAGAAGGATGTTCCGTATAAGTCATTGCGGTATTTTCCGATCACACCCAGATTGCAGCGGTTGTTCATGTCCCGAAGACAGCTGGACATATGACTTGGCATGCAGAAAGAGTCCGTCGTGACGAAGGTGAAATGAGTCATCCTGCCGATGGTGAAGCTTGGGCTCATTTTAGTCGTACTCATTCTTACTTCGCAAGGGATCCACGCAACGTGCGGCTGGGTTTATGCACAGACGGTTTCAATCCATTCGGAGGCTCGGTGGCATCTTACTCATGTTGGCCAGTATTCCTAACACCGTATAACCTTCCGCCAGGCATGTGCATGAAGCGTGAGAATCTGTTCCTTTCATTACTCATTCCGGGTCCAAAATCTCCAGGAAAAAATATAGACATATATCTTAGACCGTTGATTGATGAGCTGAAATTGTTATGGTCAGATGGGGTTCTCTGTTATGATGCATCCAGAAAACAGAATTTCAATTTGAAGGCTGCATTAATGTGGACAATAAGTGACTTTCCTGCGTACGGCATGTTATCTGGTTGGAGCACACATGGGAGATTGGCATGTCCTTATTGCATGGAGGATTCTAAATCATTTGTGTTGAAATCTGGGGGAAAATCATGTTGGTTCGATTGTCATCGTCGGTTTCTACCGAGTGACCATCCTTTCCGAAAGCAAAAGGATTCTTTTATGAAAAATACAACTGTGATGGAGCAGGTGGATATGGAACGGGTGTCTGGTGGAAACATGGCGAGGCGGGTCCAGAACGTACCGACGGTAACACAACTGGCTGGTAGTACTCGACAAATCCCTGGCTTCGGGAAGGATCACAATTGGGTGAAGCAAAGCATCTTTTGGGAATTACCTTATTGGTCAACACTTTTGATACGACATAACCTTGACGTCATGCATATAGAGAAGAATGTTTTTGATAATGTGTTCAACACAGTTATGGACATCAAAGGCAAAACGAAGGACAACGTCAAGGCACGTTCGGATTTGAAAGTACTTTGCAGACGCCCAAACTAGAGCTGCAGCATGTTCAAGGGAAAGTGGTGCAACCTAAAGCTGCATATGTGCTTGGGGCCAGACAGATTAAGGAAGTGTTGCAATGGTTGAAGCAATTGAGATTTCCAGATGGATATGTCTCGAATATTGCCCGTTGTGTAAATATCAATGAGGGAAAAATATACGGAATGAAGAGTCATGATTGCCATGTTTTCATGCAAAGACTGATCCCACTTGCTTTTCGTGAGTTGTTGCCAAAGCAAATATGGGGAGCAATGACTGAGCTGAGTCATTTCTTCCGAATTTTAACAGCATCAGAACTCAGACTTCTTGACTTGCAAAATATGGAGCAAAATATAATACAGACAGTCTGCAAATTAGAGAAGATATTTCCTCCAGCATTCTTTGATTCAATGGAGCACCTGATCATCCATTTGCCATATGAGGCTAGGGTCGGAGGACCAGTACAATTTCGATGGATGTATCCGTTTGAGAGGTATATTTCTATATCCGTAGTTTATTCACATTACGGCGAATTTTATATTTCATATGTATTCATTCGATCTATTATTATCGTAGGTGCATGCACGATCTTAAGATGAAAGTCCGCAACAAAGCACAAGTTGAGGGTTCCATTACCCAGGCATACCTCATTGAGGAGATATCGAACTTCTGTTCGATGTACTTTGACACGGAAATACAAACCCGACGCACTCAACCTCCACGTAATGATGATGGTGGAGAATCCTATGTGTCGGACCAACTCTCTATATTCAAGTGTCCCGGACGGGCGTTCGGATATTCTTCTACTCGCCCACTTGAAGACAGAGAGTTGGTAGCTGCGGAGATCTACATCTTCATGAATTGCGCAGAACTAGAGCCCTACATTGAGTAAGTTGTGCTCACTTATGATATACATCATTTACATGTAATGCTGGTAAACTGAACGGTTGTGTGACATTTACATTGCAGAGAGTTTGACTCGTTCATACTACAACGAAATCCACGTCTGACGGACGTGCAGGTTGAAAAGGAACGGGAGAAGTCTTTTCCGAGTTGGTTAAGATCTCGAGTATGTGTCTAAATATTTTGAATCATATATGTTACGTTCTTATGCATAATTAGTTGTTGTAAGTCTATCTATTTTTTTGCTAATAGGTTGATCAAGGTTTTATTACCGATTTAAGAGTACAAGAGATCAGTTATGGACCCTCGAAGATTGTACGTGTCTACCCAGGTTACATTGTGAATGGATACAGATTTCACACGAGAGATTATGGACGCAATAAGTCTACGATGAACAGCGGCGTATGTGTGAAAGGAAGTGCCTACAATGAAAATGAAATTGACTATTATGGCATTCTCGAAGAAGTCATTGAACTGCAATTTTTGGGACAAGACAACATTATATTTCTCTTCAAGTGTCATTGGTTTGATCCGACATCTATTCGTCATGACACAACATATGGAATTGTCGATGTCAAGCATAAGTCCAAGTTGAGTACATACGAGCCATTCATACTGGCGGCACAAGCGCAACAAGTTTATTATTCAAATTATTCATCCCTGAAATTAAGAGATTGGTGGGCTGCATGTAGAGTGAAATCAAGGTTATTCCCTGAGTATGAGCTTCTGCCGCCTGATGATGAGCTCGACGGTGTTAATGACAATTATTTCCAATCGGAAAGGAGTGACGCACGAGAGTTGGCAGTTTCTACGCAGTTCAATATTCATGATATAAATGAAACAATTTGCTTACATAAGGATAACGAACAGGAAGAAGTTGACCCAAATGCCCTTGAGCGAGAGGTGGAGTCTGATGTGGATGAAGACTCCCCGCATGAGGAGGATGAATTCCAAGATGATGAAGAAGATGATGCTGAATTAAACATGTCGGAAGCATCTGATGTTGAATTACGATAATATACCTTATATTTTGTAAGAACTTCGTGTTATTGCTAATTATATTTTCATATTAAATTGCTACTTCAAAATTTATTGCTGATGACAATTTGGATGTATGTTTATTTATCTCAAGAGAGATATGGTACGTGGAGGACGGAGTCGGACGGTTTCTACGTCCGTTGGCAGAGGGTCCGGGACCCCGTCCACGACAGGTATATGTATATGTAAACACAATACTCTATATATTATTGTTCATAATAAATTCACGACAGATCTAACGTACAGGCTCATTTTGCAGGGTCTGCCTCCCCGTCTGCGCCGGTCATCCCAGCGACAGGTATATACATATGTACAGAAAGAACCACATTTACGTTATTGTTCATATTTAATTCACGAGATATAACGTACATATAATTTTGCAGGGTCTGCCTCCCCGTCGACGCCGGTCATCCATGCGGCAGGTATACGTATATATTGTTGTTCAAGTTAAAATCATATTTTCTAATGTGTAAAAAAATTTTCAGCGACCGCCTCCCCGCCGAGCACGGGAGCAGTGCCACCTTTCCCTTCTTCCTCACCACCAGGTACGTGTCAGCTTCCATACATTAGTATGTTTGTTGTCTTGCAATTTATCGAACAATAGTGTGCTTAATTGTCTTCAACAGAGGTCCAGGGTCCGCATGCAGCAGCGGATGAGGGGGGCCCTCAGCTACCGGGACGGCATCCATGCTGGATCTCCAGGTAAAGTTGATCAGTTCAAATTTACTTTATTTGTTATTGATGTTATACATTTCATGTACAAAATTAATGTGCAATTGCAGGGGGAAGATAGATCCCAGTTCTGCTTCCCGTCATATTACGACGCTGGTCCATGCACATATTCCAGGACCAGTGGACACATGGAGAGAGTTCCCGGTGCCCGTCCGGGATCAGTTATTTGACATGTTCACGGTATTTTTAAATCTTAGATAACTATCTGTCATTTATTTAATTACTATCCATGTTCGTGCAGAAAGCTGAGTAATTTCATTTCTTTACAGCGGAGGTTCACATTCACGAGACCCGAGGATCTCCCTCGAGCTCGAGCCGTCTGGGAGTCTACTGCCCAGACTAATTTAAGAAAGTCGATGTGGGAGGCCCGGGACAAGGCGCAAAAGAGCACAGGCAATAGGGATCCTAGGGCTTGGCTTGATGACGGCCCTTCTTGGCTGAGGAAGGATTATTGGCAGTCCCTTTGTGAGCGATGGGCTGCTGGACCATGGCAGCAGCGGTCACAGGCGGCCATACGCAACAGATCAACTCATACGGAGAAGAATGTTGCATACTAGTGGGTCCATATCTTATGCGACCCACAGTCAAAAATTGGTAAGCATAATATTGTTCAATTGTTTAGTACATTGATTATTATTGTCAAACTAACTACGTCCGTTGAATTATAAGCATCACGAGCTCGAGCGTGCCCCTACCTTTCGCGAGTTATTTGATCGACTCATAAGCGGAAGGGGACGGATGACTATGTTAGCGAGAGTGCCCGCACGATCGTTGTAAGTCAACCTATAAATTTTGAATTCAATTATGATATTAAATTAATTTATTTTTATTAATTTAATTTTAATTTATTTTGCAGGAGAGGTACGACAGGACGATGACGGAGCGTTATGCAGAGGGCACTCCTCAGCCAGACTTGGATAGAGGCTTGGGTCGAGGCAGCGGGAGAGCCGAGGAAGGGCCGAGTGTACGGCTTTGGGGACAGCCTGGATACTCAACCAGTGTTGTCCTCATATGCCAGTTCGATCGCTCCTCCGGCACACGCGAGTTCATCTTCTGCGCCGCCCGTCAGTGGTGTAGAGGACATTAGAGGCATCATTCGGGAGGAGCTACGTACAGAGCTACAGACCCAGCGGGAAGAGCTACAGACGCAGTGGGTAGAGCTGCAGGCGCAGCGGGTAGACATAGAGACGCACGGGCACAGCTACAGACGCAGTTCAGCGATATGCTTCAACAGTTCCTCTCAATAATGCAGGGAGTACGCCCCACACAGCCAGCAGCTCAGGTCAGTATTAGTATTAATTTCATATACTTAGGATTGGGTTGGGCATTCTCCGACACGACCGGGTGGGTTAAAGCGACGTGTAGAAACTGACGGAATCCAATTTGGATCTCCGGATTGGCCTGGCCATTCAAACGACCGATCTAAAAACACCCAACTTCATATAAAAGCCTTAACACGCACAACCCGGGGGTCCAAAATCCCAAATAGGGATCGGATCGACGTGCCGTTCTCTCCGACACGACCGGGTGGGTTAAAGCGACGTGTAGAAACTGACGGAATCCAATTTGGATCTCCGGATTGGCATGGCCATTCAAACGACCGATCTAAAAATACCCAACTTCATATAAAAGCCTTAACACACACAACCCGGGGGTCCAAAATCCCAAATAGGGATCGGATCGACGTGTCATTTTCTCCGACACGACCGGGTGGGTTAAAGTGACGTGTAGAAACTGACGGAATCCAATTTGGATCTCCGGATTGGCCTGGCCATTCAAACGACCGATCTAAAAACACCCAACTTCATATAAAAGCCTTAACACACACAACCCGGGGGTCCAAAATCCCAAATAGGGATCGGATCGACGTGTCGTTTTCTCCGACACGACCGGGTGGGTTAAAGCGACGTGTAGAAACTGACGGAATCCAATTTGGATCACCGGATTGGCCTGGCCATTCAAACGACCGATCTAAAAACACCCAACTTCATATAAAAGCCTTAACACGCACAACCCGGGGGTCCAAAATCCCAAATAGGGATCGGATCGATGTGTCGTTCTCTCCGACACGACCGGATGGGTTAAAGCGACGTGTAGAAACTGACGGAATCCAATTTGGATCTCCGGATTGGCCTGGCCATTCAAACGACCGATCTAAAAACACCCAACTTCATATAAAAGCCTAAACACACACAACCCGGGGCTCCAAAATCCCAAATAGGGATCGGATCGACGTGACGTTCTCTCCGACACGACCGGGTGGGTTAAAGCGACGTGTAGAAACTGACGGAATCCAATTTGGATCTCCGGATTGGCCTGGCCATTCAAACGACCGATCTAAAAACACCCAACTTCATATAAAAGCCTTAACAAGCTCAACCCGGGGGTCCAAAATCCCAAATAGGGATCGGATCGACGTGCCGTTCTCTCCGACACGACCGGGTGGGTTAAAGCGACGTGTAGAAACTGACGGAATCCAATTTGGATCTCCGGATTGGCCTGGCCATTCAAACGACCGATCTAAAAACACCCAACTTCATATAAAAGCCTTAACACACACAACTCGGGGGTCCAAAATCCCAAATAGGGATCGGATCGATGTGCCGTTTTCTCCGACACGACCGGGTGGGTTAAAGCGACATGTAGAAACTGACAGAATCTAATTTGGATCTCCGGATTGGCCTGGCCATTCAAACGACCGATCTAAAAACACCCAACTTCATATAAAAGCCTTAACACCCACAACCCGGGGGTCCAAAATCCCAAATAGGGATCGGATCGACATGCCGTTTTCTCCGACACGACCGGGTGGGTTAAAGCGACATGTAGAAACTGACGGAATCCAATTTGGATCTCCGGATTGGCCTGGCCATTCAAACGATCGCTCTAAAAACACCCAACTTCATATAAAAGCCTTAACACACACAACCCGGGGGTCCAAAATCCCAAATAGGGATCGGATCGACGTGCCGTTTTCTCCGACACGACCGGGTGGGTTAAAGCGACGTGTAGAAACTGACGGAATCCAATTTGGATCTCCGGATTGGCCTGGCCATTCAAACGACCGATCTAAAAACACCCAACTTCATATAAAAGCCTTAACACGCACAACCCGGGGTCCAAAATCCCAAATAGGGATCGGATCGACGTGCCGTTTTCTCCGACACGACCGGGTGGGTTAAAGCGACGTGTAGAAACTGACGGAATCCAATTTGGATCTCCGGATTGGCCTGGCCATTCAAACGACCGATCTAAAACACCCAACTTCATATAAAAGCCTTAACACGCACAACCCGGGGGTCCAAAATCCCAAATAGGGATCGGATCGATGTGCCGTTTTCTCCGACACGACCGGGTGGGTTAAAGCGACGTGTAGAAACTGACGGAATCCAATTTGGATCTCCGGATTGGCCTGGCCATTCAAACGACCGATCTAAAAACACCCAACTTCATATAAAAGCCTTAACACACACAACCCGGGGGTCCAAAATCCCAAATAGGGATCGGATCGACGTGCCGTTTTCTCCGACACGACCGGGTGGGTTAAAGCGACGTGTAGAAACTGACGGAATCCAATTTGGATCTTCGGATTGGCCTGGCCATTCAAACGACCGATCTAAAAACACCCAACTTCATATAAAAGCCTTAGCACGCACAACCCGGGGGTCCAAAATCCCAAATAGGGATCGGATCGACGTGCCGTTTTCTCCGACACGACCGGGTGGGTTAAAGCGACGTGTAGAAACTGACGGAATCCAATTTGGATCTCCGGATTGGTCTGGCCATTCAAACGACCGATCTAAAAACACCCAACTTCATATAACGGATCTAAAAACACTATTGTATCACAAGTTTTAAATTTCACTATTGAAAATAATGTATGTCTTTTATTTATTATTAATGTTTCTCATTTTAATTTGTTTTAATATAGGATCCAGCTCCAGACGATGACGAGGCAGGGACAGTAGACGATCTAGCAGATTTATCTTGATATTTGTATTCATTATTCTGTATGATTTTATATTTATTGTATGTTATGATATTATGTTGATTGTGGGTATTTGTTAAATTTATGAATATTGTAGCAGCTTTGACATTGTAGCAGCAGGGTTCACAAACCATTTTTATTTCTTAATTTAAAAAAAATATATGGTTTAATTTCCGACGGATTTACCGACAGTTTATTATCCGTCGGAATTACCGACCGCAATATTCGTCGGTAATTCCGTCGGAATATGCTGACAGATGGTTTCCGACCGAAAATGTGTCAGCATTTACGGACCGGTATACCGACGTATTTGCCGACGGATAAACCGTCGGTAAATACCGACCGTGTTTCCGACCGATAAATCCGTCGGAGTTACCGACCGAATTCCGACGGATATGTTATCCGTCGGAAATTTCTGACCATCTAGTTCCGACGGATCATTTCCGACGGGCTTTAGACGGAAATCGGTCGAAAGGGCTCATTTCCGACGGTATTCCGTCGGATTTCCGACGGATTCAATCCGTCAGAAATTCCGCATTTTCTTGTAGTGTAGGTTGGTAGATGCCGAAGGAGTGGAGTTGTCGTATCCGTGGAACACAGTCTACCTCAAGAAATTCTATCCTTAGTCAGTCGGTCAATCAAATCAGTTATTCATCACTTGTTAACGGTGTGGGTCTAAATCTCTACTTTTCCAATTGGTCATTAGTGAGGAAGGGTTTATTCACACACCACACGATGTTAAGATATTGCCCTCTAGCTAGGAAATCACAAGTACACTCGGATAGTCTAATCCAGTCAGTATGTTTCCCCTATTCTTCTCCCACTCGGTCGCGTCTGGAAGCGGAGCAAATAACGAGTAGGGGACCATCCACTCCCATCTGAAAGACAAAGTCACCATGAACAGGGGCAATCAAGAAAAAACAAGGGGCAGAATGCTAAACCAAGCCTCAAAGGGGAAAAGAAAAGCCAAAATGTCAAAAAAGGGTAGCAAAAAGTACGTACCCAGAAAAAGGCTGACCAAATTAAGGAGGTAGCAAAAAGTACGTGCCTCCACCCCTAAAATCAAATAAGAAAAATTCCCCTGGAAATAATTGTTGACCAAGTCTTTAGTATGAGGCGTTGGTTTGGAAACAGAAAGTAGTCTGAACCAAATCCTTGCATGGCTTCCTACTTATTTCTTCCAAATTCCTCCCTCTAAGGGCAAATTTGACTATATAAGACCTTCCGTGGTGAAAAATATCAAGAAGGCTAGGGGCAATTTCCAATATCAAGGAATTCATGCACGATCCTCCTTATTCATGATCTCCGTAGTTAACTAGATCACACAGACCCTATGCTTTGACATGTGATGAATGTGTATTTTAGAGTCAAAAACAAAAAACAAAAAAAAAAATGATGACAAAAAAGAGAGTCTCTCGATGTATATATTTTCACCATGTACATATTTTTACTCTTATTTTCAAAAAGTAAAAAAAAATCAGAAAATTCAAAATCCAAAAAAATTAGTAGTAACATGTATATACACTAACATTCTCCTTATTTTTCTTATTCAAATCAAAAAAAAAACAAGAAAATACAAAAAAATAATAACAAAAAAAATGCATGTGCATATTTCCCTTCGGTTATTTTTCTTATGTTTATCTTTGATTAGAAATTAGCCCCTTGACTAGATCTCAAGAAAGGTACATCGCTTAGGCAAGGGGCTAAAGACAGATCTACACTAACCTTTTTCTTCTAAGTGTTGTGGATGCAGGAACCAAAGAACACAAGCAAACCATTCAAGTGCACAAATGACAAAAGTCCACAAAATTCCACTATAATGATCAAGTTCTGTACATATCATGACAGGGGCATACCCCTGGTGGTACAAATATCACTCCTCTCTCCTCTCCCCCTCGCTAGGCCTCGGCCTACGTGAGCTGTTGACCTCCTCCTCCTCCCTCTCCTGACGCCTGTCCGGGACGGGAGGTCTCGTCGCAGTGGAGGCCTCTGGTCGTGCTCCCGCTCCTCGTCCGACGGACGGATCTCCTAGTGACACGAGGTCATCGAGAGATCCGAACACGGACCCCGTCCTCCCAGCCGCCTCCTGTTGGGCCTGTCGCTGCTACTCCCGGCGCTTCTTCAGCACCCGATTCTTCAAAAACTCTAAATCCACGACGGCCTGTACCCGGGCCTCGATGGCCCGCACCCGGTCGGCCTCTGCCTAACTCTGCCGCTCTCGTGCCTCGAGCATGCGGCCCTTCATCCTCGATACCTCTAGCCACAGGCTCTCCACCTGCGCCTGGAGGGTCGCCACTCCTCCTCCCTGCCTCTACGCATAAATAAGCAACTTGTCAAATCAAATCAATCAAATCACATGCAGAAAGTGAGTGTTTCAGTGTCATACCTCTACCTCCAACTCCCATGTCCTCATCTCTAGCTCCTGGACCCTCGCCTGTGCCCGGTCCAGGGCCTCCTGTAGGCGGAACGCCAGGTCCCCTCCCACAGGTTGTGCAGACGAGCTCGAGCCTGTGTCTCAGCTCGCCCGCACTCTCGATAGCTCTCCCTTCTACATTCACATCTTGGTCAGTCATCAAATCAAATCAGTGTCAAATCAATTCCAAGATAGGCTCAGAATTGTACTTACCAGTGTCCGCACCTCGGCGCGGAGTCTCTCCAACTCTACCTCATGCTCCGCCAGCCGCCCCTCCAAAAGGCAGATCTTCTGTGACTCCGACAGCTGTCATTCACATTTCAAAGTTAGATCTATGAAATTCAAGTGGCAAAAGCTTAGAGTTTAAGTTTCACTCACCACTCGCCGGTCAAGCCAGAGTCGTTCGGCGTAGCGCGCCCGGTAGTCCTTGAAGTACGCCGAGCTGTCCTGGAGGTCCACCTGCTGAAGCACCTGGTCTCCTCCAGCTCACCAATAGGCGACCGTGCTCCCGTGCTCCGTGCTCCAGTCCCGGTCCTCGGCGAAGAACCGGCAGCGGGAGTGCCCCTCCCTGCCCAGGGACGGTACCTCCATGGCCGGCTGGTTCCAGCCTAGGGTCCGTACCACGAGCTCTAGATAGAGGACCTCGCAGGTCCCCAGGCAGAGAAGGAGCAGGTGGCGGTCAAACAGAGGTCGGCCCGCCGCCACCGCTGGGTGCGAGCTGTCTGCCTCCCCCACATATGGAGTCCATACCACCTGAAAAAGAAAAGAACACTAGCCAGTCACATCAATAAAAAAAAAGGCAATAATTAAATGAATAGAAGAGCTAGTTGAGAGTTTTATACCTGATCATGCGGGTAGTGGTCTAGGGAGACGCGCACGTCCTCCGCACGCCGGTCCACCACTCGCGGGTCCGGCACTACATCCCACCTCGCCATGAGGGGCACCAAGGCCTGGCTCCCCTCTCTCTGTGTCCCGCGCCCCATGGGGAAGCGGGTGTATCCCCAGATCTGTAAGGCAGCAAAAAGAACGTCAGTTGGGCAGTTAATCAAATTTAAAAAAAATCAATGGTGAGCATTAAAGAAAATTGGCGTACCTGAAGAAAGGGGGTGAAGCCCCTAGTGCTCTGAGATCGCCGTGAACTAATGGGGAGAAGAGAGAACAGATGCCCCAGCATTGCGGCGCCCCATGCATATCTCCCAGCCTACGCCTGGTCCCTCAGCAGGAGCACCCACTTGCAGTTCATCTGGGATGACTGCGTCGCAAACAAAAGGCGCCCGAACAAGTAAGAAATAAAGATCCTCACGGATCTCTCCTCGCTCCGGTCGCCAAGGTCGAGGGCTCCCCGTACTCCGGTGTGGAACTCCTCTAGTGTCTCCAGAGGCCCTCTCCTCCTGCCTCTCAATCCCACCGCCTCCGACAACGATCCGAGCAGGATGCTCCGGATCGGCCTCCTCCTCCCGGCCATGAACTCTGGCCCCAACAATTCCACGATGTCATCGTAGTAGTCACTCCGCTCCTGCCTAAATACCGGCTCTCCCTGGACCGGTAGTCCTGTCAGATACGCTACGTCCTCCAACGTAGGTATCATGTGCCCCCAAGGCATGATGAATGCCTTGCAGTCCTCCTCCCATCTCTCCCTCAAAGCCTCTAGGTAGGGTACGTCCACATGGAATGGACGTACTGACAAGAAATGCCCAAAACCCATCCTCGCTATCCGGGTCTGTTGAGCCTCTGGTTGCGCTCTGTACCATGCCCAACACAAGTCCCAGGTGACTCTGCTCCTCATTCGACCTTTACCCTGCAGAAAACACAGACACTTGGCGTCCGCATCGATTGCCGTTAACCCCAAATTGACGGCAAGGGGTCGGCCGTTTACTCCAGATCAGCGTCCAGGGGTGGCCGTCAAGTTCCTCTGTCGGTGTCCAACATCTTGCCGTCAAGTTTACTTCGACGACAAGATGGTGGACGTTGATAGGAACTCAACGTCCACCGACGTGGACGTCAAGTTCCTGTCAAACCCGACATAGTTTCCTCTGTTTCCCTCTCTTTTCACACATTACAACATACACCCACAGGTTTTTTTGAGGGTTCTAGAGGCCTACCTTGGGCCGCCGGGGTGCTTCTGCTTCCGTCTCATCCCCTCCTCCATCATCTCCGGCAGTATCCTCCGCCTCCGGTGCATCGCCCGCCGCCACCACTCTTCCTCTTCCTCCGCCATGCTCGTCTCCATCTCCTCCTCTTCCTCCTCCGGTTGACGGCGACTCTGGAGAATACTCCATTTCCCTCTCATCCTCATCAAGGGGGAGGTCAAATGTCAGAAATTCCAAGCAAGGGTTAGAAGGTAAGTAGAAAGTCGAAGAAGAGTGAAGATTTAAGAATTGAGAGGGTGTGGAAAGATGAGAGAAATGAGATGAAGGGCTCTGGGCGCTTGGGAAGGCGAAATGGCGCCGGAGAGGCGTCGGTTGAAAAAAGCTGTTTTTTGAAGTAGACGTCTACCTACGGAAGTTTACCTTTTTCTGACGTCAAGATGCGGCCGTTGACGTACTGTAAACATCCAGGGTCTAGACGCCAGTGTCCCATCAATGTCAGACCTCGAAGTTCGGTCAACGGCTAGGAGCTGGACGTCAAGTTTGAAGTAAACGGCCATCGATATGGACGCCAACACTTCTGCACTCAGTCCTCCCAACACACTCATATGAACACATTTGAAGCCCTTTGACACTCCATTACTCAATTCAACACAATTCAAGCTATAAAACACAATGCAAATTGTCACTTTTATTCATCTAAGCTTTGTGTTACACTTATTGGAAATCGAGAAAATACATCATTTTGTCCTGCGGGCCATATAAAAATCACAAGAAATGGGACGAATGGTGTCATTGAATTCTTCATATTTCCAGATGTCTTCCCGTTTCTCCTGAACCGCTAGTCCCACTTTCTTGCTCATTATGTATCTTACCCAAGTCTTCATGGCCTTCTTCATTAACTTCTCATTCCTCCCGGTGACAATCATGTCCGTGCAGTTGAATAAAGTTGGAATGCTCCATGGAATTCCAAGCTGACAATGGCACCGATGTGGCTGGTAAACCACCATCCTATCAGCCCCAATCAACCACAAATATTTGTCCTCCCTAGTTCGAGCTCTGAATTCAATATTCCTCATAAATAGCGGCCTCACAATGAAGTCCTTCATCACCAGGTAGGCTAAGTGATCGTGCCAAGCATCTCTGCCCTTCAAGTGTGCTGTCACGCACTTGATCTCATTCTCTGGCTCATACCACGCCCTGCTACAGTACACCGAGCTCCGAAGGAAGACTCTGGAGGGAGTAGGTTGTGCTTCAGCAAAATCAAACTTCAAATGAGCCTCCATCCATACCTGAAGCAGAAACAAGCTCCTGCATGTGCGTCTGCCTAGGCTCATTGTGGTGAGCGAACTGTACAGGTGTGCCAGCACTGCAGGGGCAAGTGACTGCCCGCGCCACAGCAGAGACAGGATCCCCACGTGCTCGTAGAGGAGGAAGTCGCCGCTCGTAGGGAACAGGAAGACCCCAGCCAGGCAGAGCGTCAGTCCTCGAGTCGCCCTCTCTCCTCTAATCTCCCTCGCATGTTGGATCAGCCACCAGGCCAGCCAGTCCAGGAAGATCCCGTGCTTGTTCATCATCCTCAAAACATCCTTCTTGTCCTATACGATGTCTTCTAAAATCTCTTCCCATGGGAGGAGAGGAGTCGCTGCATCGTACTCCAGGCATCGCCTCCATCCCAGGAAAAGCTCCACCTCCTCCAGCAGCACACTCGCCTCGAATGCTTGAAACACAAAAGTATGCGTGTGTGGGTGCCATCTCTCCACCAGCGCCCCCAGCGCATCAAACCCCCACCACATGTCCTTCATATTCTTCGCCAGCACCACCATGAAATTCAAATTCCACATTCCGATGAAGCCTCGCATGTCCAGTGTGATGGCATTCATCAGATTCACGAGCCAAGAAAAGGCTCGTACCTGGCCTTGGCTCGAGAAGGCAGGCACTTCCTGCATAAAAGAGGGGGGGGGGGTTGTGAGAAAAGTGTTTGGGGCATTTTTAACCGAGGTTGAATCAGAAATAAGCGTCACTTACCTCCCCGTTGGCCAGTCTGGTGCTCAGGTTCCCCGGAACTTCGCTCAGAATTCCTGGGTTCATTCCTGTGGATCGTCCGGTCGAAGAGGAGGCCATTTCGTTGCTTTTCTTCATCTCCCAGCCCTCTGGTTCGCAGCAAGAGCAGGGAGAGACGGAGGTGGAAGATGAGAGAGTCCTCATGGACTCCCATCACCTATATTTTCGGCCTGGTTCGCTGGCCAATAGGCATCCAGATCTGTTGATGTCAGTTTCGGGTTAGCGGCAATATCTGTTGTCGTTAACTAGGAGCTGGTGGCCATCGATGTGGACGTTTATTCCCCTAGAAATTTTCAAAATTCTATATTCATATGGCCATTATATTTTATCTTGTGCTTCAAGTTAGTTTGCAGATATCTAAGCACAAGTTGCACTTCAAAATTCGGAACACTCATGCGACCTTGAGCGTTACAGATATGCCTAACATAGGATCCCACCAGAGGCAAATAATTTGGCGACCGTGAACCCTGAGTTCCCCTTTACCAAAACCCGTGATGGGTTTGCGATCTCTCAGTTATTCGTATGGCCTTTAGAATTTTCCTATGGTTCTAACTTGCATTTTTAGATAGGCAACCCACACCAGCATGCATTTAGGTCTTCACTGCTAACATTCTCTCACTGACTCAAAAAAAATGGTGATTTTCCTCGATCATCTGATTGCTCCATGGCTCCCCCAGCTTAGGTAGCCTACCGGGTTCCCCCTTTTATGATCATACAAGCTGATATCGGGTCTTTGTTGTCCCCCCCCCCCCCCTTCTCCAGGTTGTCCCACCGTGCATATCACAAATAATCATTCCAGCCTTGCTAAGTTCATTTGAGCCTTCTCTAGTCGCGAGCTTAATTCCGGACTTCAGGCTTTCTGAACATTGATTCCAGTTAGAATCTTTTGATTATCCTTTGAGAGATCAACCAACTCCTTGTCTCCACGACCTCCTAAATTCGGGACCGGCGTCCTGATTAGGCCAGCGAGCCCACGAGCTCCGGTTATGAGACTCTCCTGATTCAACCGTCATATTATAACTCCTTTGACTCAGACACACGGAAACTAGTCAAAGTCCAACACAGCCATGCCAGGGACCCTACCGTTGGGTTGCAGTTGTAGTTACACGGGTAGATCACTCCTCTTCTTACCCACATTTGTCTCTCAGACGATCCGTCACTCAGTTCTAGCCTAACTCATTCGTTTGGCTCGCTAGAATTCGTATCCTCGGATATGGTCCTTCATCAAATCTCCACGTCCTTTGTTTACCGAGACACCAACCTTTCAGTCCGCTCTGCTCCCCTGCAAGACCGGACGTCTCAGAGGAGCATTTGTAGACGCGAGATTTGGCCCATCCCCGCGTGGCTCTTTGGCCCAATAAGCCTCATTTGACTATTTGTTGACTTGCCTCGGATGCCATGTAGACGGCAGCATTGATGGCCGCCGACTACTGGTTGACGGCATAGGCCCTGGACGTTGACACCTATTGGCGTCCACATCGCTGGATGTCTGCATGATGTTGGTGGCAGGATATATGGACGTCAACCTGGTTTACCTGGTCTGCGCAACAACCCCGAGAATATATCCCACTTGCGCCATTCTCTCGCCCATGCACCACATGGGGCCGTTCCCAATGGGCATATGGGCCACCTTGGCACCCCCTTGACCCAGTAAAAATCCTATTTGGCCTCTCCCCATTGGTTGGAGCTTTTATACATGGATTGCCAAGTGTGTGAAGTGTGTTTCTTCACACTAAGCATCCAAAGCTGCTGAGCTCGACCCCCACTGTCTATATAACACTCCCTTGAGCCCTCTAAGCCAAGGGGGGAGAGGCTGAACGTCCACATGCTGCTACTTTGAGAGAAGAGAGAGAATTTGCACTCAAGCTTCATCAACTCTTCCTCTTCTTCCTCTTACACTTCGGGACGTTCAGGAGGCTTCTTCCCGAGCTGGAGGAGCTCTGTGAGGAGCTGTAACGCCAACGAACGAGGATCTACACCTCCCTCCCTCTCTCTTTCCCTACTTTCTCTTTAGTTATTTGCATGTCACACACACCTTCCCACTCACCCTAGGCACGTAGGTCACTTCCCTACACACCTAGAAAGGGGTTTTCCAACCAAAAACGGAGGGAAGAAGGGTGGTCATAGCACTTGGCCACCCCTCTTCTCAAGTCCGCAACCGATACGGGACTCACCTTTTGGGCTGTCTCACTCCATTTCTGACCATTTACCATGCTTTTCTTAGGCTAATAGAGTGTCTTTTTGTGGCAGGAACGACTCGTAGAAGACCGCGGAGCTCTTCTTCCTTGGCTGGCCGAAGAAGGAGAAGTTGAAGCCCCGTCACCATCTGCTACGCGAGGCCATTGCACCGACGTGATTCCATCACTCCTTAGGCACAAGTAAGGCCCTGGCGATCACAGACTCCCTTTTCTTTTGCTAGTTTGCTTTGTTTTCTCTCTAGTCAACCAAGTCAACCGGAGAGTCAACGAGGTCAACCTGTGACACCATCATCGCCAACGAGAGGTCAGTGGCATCCGCGAGCTCCCGGAAGACCCAGCGGTCAGCCAGGGACGGCGCAGAAACGAGCATCCACAGGCGCGACACCAAAAGCGAACAAACCTCGAAGACCGGGAAATAAGAACGCGACGGCTGACCAGGTCGTGTCAATGTTGTACGCACCTGACACCCAACAAGGTTATTCTGACAGAAAGGACAGCGGTCAAATCAGTCAAAAAAGTAGTCGCGACGCCGCGACAAGAATGCGACGCCCATCCCCATCGCGAACATGTCGTGATGGCCAGGTGCACTGGATCCCGAAGCCTGTCACGATGGGCTTTCCTAGCACGACCATGTCGCGACCAGGGTGCCTGTCGCGACCCTAAGGATGGGGCCAAGGGGCCAAGAGAGCCGGGTCTTACAACTTTCCCTTGATCGCAAATCTTTGAATTCCCCGTGAAGGTGAGACCTTCAGGAAGACATGGTCACCAACTTGGAACTCCAACTCTCTCCTCTGTTTGTCTGCATAGCTCTTCTGCCTTGACTAGACTATCTTTAAACGTTCCCTAACAATTTGAATCTTCTTGATAGTCACTTCTACTAAGTCGGGTCCAACCCATTGGTTTTCTCCAACCTCCTCCCAACAAAGAGGTGATCTGCAACTCCTGCCATATAAGGCTTCAAACGGTGCCATCTTAATGCTTGCCTGGTAGCTGTCATTATATGCAAACTCAATTTAAAATAACAGCTCATTCCAACGTCCCCTTAAATCAATCACACAAGCTCGGAGCATGTCTTCCACTATCTGATTGGTTCTTTCTATATGTCCATCCGTCTGTGGATGAAAGGCAGTGCTAAAATTTAACTTGGTACCCAGTGCTGCTTGTAACCCTTTCCAGAAGTGTGAGGTAAATCTAGGGTCCCTATCAGATATTATAGTAGATGGAACCTCATGCAATCTAACCACTTCTTTGACATAGACCCCAGCCAACACATCTACTGTCCATGTGCTCTTAATTGGTAAGAAATGAGCTGACTTAGTCAATCTATCTACTATTACCCATATTGCATCCATACCTCCTCTAGTCCTGGGCAATCGCATGATAAAATCCATACCAATACTATCCCACTTCCATTCTGGGATGTCTAGTGGTTGTAATCCTCCAGCAAGCTTGAAATGTTCAACCTTGACTTGCTGGCAGGTTAAACAATGTGCCACAAAGTTGGTCACATCCCTCTTCATATTTGGCCACCAATAAGATCTTTTTAGGTCCTGATACATTTTTGTTGATCCAGGATGAATGGTATACTTTGACTGGTGAGCTTCTTTTAGCAACTTCTTTTTGAGGTCTTCCAGAACAGGTACACATGTTCTTCCTTGGAATAACATCCTTCCATCATGTGCTAAGGAGAAATCCGGTCTATGTTCTAGCTTTTCTTTAATATCAACTAAGAAAGGATCTGCTACTTACTTCTCTTTAATTTCAGTGAGTAGGTCGGACTGTACCTTGATATTAAAAACCATCACTTGTTCCTCTTTCTCCTCCATATCTAAATTCAGACTTGCAAATTGTTCTAGCAACTTCCATTCGCCCAGCATCATACTAGCTAGCATAGTTTCTGGTTGTCTACTTAGAGCGTCTGCCACCACATTGACTTTTCCTAGGTGATATTGAATGGAAAAGTCAAAGTCTTTGAGATACTCTAACCACCTTCTTTGCCTCATGTTGATCTCCTTCTGTGAGAAGAGATATTTCAGGCTTTTGTGGTCAGAAAAGACTTTAAATTGTTCACCATAAATGTAGTGCCTCCATATTTTTAAGGCGAACACTACAGTTGCTAATTCCAGGTCGTGTACTGGATAATTTGCTTCATGGGTTTTTAACTGTCTCGAGGCATATGATATTACCCTTCCTTATTGCATTAGGACATATCCTATGTTGCCAAGATAGCAAGCCCAGAGGGGGGGTGAATGAATTACATCATTGAAATAAATTACCAGATAATTTATGGAATATTTTTATGCCAATTCAAGTCATGATTGGGTGGTTACAAGTGTGTGCATGTGTCATAGAGATTCATGGATATGAAAAGATCATATGAATTGACTTTTAATTAATTAAACATATCCAAGTTTAACAACTTCGTTTACTGTGTTTTAGATAGTTAACAGGGCATGTAGTTACTGTAGAACATCAAAGTTTATAGACATATGGGGTTTTCATGCAAAACTCCAGAAGGCGACGTACACCTGTAAGGGTCGCAATGGGGTACAGTCAAAACGCGATGGGGTCAATCAAGGGTCGCGACAGGTCGGCCAGAACAGGGAGTCAGAACGTGACAACAGGCCTTGTCGCGTTTAGAACGTGACGGGTGGCTCTGTTGCGATCAACCTTGAGAACGCGGCCTATTGGGCCGTCGCGTTCTTAGGTCCTGCGCCTGAGTCCGAGCGAGAAAAGGACCTTGCATTGGATTGCGGTCCAAGTTTCTATATTTTGACACAAGGTCGTTCAGAAATTAAGAACTAAATGCACAGTCGATGAAAAATTGCAAAACCACTTGCAAATTGATCTAGACATGCGATAGTACATACAATAAATAGGAATTTGAAAACAACATGGTCTTGATAGGTTTTGAACATGATCAAGCATGAGTAACATAGAACAGGGTACAATGAAGATACAAGATTTAATTCGCGTAGTATGAGGGATGAAAATTAGGGCTTTCAGGGGCAAAAGATTCATGACAACTATCAGTACCTCCAGTAAAAGTTTCGTAGCATGGTGTCAAGTATACATGGAGATATAAATTAAACATGATGGGTCGGGGTCATAGTGATTGCAGAACTTCAAAAATATAGAACAAAAGATTGGCTCGATGAAAATTAGTGAAACATGAGGGTTTTTGTTCCTGGTGGTTGGAAGAATCTACAGACGAAATTAATTAGGTTTTGCTCGTGAGAATACCTACCTTTGACTCGTTTGATCTTCTAGGATTTAGAACTTGAAGAACGAAGGTTGGAGCTCGGTCCAGCCTTTTCCCCACGAGTTCCTCTTCTCCTTGGCCTCTTCTCTACGTCCAGCAAGCCCCAGCAACGATTTAGGGCCGGCCATGGAGAGGTTGAGGAGTATTTAAGCTCTTTTGGTTTCCCTTTCCTAACATGACTCTAATTACCTTTTAATTCCAAGTTTTCCTATTTCCTCTCAACCTTCCAAGTTTTCCACCTCCTATTTGGATTAGGTTGGGATGCAATTTCATGGCCAACCAATTAGGGTAGGGGTTAGGAACCCAATTCCAACCCAAATCACTTATTTTAATGCTTTAATACCCTTTTTCTATTTAGGTAATGTTTAAGATACGAATTTAAAGTATTTTCCTATTATTTCTCTTTTAAAAATCCTTATTTTAGCCCAATAAATTTTATATGGTCCATTTAACAAAGCCCATTACTTTATTCATTTAATGGGTTTTAATTAATTCCCTTTTCTTTGATTTTTTTTACTTATTTATTTATTTATTACTATTATTATTATTATTATTAAAAAAAATTGGGTTGCTACATCCTTCCCCTCTTAAAATGAATTTGGTCCCCAAATTCATATGACCAGAATGGAGAGAATGTTTTACCAAAAAGATCGGGGTAATTCTGCCTGATGACTCCTTCAGGTCCCCATGTGGCTTCTTCCACTCCAAGATTATTCTACAATACTTTAACCACATGAATGGGACGGTTCCTGAGTTGTTACACCTTTCATTCTAGTATCTTGACTGGCTTCTCTTCGTATGTCATGTCCTTGTTCAGCACCAACTTCTCATGGCGAATGATGTGCGTATGATCATATACATATTTCCTAAGCATGGAGACATGGAACACATTGTCTATGCATGCCAAATTTGGTGGCAATGCCAGTCGGTACGCAACCTTGCCAACCCTTTCGAGTACCTCAAAAGGGCCGATGAATCTAGGACTGAGCTTTCCTTTTACACCAAATCTTTGGATACCACGAGTAGGTGATACCCTTAAGAGTACATGGTCACCCACTTGAAATTCTAGATCTCTCATTCTCTTGTCAGCATAATTCTTCTGTCTTGACTGAGCGATCTTGAGCCGATCTCGAATCACCTGTATATCTCTGGTTGTATTTTGTACCATGTCCGGGCCTAACCATTGCTGTTCTCTAACTTCATTCCAGCATGTGGGAGATCTACAGTTTCTGCCATATAGTGCTTCAAACGGTGCCATCTTAATACTTGCTTGGTAACTAGTGTTATAGGCGAACTCAATTAGGGATAGGTGCTCATTCCAGTAACCTTGGAAATCCATGGTGCAAGCTCTCAACATGTTTTCAACAATCTGGTTGGTTTTCTCAGTCTGCCCATCAGTTTGTGGGTGGAATGCGGTACTAAAATTGAGCTTAGTACCAAGTGCAGTCTGCAGTCCCTTCCAGAAATGAGAGGTGAATCTCGGATCTCGATCTGAGACAATCGATGATGGTACACCATGCAATCTCACGACCTCTTTGACATATAAGGCAACTAATACCTCCACAGACCACTTACTCTTTATAGGTAGAAAGTGTGCGGACTTGGTTAATCGGTCGACAATGACCCATATGGCGTCGAGTCCACCACGAGTCTTAGATAAACCCATGATGAAGTCCATGCCAATGCTTTCCCATTTCCACTCTGGAATATCTAGTGGTCTAAGTACGCCTGCAGGGTGCATGTGTTCGGCCTTTACCTGTTGGTAAGTAAGGCAATGAGCGGCATGCTCGGAAACCTCTCTCTTCATGTTTAGGCACCAAAAGGTTCTTTTCATGTCTTGATACATTTTGGTACCTCCAGAATGAATGGTATACTTCGTCTTGTGAGCTTCATCCATTAGCTTCCTCTTTAGTTCTTCATTGTCTTGTACACATGTCCTCCCTTGGAATACAAGCCTTCCATCCTCGGTCATAGCAAAGTCTGACTTCTCAGCTAAAGTCTCCTTGATACGAACCAAGAATGGGTCGTTGTCCTGTTGAGCTTTGATCTCTTCTAGCATGTCAGATTGAATCTTGATATTGGCAACCAAGACTCGATCATCCCCATGTTTAATATTCAAGTCCAGCCTTGCAAATTGTTCTAGTAGTTGCATCTCGCCAAGAACTAGACTTGATAGCGATGCCATCGGCTTCCTACTAAGAGCATCAACCACAGCGTTTCCCTTGCCTGGATGGCACTGGATGTTGAAATCAAAATCCTTTAAGTATTCAAGCCATCTCCTCTGTCTCATATTAAGTTCCTTCAGAGAGAATAAATATTTCAAACTTTTATGATCTGAATATACTGTGAATTGCTCACCATATAGGTAGTGCCTCCAGATTTTCAAAGCGAAGACCACGGCAGCCAACTCTAGATCATGCACAGGGTAGTTGACTTCATGCGTCTTCAGTTGTCTTGAAGAGTAGGCGATGAATTTCTCCTTCTGCATCAATACACAGCCTAGCCCAATTCCTGAGGCATCGGTGTAGACAGAGAAACCTTCTCCCTCTACTGGTGGAGTGAGAACAGGTGCTGAGGTAAGATAGTCTTTTAGAGTTTGAAAACTCTTCTCACACTCTTTACTCCAGGAGTAGGGATTCTCCTTTCGTGTTAGACACGTGAGAGGAACTGAGATCTTGGAGAAGTCCTTTATGAACTGCCTGTAGTAACCAGCCAGTCCTAAGAAGCTTCTGATCTCAGTGACATTAGTTGGTCTCTCCCAATTGAGTACAGCTTCGACTTTGGAGGGATCAACGGAGATGCCGTCCTTGGAGATGACATGGCCCAAGAAGGACACTTCTTCGAGCCAGAATTCACACTTGCTCAGCTTTGCGTACAGTTTGTTGTCTGGCAATACTTGCAGTACTATCTTCAGATGTTCTTCAAGTTCTTCTTTAGTCTTCGAATATGTAAGGATGTCATCGATGAAGACGACCACGAACTTGTCAAGGTATGGCCGATATATGCTGTTCATGAGTTGCATAAAGGCTGTAGGAGCATTGGTTAGACCAAAAGGCATAACGACGAATTCATAGTGTCCATACCTGCTCCTGAAAGCCGTTTTGAAAGTATCGTCGTCCTTAATCCTCATTTGATGATAGCCAGATCGGAGATCAATCTTGGAGAAATATTGAGCTCCAGATATCTGGTCGAAAAGTTCATCGACCCGAGGCAATGGGTATTTGTTCTTGATGGTTAGCTGATTGAGTTGCCGATAGTCTATGCATTGCCTCACTGATACATCCTTCTTCTTAACAAACAACACAGGTGCTCCCCATGGGGAAGTACTTGGTCTGATGAATCCCTTCTCTAGAAGCTCCATCAGTTGCGCCTTCAATACCTTTAACTCGGCGGGTGACATCTGATACGGTTGACGTGATACCGGGGCAGCTCCAGGAATCAACTCGATAGCGAAGTTGACATCACGTTCCGGGGAAATCCCTGGCAGATCTTCGGGGAACACATCTGGGTAATCATGGACTATGTGTAGGTCTTCTATCTTAGAACCCTTCTTTTCAACTATTACGGCCGCAAGGAAAGCGATGTAACCTTTCCTTATCATGTTATGGGCCTTTATGGCGGAGACTAGAGACATCTGTCTCTTGTGTCTAATCCC
Source organism: Colocasia esculenta (assembly GCA_014218235.1). Classification (NCBI taxonomy): domain Eukaryota; kingdom Viridiplantae; phylum Streptophyta; class Magnoliopsida; order Alismatales; family Araceae; genus Colocasia; species Colocasia esculenta. Next base: position 118,801,818 of record CM024753.1, on the reverse strand, counting down.
CGAGAATGACAGCTTAGGAAAATTACTAAAAGTAACTTTCCCTTTCTTACAATCGGCACTTTCCCCATAAGTAGACAACCAGTCGGCTCCAAAATCACATCATAGCCTTCCATGGGCATACACACCAGGTCGGCTTTGAGGTTATGTTCTCCAATCATTACATTGGCAGATGGAAAATATTTGTTCAGTTTCTCATTTTCTCCCAGTGGTGTTGCAACAGAGAATTCACAACCCATAGATATAGGTTTAACATTCAAAGTATCAGAAAAGTTTTGAGATATGAACGGGTTGCTCCAATATCAAATAAAACAAATGCTGATAGAGATAAAACTTGTAGGGTACCTTCCACAACTCCACCCTCCTCGGTGGTCTCCACTTCCTGGACAGCTTGCAATCGGCCAGGCTTCTTTTGCCCATTCGAGTGTTTCTCTTTCTCCTGCTCCTTCAGCACAAGGCACTCGAAAATGCGATGATTGTGATTTCCGCAGCGTAGGAAAGTGCCTGCTTTCCTCCAGCATTCAGCAGCAGTATGACCATGTTTGTCACAATGCTCGCAATTGGTCTTGTTGGTGTTTAGGGGAGTGGATATCTTGGGCTTCCTTTCTTGATTCGGCCCTCCTGTGATGTTGAACGACCGCTTCTTGTCATTTGTGGCTTGCTTGAGGAACCCAATGCTGGTTCCTTCTTGACCAGTCTACCCTTAATGCGATTGGTAAGGTCGGTCGCATCCTCCAGCAGATGTGCCTTCTTTACCATCTCGGCATAAGTCTAGATGTTGAGTGGTGCAAGTTGTGTAATATATGAAGGCTTAAGCCCATTAAGAAATCGCCTCGCCTTCATCTTCGTTGTGCTGACAAGATGATTGGCATAGCGTGCCAATTGGGAAAATTGTGCTTCATACTCAGCGACAGTAAGGTGCCTCTGCTTCAGTGCGGCAAATTCAGAGGCCTTCCTCTCCTGGCTTCTTTCAGAAAAGTATTTGGAGTTAAAGTGCTCCTTGAATTCTGCCCAATTGAACTGTGCATCAGCCCTGGCGGCCTCCACGGGACTCCCACCATGCACGAGCGTCTCTTTCTAATTGAAAAGTTGCCAGCAATAACTTATCACCATCCGCGCATTGCATGACGTGGAAGATGCGTTCTATCTCCTTCAGCCAGTTTTCTGCCTCGTCAGGATCAGTAGTCCCACTGAAACGAGGCGGATTCAAGTTGTGGAAATTCCTATGCAGATCTCTGGCTCCTTGGTTTCCACGAGCCCCAGCAGCCTAAAGTAGTGCTTAAGTGAGCTACTGGATAGTTTGTTGCATGTCACGAAGTTGTGCACGCTCCGCTGCCATTACTATGGTTTCAGTTCCTTCAAAAGAGAATTTTAATGTAAGATATCGTGATTGCACTAAGTTGGTGCGTGTGTGAGTTTATTTTAACTTATTACCCAAGGTCCTACCCATCTCTCACATAGGTATGGAATGAAAATTCTAAGTCGAGGCAGGTCAAACCTAGATCATTTTATACTTAAGAATAATCTAGGCTCTGATACCACAAAACTGTCATGCCCCGACGTGGAATATCGGAACGTGAGGCAGTTGCAAATAAACGGGCACAGAGCATGTAATAGACATCAAACTATTGGACAAGAATAAATACCAAAGCAAATGTGTCTCATTTATAATGTTTCAAATGTCTAGTTACAACCACTAATATCAGAGCCATTCTATAGGGCCCAATTACATCGAATAAAAGCAAAAGACTAACTCAGACTCTAACATAGTACTACGACGCTAGAGTACTCTTGACTTCACTCTTGGTCGTTTCCGTCCTCTTAAGTGTAAGTGTCATCCTCGGTCTCACCTGAGAACACATAACAAATAACGCAGGGTGAGCGATAACACCCAGTAGGACTTAAATCTCATGTAAACAAGCATGCTTAAGGTGATTAATGTCTTATCAAGCAGGATAACTAGAGAGAATGACGAGAACAGTATAGAGAGTAATGTCACATGATAACGAGGAATAATAGCACAATTGCACGAGAGTATAGCACCACTCGTATGATAAAAGATTGACCATATAACGAGATCACAAGTAAAGTTGTACAACAGTGCACCAGTCGCGATAGCAAGTGTTGGTCGATATTCTTTCAACCACGAGTTCAAATAAACAATAATTGACTGATTGATTGCCATAGATTAAATCTTGCAAGTCATGTGTTAGGTGCATGCCAAACACCCAGATCATTAAACTCCCGCGAGTTATAGCCTTTCGAGCGCTCATCCCAGGACCAGAGCGGGCCCTTATAATGTTGCCTAGCATAGTCATGTTTCTATCTTAGACAATCACAATATGGCCAATAGAGTACCAAGAATAGATGAGAAAGAGTGACGAAATAGACGAGAGTCTAGAGGGAACGTGAACAGTTGAGAGTGTATTGACAGTAGCTGAGAACAAGCACATATTCGTAAGACAATGATAAACAAGCGATAGTAACAGTTGCACAGCACGTGCAATTGGTGATGGCTGTCAGGTGGAATTCACTACCCTTCCACTGACCATGTTATGCACAGGTTCAGAGGTCCGACGTGATTCAAGATAAGAGCGAACTTCTAATAGCCGTTTGGATCATATTGATCCCTAAAGTGTATCATAGGTGTTAGGGTACAACCAGCTCGTCGACCATGTGGGAACCCATGAACAGAGGAGACTTATGGAGGCCTTGAACAAGGATTCACTAGTCCGGCAGAGGGAATATCCGACGGAGAGTTTATCCAAGTCAAGAGAAAGTGTGTATATAGAAACAAGTACTCGACGTTCTAGAGGAATTCTAGAACAGTGGAGCATCGGCAACAGTATTCCCAAAAACATCGCGAGAAAATGAAGACAAGTCCATTTAAAGTAGAAGGGCAATTTAATTACATCATTGAAATAAATTACCAGATAATTTATGGAATATTTTTATGCCAATTCAAGTCATGATTGGGTGGTTACAAGTGTGTGCATGTGTCATAGAGATTCATGGATATGAAAAGATCATGTGAATTGACTTTTAATTAATTAAACATATCCAAGTTTAACAACTTCGTTTACTGTGTTTTAGACAGTTAACAGGGCATGAAGTTACTGTAGAACATCAAAGTTTACATAAATATGGGGTTTTCATGCAAAACTCCAGAAGGCAACGTACACCTGTAAGGGTCGCGATGGGGTACAGTCAGAACGCGACGAGGTCAATTAAGGGTCGCGATAGGTCGGCCAGAGCAGGGAGTCAGAACGCGACAACAGGCTCTGTCGCGTTCAGAACACAACGGGTGGCTTTGTTGTGATCAACCCTAAGAACACGGCCTATGGGGCCGTCGTGTTCTCAGGTCCTGCGCCTGAGTCCAAGCGAGAAAGGACCTTGCATTGGATTGCAGTCCAAGTTTCTATATTTTGACATAGGGTCGTTCAGAAATTAAGAACTAAATGCACAGTCGATGAAAAATTGCGAAACCACTTGCAAACCAATCTAGACATGTCATAGTACATATAGTAAATAGGAATTTGAAAACAACATGGTCTTGATAGGTTTTGAACATGATCAAGCACGAGTAATATAGAACAGGGTATAGTAAAGATACAAGATTTAATTCGCACAGTATGATGGATGAAAATTAGGGCTTTCAGGGGCAAAAGATTCATGACAACTATCAGTACCTCCAGTAAAAGTTTCATAGCATGGTGTCAAGTATACATGGAGATATAAATTAAACATGATGGGTCGGGGTCATGGTGATTTCAGAACTTCAAAAATATAGAACAAAAGATTGGCTTGATGAAAAATAGTGAAACATGAGGGCTTTTGTTCCTAGTGGTTGGAACAATCTACAGACAAAATTAATTAGGTTTTGCTCGTGAGAATGCCTACCTTTGACTCGTTTAATCTTCTAGGGTTTAGAACTTGAAGAACGAAGGTTAGAGCTCGGTCCAGCCTTTTCCCCACGAGTTCCTCTTCTCCTCGACCTCTTCTCCACGTCCAACAAGCCCCAGCAACGAGTTAGGGCTGGCCATGGAGAGGTTGAGGAGTATTTAAGCTCCTTTGGTTTCCCTTCCTAACATGACTCTAATTACCCTTTAATTCCGAGTTTTCCTATTTCCTCTCAACCTTCCAAGCTTTCCACCTCCTATTTGGGTTAGGTTGGGATGCAATTTCGTGGCCAACCAATTAGGGTAGGGTTAGGAACCTAATTCCAACCCAAATCACTTATTTTAATACTTTAATACCCTTTTTCTATTTTGGTAATGTTTAAGATACGAATTTAAGGTATTTTCCTATTATTTCTCTCTTTTAAAAATCCCTATTTTTTTATGGTCCCAAAGCCCATTACTTCTTTCATTTAATGGGTTTTATTTAATTCCTTTTTCTTTGATTTTTTATGACTTATTTATTTATTATAATAATATTATTATTATTATTTGAAAAAAAAATGGGTTGCTACAATCTTTCCTTATCATTCTCTTGGCTTGTAGTGCGGATATAAGGAATACTCTCCTGCGATTTCTATCTCCCGAGAACACTAGCTTTGGATGCAGACTAAATGTTACCCTACTTTTCATACCGTTGACACTAGCCCCATGTTCAGACAACCAGTCTGCTCCTAGTATCACATCATAACCCTCCATGTCCATGCATATTAAATTTGCAAGTAAATTTCGAGTTCCAATTAACACCTCACTAGATGGATAGTGGTTTCTAAGTTTAGTGCCAGGACCAATAGGGGTTGACACGACTAGTCCAGATTTCATTGGAGTGGGTTTTACAAGTAGAGTATCAGAAAACGTTTGTGATATAAAGGAATGAGTAGCTCTTGTATCAAATAGGACGAATGCAGAGCGGGATACAATAGTAAGTGTACCTTCAACCACACCACCTTCCTCTGATGCAGTTGGTTCTTGTAGCACTTGTAGTCTACCTTGGCGCTTTTGTCCTCCCTGGTATGTTGCAGTGTCTGATTATTCATCCGCGGACAGTCAGAAGTCTTATGGCTCTGGCTTCCACAACGTAGGCATCTCCTCAACGCCTTCCAGCAGTCCTCAGACCTGTGACTAGCCTTGTCACAGTTCTTGCATAACTCTCTGTTGATGGGGGCCTGTTGGTTGCCTCCATCCCTGAACTTCTTAACTGGCTGGTTCCCAGTTTAGCCAATCGGCCTCTTTGTTCCGACCACAGCTGGTGGCCTTTTGGATATCATCCCCTATTCCCTCTTCATCACGTTGTTCTTGATGTTTTCAGCGATAGCTAGAGAGTCCTCTAGTATTAGTGCCTTCCTCACCATATCTAGGTATGTTTGCAGATCCATCAGTCCCAGTTGTGTAATGTACTAGGGCCTTAGACCGCTCATGAACCTCTTGGCCTTCAACACTCAGTTTGGACCAAGTGCAGGGCATAATAGGCCAACTTAGAGAATTGGGCCTCGTATTCAGCTACGGAAAGACTCTGTTGTTTCAAATTGGCAAACTCCTCTGCCTTCCTCTCCTGCACTCTATCTAAGAAGTACTTATTATTGAAGTACTCATGGAATTATGCCCAGGTGGCTTGGGCATCTCCTAGTGTAGCCTCAATCGACTCCCACCAGGCACATCCTTCCCTCTCTAGCTGATAAGCAGCCAGAGTAACTTTGTTCTCGTCCGTGCATCCCATTACGCAGAACGCATGCTCCATTTCCTTCAGCCAATGCTCAGCCTCATCCGGGTCTGTGCTGCCCCGAAAGTTTCTATGGAGATCTCCTTGATTCTCAGCTCTTCCTTGGGTGGCTTGCAGTAGGGCTTGGGTCAATGTGTTGATGGTTCTTTGTAAGTCTCTTTCACGTGCAGCAGCCATTGCAATCCTTCAAGATAACCACATCATGAACATTAGACATTAACTTTATCTCAACCTGATTCTAACTAGATGACATAGCCTGTGTTTCTACCCCAATCGCATTGTTGATTTCTAACATGTTGACATATGGGGAGTTTTGTCTTGACTAAGCCTAACAATTTACTCTTTGCCTAGAACTTAAGGGAAAGCCTAGGCTCTGATACCAACTGTCACGCCCTGACATTTAGCAGCAGAAATAAACGTCTAGAGTGTGAACGATACGAGTATGAGTATCACAGTCGAGTAATTCAGAGAGACATCTAAGTATAATGAAATATTTAAGACAATAATAATGCCAGCCAAATACTCTTTATTTCATTTCTAACAAACTAACTTGAAACCTTACATAATCAGAGCCAAACATAAGGCCCATTAATGTATTTCGAAGTACATATGACATCAAGAAAAGTAAACCTAACTATTACAGACTCTATGGATTCTAATCTCGATGGCTGACATGATAGGTACACTTGAGAAGCTCATCACTCTTCCTCGGTCCCATCATTCTCTAGTTCCTCATAATCAACACTTGAAAATATTAAGGAAAGTAGGTGTGAGCGCACTAACACCTAGTAGGATTTATATCTCATGGTGCAGACATGCTTTAAGTAATTAACATGTTAATAGGTAAGATACGAATATGCAATACTCATGATAATAACATTAGTGGCAATTCCAAGCTACCACATGTACGAGAACAGTTCAGTAAACAAATCTAGTGACATTTATCAGGTGAGAAGGAACGATTAACAATGAGATAGATGATAGTATGGTCATTTATCATGTAGAAGAGATTCAATATTCAATAGCATGTGCAATGCATATCTCAAGTTGAATTCCTTAGAATTCCAATGGACAATGACATATTGGATTCAATAACGATGACATGTATAATAGACTTGGTCATTTCACATATAACAGTTCAATCAATCAATCAACTTTCAATCATTCAATAACAATGTGAAATTTACCCAGATCAATCTTGCAGTCAATTAGGTGTTTTCCAGACACCTCAATGGATCATATACTCTCGCGATTATAAGTATTTTGGGTGCTCCTCCTAGGACCAGACTGGGCCCTATTTGCACAAGCATGGTTATGAACAGAAGTTCCAATAGTTTCTGATAATTCCATTCATTTATTTATGGCCAATACAAATTTCAATAATAGACAATTATGTACTAATGATCGTGTCAATGATTATAGAGAACAAGGCAAGTGGACATGATCCTGAGTAAATTTCGGTAGCATAACGGCTTAATTTCATTAGTTCAATCTTTACACTTAGTGGCTTGGTTTCAATGTAATAAAATCACTCTCACAAGAAGTAGATAAGAACAGAGGTGCATTCTATCTTCTGGGTACTTTGATGGTACAACCAACTCGGTGTCCATGAGAGAATCCATGGAGTACGGAGAATTACGGAGGTCTTAGAGAAAAGGTCACCAGTCTACCGATACAAAATGACCGGCCGAGAGTTTTCAAATCCCCAAGAGAGGGCTGCCTATATATGCAATGTGTCGTGTAGAATGTGTCTCAATCCACAATCCATCCGTTTAAAACGAGACGGAAAGCAATTAACATGGACGCGTGACATGGTATGCAATTTAGTCTATCACATGATTTCTGCACTTTTAACATGTAACAATTCCAGTTATAATAAGCTAGAGTATGGACGTAACTCATATCAATCACATAATAGATCAAACAATCATTAAGAACACTTAGAATAGAAGTTCATATTCTTATAGCTTTCATGTAGATTGATCACTTTTAGGCCATTGAATAACTGCATGAGATGATATGACAGTAGGACATGCATATGGTGGTCTGTACAACTCAAGAAAACAGCCTCAAGTTGGCCTTTAAATCGCGACAGGTTCAGTCGTCGTATTTAAGAGGACCGTACATGGTTCAGATATAAAGCAGTATGCGAAACATCAAATCACGACGGACATGTCCGTCGCCTTCATACGATGGCTTTTAAAAAATGACGGCCTTGTCAGTCGCCTTTATGATGCGACAAGCAACGGGTTGCTACAACCTTGAATCGCGATGGTTCGACACGTCGCGTTCATGAGGTGTTTTAAATTCCGATATAAAAAAATTTGTCTAAAAAGATACGAGCGGGAAAACAAGTCAAATCGCAACGGCATGTTCCGTCATGTTCAAGACCGGCACTAAAACCTATGCGACACATAGTTTTATGTGTCAAGATGGTCAGGTCAACAGGTAAACGTGATGGTTTATACTGTCGCCTTTTAAAGAAACACGATGGTCTTGTACGTCGCGTTCATGCAGTGAGGAACGTGACGATTGGAGTGGTTCATGGATCTTGCCCGAAAATGCAGAAAACATTGCAGTCATGCATGCAATGCTTATAACTCAAGATCTAGGGCTTATGGGACAAAAGTATGAACATGAAAGATGTTGGGTATGATGAGTAGAAGAGAAATATGGTTTTGGTTTCACATGATTTGACCTCAATTTGCGTAAAACACAGTAAGATCATATAAAGCCCTATTCATGCACGACTCTTGGAAAACGCTTAATACGACTCACATGGTTCATAAAAATTGGGGAAAACACATGAATATGAAACTAGACTCAATGCTCTTTCCATTGGTAGGTGCAAAGTTTAGATTAAGTCTGAGAACACCTACCTTTGGTCAGATCTAAGAGAGGTCTTCTACACAGGTTGCAGCAGTGAAAGGTTGGAGAAGAGGCTTGGTTCTTGGTCGTCCTCCTCCTCTCCTGGTGCCCTAGCTCACCTCCCCTCAACCCCAGCATGATGGTGACCCTTCCCAACTAGTCTTATGACGATTATTTATATGATTAGGGTTAATTTTAAGTCCTAATGAGACTAGGAAGGTTGGGTTGCGGTTCTAGCATGGTGCCTTCCAAGTTTTGGAGATTCTCCTCTCAATTGGAGTAGTAATACTATTAGGAAACCTCCTAACATGGCTGCTTACGAATTTGGTTGCTAAGTATAACTAATTACCTTTGTTTTAGCCCTAATTTGCCCCTTCCTATTTTCTGCACAATTATGGTTATGAATTTTGGGATTTAATGTCATTGGGTTTTGTTCTTTGGCCCAATAAGAGTTGTGTTGGCCTAGAATAATTTAAATGGTTGATTCCACTTCTTGGGAGTTTACCTATGACTTTTATTCTATTTTTATTTAACATTCTTATTTATTGCTATTTTCCTTAAGTTTTAAATTAATACATTTTCGGGGCGTTACATGATTAGTGACCGAAATCTTCGGTCACAAGTTCGATTGATTTTGGTCACTAATTAATGACCGAATATGTGACCGAAGCTTTCGGTTGCTAACCTGGCCAATTGTGACCGAGCGTTTTTTGTCACAATTTCGGTCACTAATTAGTGATCAAATCTGTGACCGAACACGTTCGGTAGCTACATAGAAATCTGCAACTAAATGTGTTCGATCTTAGATTCACTCACTAAAAAGTGACCGAAATCATTCAGCCACAGTTTTACTTGGTCGTCGCTTTAAAGACCGAATAGAGACCGATACTTTTTGGTCTCAAGATAGTGACCGAATAGTGACTGAAAAAAGTTCGGTCATAAAATTGTGACCAATATATCTTCACCGACATTTTTTGTTGTTATTCAGTCACTAATCGGTCACTAGTCAAAACAACGACCGAAAATGTCAGTGGCTATCGACACTTTTTCTTGTGGTGTGATTGTATAAATATAAGGAACATGACTAATTCTTGGCAATATAAAGGGCCTGATGTGACCCTAGGAGGTGCGCCCCAAAGTGCTATTTGCTTACGGGAGTTAATTGACCAGGGTGTCAGGCATTACACCTAAGTGCTATACTATCTCGATCATATATGACAATCATACTCGTGAAAGTGCTAGACTATACTTATTATATCACTTGCATGATACGTGCTATTTGGCCATTACTTAATCTCATGTTATACTCGTTGTACTTGTACTCGTTACTACATGACATCTTCATACTATTACTTTCTTGACATGACATTACGCTCTCTCTTTAGTTACTCCGCTTGTTAATGCATTAATCACTTTAAACATATCTAGTCAAGAGATATAAGACCTACTAGGCGTTATCGTTCATCAAGTGTTATTCGCGACTATTTCAGGTGAGACTGATGATGAAGACAGCACACATGTGGACAGAGATGACTAAAAGTGAACAAGCATCCCTGATGGAGTTTAGCGTGGAGAGCGTTACCATAGCATCATAGTAGTGTCTCATACTAGTATAGTTAGTCAGTTTTATTTTCTTCATTATAAGTTGTCAATGGGCCCTATGTATTGGTTCTGAATTAATAAATGTAATAGACAATGGTGATGAATAAAAGTTAGTGATTTCCATTACTCGATTGTCTAATGATTTGATGTATATTGTTCTATACTCGCACGACTGTAACGCTCCATCCCAATATTCAAAGGCAATCCTAATATTGTAGTCACATCCTCCACCATGAATGTGACATTCTTAGTACCCATATAAGGAAGTTATTGCCTCCACTATAAGCACAAATTATCTCCTCCAATATAATCATGTTGAAGGTCATAAGAGAAGAATTGTCAACCTATGGACTAAAAAAACTAGTCCTCATCAACATCTTGTGGCATTTTCATAATGTCAGCAAATCCCTATGTTTCATGTAGATGTCCATTGAACACCAGGCATTTAAGACCTTTCTATTCACTACATTTAAAATAATATGAAAACAAAAATTAAGTTGATTAATTGATTAAAAACTACAATAAATATTGAGAATAATACAATTTTTTGTTATTCTTAAACACTTGTTTATCAGCCTTATCTAGATATTTGTCACCATTGCCTTTTATTTCTCATCATTGTCCTAATTTTGTTATCTTTAAACACTTATTTGTCACCCTTAACTGCTTATTTGTTACCCTTCTTCATTTGTCATTTTTAAACACTTATTTGTCACCCTTAACCACTTATTTTATCACGCTTATTTCATTTGTCACTTTTAAACACTTATTTGTTACCATTGTTTACACATTTGTCACCCTTGTCTTGTTAGTTGTCACCTTTGACCTTTTATTTATCACATGTCCTATTATTTGTTATCTTTAAACACTTATTTTTGTCACCTTTCTTTTATGTGTCACCCTTATTCCGTTATTTGTCACCCTTGACCTTTTATTTCTCACTATTCTACTCTTAAACATTCAATTGTCATTCTTAACAACTTATTTGTCACTCTTCTTTCATTTGTCCTCAAAAATACTTATTTATCACCCTTATCCAAATACTTGACACCTTATCGCGTTATTGTCATTTACCATATGTAGGAGAAGGTCGCTTTCATTTTTTTTTTCTTTTTTTTTTTGCGGAAGGAGAGTTTGGGGGGGGGGTGGGTTGTTTCATTTGGCAAACCTTCTCTTTTTTGTCTCTCTGGTGCGAAAGGTAAAAATGGAAATTGAAAAAAAAAACAAACAAACAATTGTGATAGAACGCTAGCCATCATGATCTGAAACCCCCAACACATCGCTCCATAGCATCAAGAGAAATGCGACGAGATGGACAAAAGCAGCATCCCAGCGAAACGAGGCGACATGTCCAAATGTGGACCAATGCCATTCCACACAACTCTTCTAGCAAAGCCTTCCTATCTATCTAACCAAGTAGTAAACACTTCTCTTATAATATATCTGTTATCCTAAATTACAAATAAACCCATCCCGTGGGATAAATAGCGGTTCTTATCCTTGTTACAAAAGTAGCATAAAGTCTATCCACACACTGCCTATTTCGTGTTACCAAAATAGGCTCTAAGTGGTGTTAAAATTTGAGGAATATAAATCAGATAATATCGGTTAATACAGGGGTATATATTACACAATATTTAAAAGCAAATAAATAACTATCCCTATTTGAAAGGACTTATTTATATTCCCATTCATAACTTCGTAAATAACACACTGAAAAGATCTGCCTAGAAGTTAAAATATCTTTTCTTTCTTAGGGTACAATGTTGATAGGTTGGGAAAAAAGAAAGAAAAAAAAAAGGTTGCTCAGTAGCAGCTTCTTGGCTGCATGGAGTTCTTACAAATGTGGGGCATCAGAAAATATGTACCCCCGTCTTGGAGATGAGATGCATCCATACTGTTGCAGGAAAAGCACGTTGGATGCAAAATGACTGGAATGCTTTTGACACTAGATACAACTCTACAACTTACAGGGGAGGGTAAGAGAGACATTTATTGAACCAACACCCCGCCCCCCCCAACTATGATTCACAGTCAGGATACACACTTACACTTATGTCTATTTTGCTAGATTCAAATCTCTGTCGCTTCTCAACCGCAGCCTTCACTCTCTGATTAAAATATTCATCAGAGCCTGCCAACATGTATCGCAACTTAAAATTTACACGATTTTCCACTAAGATGTTGTGCCTTGGAATTATTCGGCCATCAAGGGAGTAGCTGAAAAACCTGCGCAAGGAAACAGTGCAAGGATGTTTGTATCAGATGCCTGACAAAAAGAACATGCTTGCAGAATGAATATGAAAAGGAAAGAAACAACACTGCATCAACCAGACATAAACCATGCTACTTCCGAGGAGAATGTCCATGTCCTGGTGTAGATTACTTAGAATTTCGCAAGACTAAACTCGTCAGACTCCCTAACTTATAATCACTTCAAGCTGCTTCTGAAGCCTGGGGAGGAGGATGGGGCTGTTCTGCATGATTTTACATTGACATTAAATACTCTGGCCATCCCAGTTGTGGTTAGCAAATGGTATAGGGATTCTTTCTTTTGACATGGAATGCTGTAAAACAATGTAAAAAAAACATACCAAATGACACGAAATATAGCAGTTTATGATCTTTTGTGTTGTATTACAAGGGCCCATATACAGAGGATTAACAAGGCCATCAACGATCTCAAAGGCTTCATCTCTAATCTTCACGACTGTTATATGGCTAATTGACCATCTTGTAATGTTAGCATTACAAGAATCCAACAGTGCATTAATTGTTCAAGAATACAATACTCTAAATGTAAATGTATGTGTGTAGAGTGTGTGTGTGAGAGAGAGCGAGATAACTAGGTGAGCCCCACATGCATCCCCCCACCTCATGTTCCGACTGTACTGTTCAGAAACTTCAATTGTAATACTGATAATTGTTCTATATTTCCCTTGATTACCACACAAAATTGCAATATCCAAGAATTCCTTCAGAGTTAAACCCTCCAGGAACAATGAGAACATCTTTTCAGCTACCATCAAAATTCAAGCACGTTGACAGAAACATCTTCACAATGTCCGAAGAAAGATATACAGGTCTACCTGGGAAATTCAATTAGATCTTGCAATGGTCGAACCATGGTTCTTCTCAAGTACCGGTACTTTGGACGAAGGACATCTAAATTGTATTTCAGCAGCATTGGAAAGTCAGCAATCATCTCACCCAGTGATTTGAGAGTAATACCCAACGATAAAAAATATTTCACATTAACATCAAGTTTATCCATGATGCTACATCCAATGAGCTCTGGCTCCAATGCAATCACTTTCCCAATATGCTTCCGGGAGACACCAGCTTTTGTCATCAAGAAAATGACCTGCATAAATTTTGATGAGTATAATATACATGAGAAATCATAAGATCCATGAAAGATTTTAGACTACACATGGGCAAAAGAAAAGGGACGGACCACTGGTCGGATTTTCTTGTAGAGATTATACGTTAGAATTGGTGGAAACTTGACCAAGACGCCACCAATGGCTTCTTGATGGATACCAATATCCTGTAGAAATCGCACCTTCACGAAATATGGTAATGGCATGTTAGCAACTTAATCTCTAGTATTCAACTGCACCAAAAGTTATGCTTTCATATGGTTTGAGTCATTGGTTCAAATCTAATAGTAGGTAGAACTTATTAGATACAGAGATATGTTGCAACTGACAGAAGGGTGTTTCCTCAAACAGATCATAACATTTGCATCTAGAGATGTTGTACCTTTGGTGCGATTGTTGTTTCTAGATCAACACAGAAAACCATAGGTTTCACAAGCAATATTCTCTTCATGCCGTCACGTTGAACCCCAAGGTAGTACAAATACTTCACAAGTGGTTTCCACCTCTCCTCAATGCTGCAACCCATCAACTGAGGCTTGTATGCCAACAGCCGTCTAATGTCGTTGGTACTTAAACCAAATTCCCGAAGATAGCTAACCTGCCCCAACATTTGTAAAACTATGGTTAGAGAGATTCTTAAAGTGGTGTCACAAATTTACCTTTAAAGTGAGAAACATCCTTTAAAGCAGAAAGATAATGGAGACAGTAAAGAGAGTGAGCTTGTCTTTTAGTTCAATGAGATGTACTGATAAAAAGCTCAGAATGGAAAATTATGAGTTGCAAATTATTCACTAGATGCATAAGACATACTATTCAATCTAGAAACTTCAACTTACAGAAAAAAACATCCAGTGTTGAAGCATTATTTCATCAAACACTTCAAACAGGGAGTTCCCACTACCACTGTAAGCATGGAGGACCTCTAACAACTCCAAGAAAAGAGAAGTATGAGATGTCATGGATTCTACCAACATTCTTGGTAGTTAGTACGTGAAACTCCTATGAGGAACTACTTACAACTGATGCTCGCATGAACTGGACACAGAGAGTGAAAAACCAATCTCTTAGATCTCAAATAATAATGTCAAAGTTCTCCAGCAGGAGTTGAATATTTCGTCGCTCATTTCAAACATTTAATGTACAGTTTCTGATCTAATGCCACAACATCGACGGGGGCTTGTATAGGAAATCCTGTCGTCCCACTAACATAGACATAGCATACTCTACAACATGCAAATAAAAGGGAAATGTAAGTCATTGCTGGACGCATCTAAGTAGTTCAGGACCTGCAGGCTGTAGGCCTATGATAGAGAAAGGCAAGAAGATCCTTCGTCATATATAAAAGGACAGTTATACGATCTAATTATGATGCGTGCATACCTCCTCACTCAAGAATCTTGACATTCCTGAGACACCCTATTGGCCAACAACAGATCTCAGAAGCAAATCTCCCCGTTCTTTTAAGCACTACTATTTACTATCGCTAACTGCTGCCAAATGGAACTAACGAAGTCTATAAGGACAGAGAAGAAAAGCAAAATTTTCAGATATCTTCTAATGCTTTTTAGCGTTGTAAAAGATAAAACAGTCTACTAGAGATTATAGCCTAAACAAAGTCTTCAAAGGAAAAGACCTTATTATTCATCTCTTCCAAACTGAAGAAGCCGAGCACCCTGGGATAATCATACACCATCGTGCCAAAATCATTCTGGTCCATGCCCATCTCCAAGTAAAAGTTCACCCGGCGCTCCAAGTCTTCAATACTCAAGGCGAGGATCTGTGGGCATCGGCTAACAACAAACCCCACCCAATCCCCTCTGACGCCGTTCTTCTGAAGATAATCCACAATCTCATCCAGTGCATCGGTGCTGCGCTCCAAGAGCTTTTCTGCCTTTATCAGAACGACCCCAAGAGATTCCCCTTTCACATGAACGGACTTCAACCACTCCACCAGCTGCCTCACCCGGTCGAGCTTACTGGTGCACATACATATGGCCTTTCCAATCTGAGGGTACGACAGCGAATTGTGCTTCAACCACCTAATGCATTCAAGATCCCAATCAAAATAAGATCCATCATCAGGTAAAAGATTCAAACATCTGTTCAGCTATTTCCAAGAAAAAAGATTGAAGATTTTACTTGACCAGTGGGATGACTCCGGAGCTCTGGATATAGTTTTTCACGCGGGCATTGAAGGACAAGTGCGAGAATTCGGGGTTGCCCTTCATGGCCGCCGCCTCGATCAGGACCCGGTCCACGAACCCCGACAAGCGGGAGACGAGGTTCGTGGAGTAGGTGATGCTAAATTTGGACGCCTTCAGCGCCTCCTTCAGGATCTCAGCAGCAACACCCCGCCGGACCTCCACGGCCTGCAACAATACTCGGCCATCGCTGTTGTCCGCAGGGAGTACCGGAGCAGGGACGGCGTCCCCCGCCTTCGGGAAGTCGATGGCCCCGGGGAACCTCGGCTTCCTCCGGCTGACGAGAGAGATCTCCTCCAGCATCCTTTCCTTTCGCCGCTCTTCGTTATCATTTTCTTCTTCCTCTTGCTCAACCACCGCCACTTCTGCTTCACCTGCGCCGCCATAATCCCTGAGCAGGAGGCCGAGGACGGCAGCAGACCTCGTGTTCTGCTTCCGAGAGGCAGGGGAGCGACCCTCCTCCTGCTGCTTCTGTTCCTCCTCCTCCTCCTCTTCTACATCATCTACTGCTGCTGCCGCCTCCGACGACGCTACTGCTACGGCAACTGAGAGGAGCGGTCCGTCCTTCTCGTCCTCGCGGCGGTGGAAGGGGAAGCAGAGGGGCCTGTGGAATGATAGAGGAGGGTGGCCGGGGAGACGGAGAGCCGTGGGGAGGTGGAGGCAGCCATGGCGGAGGACGGCAGTGGAGGTGGCGGCGGCGTGATGGCAGTGCCACTGCTGGCGGAACAGCATCCGACTAGGACGGCGGGAGAAAGATGAAGGGAAGAGAAAAAAAAAAGAAAGGATAAGGCGGGACGGTCCAGCGGCCATTCTTACTTATCTCGCTGGATTTTGTTTTTGTTACTAACCCAATTTAAATACAAGTATTATCACATGTTGAAAGGAATTTTAGCATATTTATTAGTATGTAAAAATAAATAAATAAATAAAATGTTAAATTATTTTAATTTTTCAAATAATATTTTTAAGTCAGAATAAAACATCCTATAAACACATTTCACCTACTGATTTACAAATATATCAACTGAGACATAAAATGATAGTAGATAATAATATGATGATAAAAGTGATAAAAGGTGGTAGGCAATGAACCGTGACATGTAATAATTATATGATAATAAAATAATATTTGCCAATGATTAGCCAATAATTTACTATATTTATAATTGACAAGAATAGTGTTTATGAATGATATTATAATGTTTATCAATGATAGGATAATGTTCTATGTGATTATTTATTAATTGTATATCAATATTTGTCAATGATAGGTTCGTATTTGTTATTGGTAAGTTATAATATCATATTATGTCATTAATAGATAAATATTTTTAATAATATATTAATATTTTTCAATATGAGGTCAACAATAAATATATAACAATGGTGATAAGATGGCAATAAGTAATAACTTGACAGTAAGTAACAATAAAAGACAATATATAGCGATAGTTGGTATTGATCTATATTACACTATGTCATGTCTTTGCATGATATGATGTAGACTAATATATGAGATGTGTAAATAGGCCATCTCATTCTTGTTACTCGCTCAAACAACAAGTTTACAAATAGTTTTCTTCTCTTTAAATATGGAAAGCTCCATGAATTCATTTTTTTTCGTCCTCATTTTTTTCTCTAAATTAAATAACTTTTATTTCAAAATTAATTAAAATAATATTCTTTTAAGACTTTGCCACAATGGTGGCAAAGTTATTCTCATAATAAGAAGACACATTGCATCTAAATTCAAACATGATATCCTCACCATCCCTCTTTTACATAATATCATCTAACCTATAGACCAACAAGTAAATACTATTTTTTTATAAATAAGTATGGCATATTAAGAATAGGGATGTAAACGATCCGAGTTGAACCGAGTTATACTCTGCTTGAACTCGAGCTCTTTTACTTTTAACAAGCTCGAACTCAGCTCGAAACTCTTCGAGCTTCCCTAACCACTATTTGAACTTGACTCAATAAATATTTTTCGAGCTCGAACTTGGCTCGTTAAACGATTTGTTTATATAATAAACAAGCTCAATTCGAGCTCGAGTCCAATTCGAGCTAAAGCTCGAAATTCAAATTAAAACTAAATATTTAAATCAATTTTTTAATGAATTCTTAAACAAAGCTTAAATTCAATGAATTCAAACTTAAACTTGTCAACTCAATAGCTAAAATAATTTTTTTGGGGGTTAAAATTGGAAAGCTCAATTCGAATTCAAGAGCTCATGGACAAACTTGAGGAAAGATGAATGATATAGGGAGTCAGAGACTCTATTTTATAATGGCCTAAGACCATCCACAGTCTTTATATTTCCGACATGGGATTTATGGCTTGTGAGAAGTAGGGGGAGGAAAGTCGGCCAATGAGAGGGGGGGAAGGGTCAAGGGGGGAGAGCATAGGGTGGTCGTCGGCGGAAGGTCCATCTTGTCGTCGAGATAGTCCGGGGATGAGAGGTGGGCTGCGAGGAGGTATGTCCGGCTACGAACGGCAAGCCTCCCCACCTCGCTCGACAGTAGCAACTGGGGGGCATAGCAATAGTCTGCACTATTGCCGGCCCGTCACTGCCATCAAATGCTCCATTTGGCACCGTTCGGGGGGTCTACGGGTGATCCACTGATGGTCCTCCGAAAGGTAGCACTTCACCACGCCAGCAGTGTTCCGCAGCACTGTGCACGGTCGGGAGGAAGAAGATGATGACATTTAGCAGTGCCTAGGAACCTTGCCAAATATGATTTTGTGTATACACTTTTTTTTCATACTTTGATTCAAACCAAATTGTATTGGATATCTTATGATTCTTATCCACATAATTTGTGTATTTATCTTTGATATTTAGTATTTTATATTTAGATCCTCGTAACTATTTCATACTTGAATAATAATTCTATGAAATAAATAATTACATTTATATTCTCATATTTATTGTATTTAAATAAATTGTTAACGAGTAGTTAGACGAGCTCTTAACGAGTATTAAATCGAGCTCCTAAACTAGTTGTTCACAAGTATAATCGAGCCGAGCTCACATATGTTCAGACTCGGGTCGTTCATGAACCAAGCTTCTTCTTTTTTTTGCTCAAACTCGGCTCGTTAAATAAATAAACGAACCGAACCAAACTTTTATCGAGTCGAGTTTCAAACTACTACACCCATAATTAAGATGGTATAATATAAAATAGCAACATTGTATCAACATCATATGTCATTTCAAAAATATAGTTCCTATAATATTTAAATAAATTTAAAATATTATTTCTTAAAAATAAAATTAATATGAACAAGATATAAAAAATATTTACTTCAACCATTTTACATGTGGATATATCTTTGATTTCTACTATTATATTTGAGATCTAACAAGTGGATGTGTCAGTAGTTCTCTTGATTAAAATCTTTATTTTATTTATCATTATTAAGGGAATTTGTGAGGTCCCTCGAAATTTGTGCATTTTATATTGTTTATTTGGTGCATATTATAAGTATTTATTTACTTATGTGCATGTGTATAAAAATATGTTATTCTTGTGCGTATATTTAATTATTCTATGCATAGTATATTTAAATAATGTAGTATATATAGTATGTATTTATATTGTGTATGTGTGTTTCTTTAATCAATTCTGTGTTCTGGCCAAAATTCTTTTTGACGTCAATATATCTTGACGTTAAGAGTGAGTAGATGGCCACAGTTGTGTCGTTTACTGTCTTCTGGCGTCAACATCGATGGACGTTGACTATTGGCCAACGGCAGTATGTTGGACGTTTACTTCTCTGGATGCGTTATGGATTTCAGATCTGGAAACGTTAGCGTTTCTTCCGGGTTCTTGATTAGGAAACCTATCTAACGGCAGGATGACTTAACCCTAGGCGCGCCCCAACCCTTAAACCTATAAAACCTAGTGTTTTTGGTCGAATTAAGACCTTTGGGTGGAGAGAAAACCTATGGTTCGTTTGTGAGAAAACCCAATCTTTGGCGAACTGGATTCGGCGATTGGAGGGGTCATCTGGCGATCTACTTCGACTGGGAGTTACTCCATTCATTGAGGAAGCTTCACTCCTTCACCAACTCCGGAGGATCGATCTACATCAGCAGGAAGATTGGATATGGGAGGAGAACATCACCTTCTTAGCATCGGTCGAGGAGGGCTTCTTCGAGCAAATAATCCCTCCATCGATTTATTCCAAGCAAGTAGCTTAATGGTTCAATCCATAGACTCATCCCTTAGGGTTTTCATAATTTTCCGGATTTTTATTTCATATCTGGACCCCCAAGATTCTTTGTTTTATGTGTTTTGGTCTGCACTGTGTACAGACAGGAGATTGACAGCCACGTTGTTGCCATCAAGATCCTAGGTAAACGACAGTCGATCATGCCTTTACCACTGTTGGCGTCCAGACCCTGGACGTCAAGTTCCTCTGATTTTTTTTCAAAACAATGTGTGACTGCATGCGATGCAATTTTTCGGGTAAAAGTGAATACATGTATGTGTTTAGACAATGTGGTCCTGTCTAATATGTTCATTAGATCATGCCATGAAATATTGATGATTTTCCAATGATAATTGTTATTTATAAAATTTCTGTTATGATAAAATATACATGATTTAATAGAGTTTAATTCAGAGTAATTAGAATTGATGCACGTTATGATGTTATAAAATTTCCATGAACTCAGTATTACTATATGCATGGTTCAGAACTGTTAGAACCATTAGTTCACTATCTACCATGTTTAGTTAATTTATCGTGATAAATTTCATGTAATCCCTGTTAAATACGAAAAGTAGTTGTACTACTTAGAAATTTATGAAAAATTAGTGATGTGTTATGTGATGCTTATGTACTCTGTGGTTAAATTTTCAGCATGTTCCGATAACTACAAAGAGAGTTGTGAATTACTGAAGATTTATGTACCATGTGTTAAGGATAGATTTCAATTATGTTTTAAAGCATTATTAGCAGCTTGATTAAATTATATTACTTACTATTCATGGTTAAGTGTGTATTTAGAAATGATTTATAATTGCTCTATGATATGTGTGTGTTTGCATGGAAAGTGAGAGAACAAGTGGCTTGTGTGTGTATAATGATTAATGTGACAAGATAAATAAATTGTGCCCATAAGACACTGCCATGCTAGATTGCTTGGAGTTGTACTGTAGTAGTGCCCCTACGGGAAAGCTCAAACATGTTACGTGATACCCCTGGCAAGGGTCTTGAAAATCTGGAGGTGGACAAGTTCCACTGGTAATGGTGGGGAGGGCTTCTCCCGGTTTCTGCAGGAACCTAGACTTAATCACTTTGCCTGGTGATTAAGTATGTGAAAGTGTACGTGTAAGTGTTACGTGATCTTCTAGTGGTGGTTTGGGCTGTGTCTTGGTAACTTCTAAACTGAACATGTGTAAGACATGTAAAATGACAGGTGAACGTGGCACAATGTATGTGCAAGTGATATGTGAACGTGGCACATGTTATGTGCAAAATGAAGTGATTCGTGATACGTGAAAGGGAAAGCGAATGTAATGGGAAAGTAAGAGCATGTGAAAACCATAAATACAAGTGCATATGTTCATGGCCTACGTGTGTTAATGTGATTTATATAAATTGTGATACCATGTTTAGTACCATGTGTAGGTGCATGTTATCATATCCATGGATTATAATTACTTGATGTGCATGTGCTTAATATCATGTTGTAAATTAAATAATGGCCATGTGTTAGTGTTATATGAGAGTAAATTATGAAAGCATGTGATTGTATGATTGTGCTATGTTGATGATATCATGTTATTAGTATTCATGTTTTGATTTATTGTTTCACATGTGTTAGTATAGTTTTACTTAATAGATTCCATGTCTATTATCCATGTTTTAGAATGAGCATGTTTTAGTTTAAATTGTTAGGAAGCATGTGTGTAACGTCCCTCTTAGACCCAGTACAGTTATTCCAACTCACATTGTATCTAATAGAGGTAGTACAGTGGAATATATCCAACAATAAACGGTACAGATTGAGACATACATAAATGATAATTCAATTCCAATAATATGCAACGAAATATGGAACAAAATACTTGTAATCAACATCATACTCAATGTTAAGTCTAAAGCATAAAAGAAAGATAACAATAGTCCAAATTTAATACAATCCATAAGTTCAAATGCATAAAATGAAAGTACATCTTTTCCTCACATACATAGTCACTCTAAATCTCTCAACAAATCTAAACCTCCACGTCCTCTCGCTCCGAGTCAGTGTGCACTAACTCCTGGGTATCCTCTGTATCTCCTGAAATGTTAAGTAAGTATGAGTCTACAAGACCCAACAAGTCACATGAAAGACAGTTCAAGATATTAAGTATATAATAGACATGTAGATCATGTAGCATGTAACATGTAGACATTTATCATGTAAACATTTATCATATAGACATGTAGCATGTAGTCATGTATCATTTAGTTGCCAAGACATAGCTGACACTATTATAGAGATCAGTAGTCATATAGCCATTCACTTATCACCTAGGCAAAGTAGTGATGAAGTCATGGTATTTGCGCAAAACTGGGGAAAGCCCTTCCCACCTTAACCAGTAGAACCTGTCTACCTCCAGAATTTCAATTCGTTGTCAGTAGGTCATTTCATGTAGGTGAACCATTACCATAGGGGCATTCCATGGTGTAGTTCCTTGTAGGAAATCTCTAAAATAGCAATGTCTTATTGGCCAATTTATTTTAAAATATGCATTAACATGTATGCAATCATACAATCTACATTTTCATACAATTCTATCATGCTCTTTCATGCATTAAACATAGTTTATCAAGACATTAATATAATATCATGCAATCAGATTTTCCTTAGTTTCTGAAATTAAAACATATTGTTCAACAGCACCCTATCATGGTACTACCTTTACTCATCCATACATGCACATTTGTTCTCATGGTTGATGAATTCTATATGCATTTTACTCTTCAGAAAAATCATAACAATATGCACAAAAGTTTAAAAATCTCGAAATCTTGACAGTAAATCAGATTCAGATTATACCACACACATGCAAAATTTCATAATTTTAATCTCTGTGAATATTTTTCATGAACATTCTTTGAAATTCTGAATTATTTAACATGACAAAATAGTGATCAAATCATGCAAATTTACACACAAGGATTAAGTACAGTGGATCTACAGTACCAATTAATAATGGTACAGTTTCTAACTTCAACATTTTAACATGGATTGTCACGTCCCGAGAATTACGCAGCGGATATTAGTTCGAAGAATTCGAGTCGATATTCCGAGACGTGGACAATCGGCAAATAAACCTCTAGCTAGCACGCACTAAATGTGTATCAACACAACATCATAATAGGGCCCAAAAGTTGAACTCAATATAAATTGTATTCAAATTGAAACTAGTACAGGACTAAGACTCAATAAAAAGGAAAGTACATAATACCTCACTTCCTACTACATTGTTCTAACAATCAAATGAACTAACTATAGACAGACTCATAATTGGGACGCTCATCACTCGGATGCATTCCCATCCTCGACTTGCTCTTCATAGTCACCTAAATTGGGTAAAAGTAGGGGGATGAGCAAACTAGCCCAGTAGGATTTATATCTCAATGTGCGGGCAATGATATAAGTGATTAACGTTTTTGAACTAGGTAAGCACGATGAATGTCATGATATGCGTGTACGAATAAAACAAATTTAAAACATGATGCATGAAACAAGCTAGATAGAGTGATCAAGATAGAATAAGATCTAGGATGAAATATAACAAGAGAGAACTAGCAATAGATCACTTTGTACATGCACGCAAGATTTCACTTGATGTCAATAGTTTACAAGAACGCAAGATATCACTAGTTGCAATAAATGCAGGATGGCCATATCACGCAAGTAAGCAAGCAAGATTGCACAAGCACGATCAAGTAACACTAATCAGGCACGTAAACACTAATGTACACCAAGGAAAGATCCACCAAGAGGCACACAGGCCACGTGTATGTGGTTATGTATCTAACATTCAACAAGCAAGAAAGTACTCCCAGAGCAGATGCAACGCCAGTAATCATTATACCCCATTGTTAACAGTATATCTATGACTCGCCGTCATTGGGGCTAGATTGGAGCCCTTGGACACACGCCGTGCCCTGTCAGCATCTCATGTAAAATTTTAAATGTAGATACCCACAGTCATTAATAATGGCCAATGAGAGTTTCAGTAAGTAGGCATGTGTAATGTCATGTTCATGTTGATGATGGGAACAAGTAATAAGTAACTGAACATGATTCCATGATAACAATGGTCAAGAGATAAATTCGGTAGCTGAACGGTACAATTTATAATTTAGTTCAATCTTTACGATAATGGCTTTAGTCTAGATTGTAATTCATGCTCACGAGAACAAGAAGAGAAAGGAAGTGCACGCTAGAGATGTATAAGTGTGTAGTGATGTACGCGTGTCAATTCACAATCCGTCGGTCTCAAACTCTCGGAAAACACTTAACATGATGGCATGCAAAGATCAATGTATTGAACTACATATGGGTTTACCAGATTTTAAGATAATATTTATCATTTAAATCAAGTTAGATTGGTAACAAGAGCAAATCACAAGCTTCATGTATGATCATATCATTAAGAAAGCAATTAGAATAATATTCATGTAATTAAGGATTTTTCAATGGGTTAAATACTTTTAAGCCATTAAATAGACATCATGCCATGATCAGACCCAAGACAGGCAATATTTTGCAAAGGTAGTGTCGACACACCCCTTACTGGTGTCGACACTATGCTCCAAACACAAGGCAAAATAATGAAGAATTGGTCAAGTAGTGTCGACACTAGTCCAGGTAGTGTCGACACAGTGCTTCAAATACAAGGCAAAAAGGTCAAGTAGTGTCGACACTAGTTCAGGTGGTGTCGACACTAGAGACAGCTCCTAGAACACCTTCTGGCCAATCGGGGACAGTGTGTCGACACTAGCCCAAGTAGTGTCGACACTAGAGGCCTTCCCAGAACACCTTCTGGGCTGTTTTGGGATAGTGTGTCGACACTAGCCCAAGTAGTGTCGACACTAGTGCCCTTCCAGAACAAAACTTATAGGTCACGTGGAACCCGAAAATACATCTCATGCAGGATTTACTTACCCTGCTTATAACTCTCTAACGAATGACATTTAGATAAAATGTTCAACACAAAATATGACGAGGTCAACTAGTAGAAGAACTTTGTTGTTGGGGGTTGGATCTAATTCAGTTTCGAATCCTAAGAAACATATGAAGAACCTAAATTAAGTGCAGTCTGAAATCGTAGAATCCTGTAGTGACTCTCTTACCATGCTTATAACTCTCTAACAAAAGACTTTTGGATAAAACATCCAACATAAAAGACGATCATGACTACAAGTAGAAGAACTTTCGTGAAGGATGTTTAGTCTAATTTGGTCTTGAATTGCGTGCATGATAAGACGTACGGGAAAAACCCTAACAGTGCGCGACTTTGGCAAAACGTTTGTAATTCAAAATATACTTGATGAAATTCGATGAAACTAGAGCGCAATGAAAACTAACTTGATGCTCTACACATTGATATAGGATATGTTAAGATTTAGCCCGAGAAAACCTACCTTCTGGGTTGAAGAAGTCTCATTTTTCCAGAAAAACCCTTGTTCAGACCACTTGGAGGAGAATGCTTACCACTTCATATATACTGCATGGAATTTGGGCGTTCCACTTGGGTTAGAACGTAGACTTGACCCTCTTTCCAGGGGTATAAGCCTTGCAAGGTTTGGTTTAGGTTTGACTCACCTTTGGTCGACTTCAAGATGATGGTCTGTGCAGGTCGCAGCAGACACAACGGGGAAGAAGAACGGCTTGGTATGGGGATCTCCTGCTTCCCCAGTTGCCAAGAACTCCTCCACACGACCCTAGCAAGTTCTAAAACTCGTTCCTAAGGTTTGGTGAAGAGTATTTAAGCAACCACGGTGTTTTAGGAGTCCTATCATGACTAGGAAAGCCAGGTTGCAGTTTTAACAGGTTAGTTTCCTACTTAGGGAGGATTTCTTCCTCCCATAGAGTGTGTGAGGCTTTAGGAAACCTCCCACCATAGATAGGCACGAATTTGGGTTGCCAAGAATGCATGGTTGCATCCCAATTTAACTCAAATTGCCTTTTTTCTAATTTCAACCTATTTAGAGTTACGAATTTTCCCTGCATTTTCTAGCTTTATTGGATTATTGGGCTACATGATGTCCATTGAACCAATTATAATTTGGGTCATTAATATATAATGTTGGAAGTCCCTCCAACACTTTTATTTAAATTTTTTATTGCGTCGTATTTCCGTGTTAACGGTTTTCCGACTTGTTATAGCACATACGATAATGATGCGTATGTTTTACATACTTGGAAATTATTTATTTCCATTTATTTGAATTCTTTATATAGCTAAAATTTTCGGGGTGCTACACCCTCCCCCACTTAAGAGAATTTGGTCCCCAAATTCATGTATAGCAAGTTATTGTACAAGTGAGGTGTACTTACTTGTGAATAGCTCCGGGTATCTTTTGCGCATTGCTTCCTCGGTTTCCCACGTGTCGTCCTCATCCATGCGTTGATTTCATCTAACCCTTACTAGTGGAATAACCTTTCTCCTTAGTTGGCGCAGTTCTCGGTCCACGATCTTAATTGGCTTCTCTTGATATGTTTCGTCTTTGTTGAATTCCAGAAGCTCGTATTCTATAACATGCCATAGATCTCGTACATACTTTTTCAACATGGATATGTGGAACACATTGTGTATTCCGTCCATTTGTGGTGGTAAAGCGAGACGATATGCCACCTCGCCGACTCTTTCAAGAATTTCGAAAGGCCCGACAAACCTTGGTGACAACTTGCCTTTAATGCCAAAACGCCTGATTCCACGGCCTGGAGACACCTTTAAGAATACATGTTCACCCACCTGAAACTCCATGTCTCTCCTTCTGTTATCTGCATATGCCTTTTGTCTTTGCTGTGCCACTGCCATTCTTTCTTTAATAAGCTTTACCTTCTCTGTGGTTTCCCTTATCATCTCTGGTCCTAGCATTTGTTTTTCGCCAACTTCATACCAACATATTGGAGATCGGCAACTTCTGCCATAGAGTGCTTCAAATGGTGCCATTTGGATGCTAGCTTGATAGCTATTATTGTAGGCGAACTCCACAAGAGGTAAGTGTTCGTGCCAGCTACCTCCAAAATCTAGGACACATGCTCTAAGCATATCTTCAACCACCTGGTTGGTTCTCTCCGTCTGACCATCTGTCTATGGATGGAAAGCCGTGCTAAAGTTTAGTTTAGATCCCAAGGAGTAATGCAGTCATTTCCAAAAGTGGGATGTAAACCTAGGGTCTCTATCAGACACGATAGACACCGGTACTCCATGTAATCTGACTATTTCCTTCACATACAATGCAGCCAGAACATCTACTGACCACTTATTCTTCACTGGCAAGAAGTGAGCCGACTTAGTTAAGCGGTCGACAATAACAGATTCCATCGAATCCACCTCTAGATTTAGGTAGTCCGAAAATAAAGTCCATCCCTATACCTTCCCATTTCCATGCTAGGATTTCTAGGGGTTTGAGTTTACCTACGGGTCGCATGTGTTCCGCCTTGACCCTTTGACACGTTAAACAATGGGCGACATATTCCGCCACTTCTCTCTTCATATTAGGCCACCAGAAGCTTCTTTTCAAATCTTGATACATTTTAGTAGTTCCTGGATGAATAGTATATCTGGTCTTGTGAGCCTCATCCATAATCATTTTCTTTGTCTCCGCATGGTCGGGTACACAGACCCGATCTCAGAATTCTATCTTCAGTTAATGAGAAATCTGGCCTCTGTCCAGGTTAGCCTTAATCTCCACAAGTATAGGGTCATTGTCTTGGAGTGTTGTGATGCCCTCCAATAGTGTGGCTTGTGCTCTAACACTAGCAACAAAGCATCCCTTCTCTTTGATGTCAGCATCAATATTTAACCTGGCGAGTCTTCTAATAACTTCCATTCGTCTACCATTAAGCTCGACAACGTGATCATTGGCTTCCTACTTAGAGCATCTGCCACAGCATTTGCTTTTCCTGGGTGATATTGGATCGTGAAGTCGAAGTCCTTGAGATACTCCAACCACCGCTGCTGTCTCATATTCAAGTCCTGCTGAGAAAACAGATACTTCAAACTTTTATGGTCAGAAAACACAATGAATTTCTCACCATATAGATAATGACGCCATATCTTCAAGGCGAAGACTACAGTAGCTAGCTCCAGATCATGTACAAGATAATTGTCCTCGTGCTTCTTCAATTGTCTAGACGCATAGCATATAACCTTCCCATTTTGCATCAGCACATAGCCAAGGCCGATCCCAGATGCATCGGTGTATACTTCAAAACTACCCTCAGCCACTGGCAGGGTCAGTACGGGTGCTGAGGTAAGGTGCTCTTTCAATGCCCTGAAACTTTCTTCACATTCATCAGTCCATGTGAATGGATTCTCCTTCCTGGTAAGCCTGGTCAAAGGTACAACTATCTTTGAGAAATCTTTAATGAAGCGACGATAATAACCAGCTAAACCCAGAAAGCTTCTAATCTCCGACACCGTTGTCGGCCTTTCCCAGTTCTTTACCGCCTCCACCTTAGATGGATCCACAGAGATTCCCTCCTTGGATATGATGTGACCAAGGAAAGATACTTCCTCCATCCAGAATTCACACTTACTAAGTTTAGCATAGAGTTGATTATCTCTGAGCACTTGCAGAGCAACCTTCAAGTGTTCCTCATGTTCTTCTTTAGATTTGGAGTAAATAAGGATGTCATCAATGAACACCACTATAAACTGGTCCAAGTATGGCCTATAAATATTGTTCATAAGTTGCATGAAAGCCGCTGGAGCATTTGTTAAACCAAACGGCATGACCACGAACTCATAGTGATCATATCTACTCCGGAATGCAGACTTGTGAATATCCTCCTCCTTTATTCTTAGTTGATGGTAGCCTGATCTTAGATCTATCTTGGAGAAATATTGTGCACCAGAGATCTGGTCAAACAACTCGTCGATGCGGGGCAGTGGATACTTATTCTTTATTGTCAACTGTTCAACTGACGGTAATCAATGCATAGCCTCATTGTCCCGTCCTTCTTCCTGACAAATAGCACTGGCGCTCCCCACGGGGATGTGCTAGGCCTGATAAAACCCTGATCTAGCAATTCTTGGATCTGTCTCTTCAATTCCTGCAATTCAACAGGGGACATACGATACGGGGCCTTTGAAACAGGGGCTGCCCCAGGGAGTAACTCAATGGTGAAGTTTACCTCCCGCTCAGGTGGTATACCAGGTAATTCCTCTGGAAATGCATCAGGATAGTCTCTGGCTATTGGAATGTCTTCTAGGGTTGGTTTCTTCTTTTCAGTTGCCAAGACGGAAACTAGGAAAGCATCACAACCCTGGTTGATCAGCTTAGAAGCCTTTAGGGAGGATATCAAGATAGGGTGTTTGTGATAACGGGTGCCAAGTAGTGATAGAGTTGGGAGGTTTGGTCTTTTAAAAGTGACCCTCCTATGGCGACAGTTTACATCGGCATCATATTCAATTAGCCAATCGACACCCAAAATGGCATCATAACCCTTCATGTCTAAACAGATGAGGTCGGCAGGGAGATTGTGTCCTCCAATTATACTTTCACATTTTGGCAAGTAGTGAGTGAGTTCAGATTCTGGGCCTAGTGGAGAGGCTACAGAAATCTTGGATTTCAAGGGTACAGGTTTGACAGGTAGAGTCGCAGCAAATGTGGTGGAAATAAATGAATATGCAGCTCCAGTATCAATAAGCACAAAAGCAGGTTGAGAGTGTATGGAAATGGTACCTTCCACCATACCCCCTTCCTCGGGTAGGTCAGCTTCTATGACAGCATTGAGGCGTCCCTGACGCCGTGGTGCATTCTGAGCTCTACCTGGTTGGTCCTTTATCATTGGACAGTCAGGAATATGGTGGTCACGACCACCACATCTCAAGCATGCCCCGAGCTTCTTCCAGCATTCCTCAGCTCGGTGTCTTGGTTTATCACAGAATTTGCAGTTCTCAGCCAACTGCCTCCCTTCCACCTTGACTCTCTTGTCTCCAACAACGTCTCTCCCGGCATTCGGCCGCTTTTTGTTGTTGTTGACGTTGTTGTTACGAAAAGTTGGAGTAATATTGGGCGCTCCCTTCTTGACGAAAACCGGCTTGGAGTTGTCCTTGCCCCTCATGCCCTCTACCTTAGCCATGGTGTCTTCTACCAGCTGAGCTCTCTGGACCATCTCAGTGTAAGTTTGAATGTTGTGTGGTCCCAGCCTTTCAATGAACATGGGCCTGAGCCCATCCATGAACCGATTTGCCTTTAGTCTTTCAGTTCCCACCAAGTGTGGGGCATACACAGCAAGACGCGCGAACTGAGCCTCATACTCAGCCACGGACATCCCTTTCTGTTTAAGTGCAGCAAACTTCGCTGCCTTCTTCTCCTTGACTCTCTCGAAGAAATATTTTCCTCGGAATATCTCCAGGAATCCGGCCCACTCTAATTCAGCTACATTTGGCAGGTGGGCCGATGTGGCCTTCCACCATGCTCGAGCATCTTTAGTTAATTGGAAAGTGGCCAGTACCACTTTTTCCCTATTTGTGCATTGCATCACCTGGAAAATCCTTTCTATCTCCTCTTGCCAATTTTCTGGTTCATCTGGGTCAGGGGATCCAGAGAAACGAGGAGGGTTTAAACTCCTAAAATTCCGGTGCAGATCACCGGCTCCATTTCTTGCAGCTACAGCCTGATTTCCAGCCTGAACTACATTTTGTAGGGCCTGAGTAAGTCCAGCCACAGTGTCTTGCATAGCTTGCCACTGGTTGCGAGCCATTGTAGTTGAGTGAGAGTGTTATGAGGGTTCCTGAGAAAAGGATGAAAACCAATTAATGTCTCTAGATACATTATAAGAGTCAATGGGTAGGAGTGTTTAATTCTTTCTAACATATTCCCAGTCTCTACCCATTCTCACCAGGTACTATATTTAATTTCTATGACCTAGGTTCCATAGGTATCTCCTATTCCTAAGACATTATCCTATTTGGTATTCCTAGGCTCTGATACCACTAAACTGTCACGTCCCGAGAATTATGCAGCGGATATTAGTTCGAAGAATTCGAGTCGATATTCCGAGACGTGGACAGTCGGCAAATAAGCCTCTAGCTAGCACGAACTAAATGTGTATCAACACAACATCATAATAGGGCCCAAAAGTTGAACTCAATATAAATTGTATTCAAATTGAAACTAGTACAGGACTAAGACTCAATAAAAAGGAAAGTACATAATACCTCACTTCCTACTACATTGTTCTAACAATCAAATGAACTAACTATAACAGACTCATAATTGGGACGCTCATCACTCGGATGCATTCCCATCCTCAACTTGCTCTTCATAGTCACCTAAATTGGGTAAAAGTAGGGGGATGAGCAAACTAGCCCAGTAGGATTTATATCTCAATGTGCGGGCAATGATATAAGTGATTAACGTTTTTGAACTAGGTAAGCACGATGAATGTCATGATATGCGTGTACGAATAAAACAGATTTAAAACATGATGCATGAAACAAGCTAGATAGAGTGATCAAGATAGAATAAGATCTAGAATGATATATAACAAGAGAGAACTAGCAATAGATCACTTTGTACAAGAACACAAGATTTCACTTCATGTCAATAGTTTACAAGAACGCAATATATCACTAGTTGCAATAAATGCAGGATGGCCATATCACGCAAGTAAGCAAGCAAGATTGCACAAGCACGATCAAGTAACACTAATCAGGCACGTAAACACTAATGTACACCAAGGAAAGATCCACCAAGAGTGCACACAGGCCACGTGTATGTGGTTATGTATCTAACATTCAACAAGCAAGAAAGTACTCACAGCGCAGATGCAACGCCAGTAATCATTATACCCTATGGTTAACAGTATATCTATGACTCGCCGTCATTGGGGCTAGATTGGAGCCCTTGGACACACGCCGTGCCCTGTCAGCATCTCATGTAAAATTTTAAATGTAGATACCCACAGTCATTAATAATGGCCAATGAGAGTTTCAATAAGTAGGCATGTGTAATGTCATGTTCATGTTGATGATGGGAACAAGTAATAAGTAACTGAACATGATTTCATGATAACAATGGTCAAGAGATAAATTCGGTAGCTGAACGGTACAATTTATAATTTAGTTCAATCTTTACGATAATGGCTTTAGTCTAGATTGTAATTCATGCTCACGAGAACAAGAAGAGAAAGGAAGTGCACGCTAGAGATGTATAAGTGTGTAGTGATGTACGCGTGTCAATTCACATTCCGTCGGTCTCAAACTCTCAGAAAACACTTAACATGATGGCATGCAAAGATCAATGTATTGAACTACATATGGGTTTACCAGATTTTAAGATAATATTTATCATTTAAATCAAGCTAGATTGGTAACAAGAGCAAATCACAAGCTTCATGTATGATCATATCATTAAGAAAGCAATTAGAATAATTTATGTAATTAAGGATTTTTCAATAGGTTAAACACTTTTAAGCCATTAAATAGACATCATGCCATGATCAGACCCAAGACAGGCAATATTTTGCAAAGGTAGTGTCGACACACTTCTTACTGGTGTCGACACTATGCTCCAAACACAAGGCAAAATAATGAAGAATTGGTCAAGTAGTGTCGACACTAGTCCAGTAGTGTCGACACAGTGCTTCAAATACAAGGCAAAAAGGTCAAGTAGTGTCGACACTAGTTCAGGTGGTGTCGACACTAGAGACAGCTCCCAGAACACCTTCTGGCCAATCGGGGACAGTGTGTCGACACTAGCCCAAGTAGTGTCGACACTAGAGGCCTTCCCAGAACACCTTCTGGGCTGTTTTGGGACAGTGTGTCGACACTATCCCAAGTAGTGTCGACACTAGTGCCCTTCCAGAACAAAACTTATAGGTTATGTGGAACCCGAAAACACATCTCATGTAGGATTTACTTACCCTGCTTATAACTCTCTAATGAATGACATTTAGAGAAAACGTTAAACACAAAATATGACGAGGTCAACTAGTCGAAGAACTTTGATGTTGGGGGTTTGATCTAATTCGGTTTCAAATCCTGCGAAACATATGAAGAACCTAAATTAAGTGCAGTCTGAAATCGCAGAATCCTGCAGTGACTCTCTTACCATGCTTATAACTCTCTAAAAAAAGATGTTTGGACAAAATGTCCAACATAAAAGACGATCGTGACTACAAGTAGAAGAACTTTAGTGAAGGAAGTTTAGTCTAATTTGGTCTTGAATCACGTGCATGATAAGAAGTATGGGAAAAACCCTAACAGTGCGCGACTTTGGCAAAACGTTTGTAATTCAAAATCTACTAGATGAAATTCGATGAAACCAGAGGGCAATGAAAGATAACTTGATGCTCTACACATTGATATAGGATATGTTAAGATTTAGCCTGAGAAAACCTACCTTCTGGGTTGAAGAAGTCTCATTTTTCCAGAAAAACCTGTGTTCAGACCACTTGGAGGAGAACGCTTACCGCTTCGTATATACTACATGGAATTTGGGCGTTCCACTTGGGTTAGAACATAGACTTGACTTTCTTTCCAGGGGTATAAGCCTTGCAAGGTTTGGTTTAGGTTTGACTCACCTTTGGTCGACTTCAAGATGATGGTCTGTGCAGGTCGCAGCAGACACAACGGGGAAGAAGAACGGCTTGGTGTGGGGATCTCCTGCTTCCCCAGTTGCCAAGAACTCCTCCACACGACCCTAGCAAGTTCTAAAACTCGTTCCTAAGGTTTGGTGAAGAGTATTTAAGCAACCACGGTGTTTTAGGAGTCCTATCATGACTAGGAAAGCCAGGTTGCGGTTTTAACAGGTTGGTTTCCTACTTAGGGAGGATTTCTTCCTCCCATAGAGTGTGTGAGGCTTTAGGAAACCTCCCACCATAGATAGACACGAATTTGGGTTGCCAAGAATGCATGGTTGCATCCCAATTTAACTCAAATTGCCTTTTTTCTAATTTCAGCCTATTTAGAGTTACGAATTTTCCCTACATTTTCTAGCTTTATTGGATTATTGGGCTACATGATGTCCATTGACCCAATTATAATTTGGGTCATTAATATATAATGTTGGAAGTCCCTCCAACACTTTTATTTAAATTTTTGATTGCGTCGTATTTCCGTGTTAACGGTTTTCCGACTTGTTATAGCACATACGATAATGATGCGTATGTTTTACATACTTGGAAATTATTTATTTCCATTTATTTGAATTCTTTATATAGATAAAATTTTCGGGGTGCTATATGGATTATGCATGCTGTAAGGCCCTCAAATTTTGTTGCATTATTGTATTGCATGTAAATAATTCATGTTGTGTATGTACGTATGTAAATATCTACGTAAGTACTAGTTAGTATACTATTGCATGCATGTGTATAAACTTGATGTAAATAATGTATGAATGGTATGATGGTGTGTGTACATGATAACGTATACATATGGCACATATATAGGTATAAGATATTCATGGTTTCTGCATGTTTTAGAGTTCTGGCCGAAGGCCAGATTGGCGTCAATATCAGTAGACGTCGATGTTGTGTCGGCGTCAACCCTATGGACGCCAACACTAAGTCCAGCGTCCAGCGATGTGGACGCCTACTTCTCTGACCTGCATGCATTGCAGAGCCAAGAATTCCGGGTGCAAGCGAGCTCACCCATTGGGGAGCTGTCCCCAACGGCTCTGAGACTTTCTCATCACCACTCCAAGGTCCCCAAACCCCTCTGCTTTAAACCAACTCCTCCTGCACCAGAAAGAGCTCTCTTTGGGCTCTTTGCAAATAGGAGAGAAAACCCTAGCAAGCTGTGAGAAAAGCTGGACTTTGCAAGCTCGGATCCAGCAGTGTGAAGGTGTTTCCGGCGTTCTACTGCAACAAGGAGGTAGCTGGAACATCGGGGAAGGCTTCCCCAACCGTGGTTTGGCTTCTGCATCGACATAGAACCCGGAGGAGAGCATTTGTGGAGGCTTCTTGGGACTGCCCAAGGAGAGCTTCTCCGGCCATTTAGATCCCTTTGGAGTTTTTACAAGAGGCAAGTAACTTACCCCTATCGTCCATGTAGGTGTCTAGTAAGGTTTTGTGATTTTTACATATTTTTTTCCTCGTGTCCTAGATCCCCCATTCTTCTTGATTTTGGAGTTCAGTCTGTGTTTCTGCACAGACAGGAACTTGGCATCAATGCCCTTGACGCCGAGATCCCTGGTGTGCGTCCAGTGATCTGGCCGTCCACTCCTGGAACGGCCAGAGACCGCCGTCAAGTTCTCCAGGACAGAACAGTGAGCTGTTCTTCCTGGCATATGTGAGTAATTTTGACGTGTTCGATGAGGATATAATGTAACTCTTATATGCTATGTATACTAGCTAATGTGATGTATGGGAGAATGAATGTACATTTATTTCGTGGGTGGTTGAGTTTATTCGTTTATCTAATGTGTATGCGAAAAGAATGATAATGTGTATTCACCATGATCCTAATGATCCGTGGCAAAGTTTTGTTGCCCAAATTTGTTAGACCATGTATGCATGATCCTATCTGTGCTCTGAGTTTCGGACATTTTTCCCCATGCTTGTATGGTTATTGAAATTTCTGTTTTGGGGAAATAGAAATCATGCGTAGGTCATGTTAAATTCCATTAAATTGCATGCTGCTCGATAAATTCAGGAATAAATTCTGTGACCCTGTGCATGCTAGGGTGCAGACAGTGAGTTGTTAAATTTGTAATTATGTTCAACTCCATGTTAATTTGCATTATGAATATTAATGTGAAATCGATGGTAAATTTTCTGTAATTTCATTTTGAGTCATAAAAATCTGAAAATTTGTATGAGGAATCACAAACCTGAGATCAGCATGTGGTTAAATTTTCAAGTCGTTTGGGCAACTATATAGTGAAATACGAATTTTCCATGCGAGAAATGTGAAAAGAAAATTGCATGCTAATGTGGGAATAATGTGATATGTGTGTGTGATCTGATTTGTGCAAATTCTGAACATGTAATCCCTGTTAACTGTAGAATCATGTTAGGAAAACAAGCCCTTGTGTGAGTGAGAAAATGAATGAGAGGCAAGTGTCATGTGTAAAGATATGTGTTAAAAATCGGTAAATGTGTAAATTGTGCCAAGTGTGACACTGCTTCCATAGAGGGCAGTGGAACTGTATCAGGGAAAAGTCCCCCTGAAAATTCAATGTGTTGTGATCCTAAGGGCATTAGGATGAAATCCTGGAGGTGGACAAGTACCACTGGTTAGGGTGGAGACTTGTTCTCCCGGTCTGCGTAGTCCAAGAGTCGTCACTGTGTTGCCTAGGTGGCGTCTATGTGTATGTGATGTGATGTGTCCTTCTTATGGTGATTTGGACTATGTGTCACGGCACTAAAGTGTGAAATGTGAAATGTGATAGTGACCATGTGAAAATTGTGTAGTGTGAACAATGTGTAAATGTGCAATGTGTAAAGTGTGAAATATGTGCATTAGAAATTGTGTAAAAATATGAAACCAAAAATGTGAGGATGTGAAATTGAAAACCCATGATATGATGATCTGAAATCATGTTAGAACAGCAACATAAATGTGGATGATGAATGAAATGAAGACAGTGGTTCTTTTACTTCCGCTACTCTGTTCTTATATTCACGTGTATCTCAGCTGAATGCTATTGTTGGGTAAATTCCACTGTGATGACGCTCGCTATACCGATGTGGGTTGGTATAACCGTACCGATATAATAAGGGTCGTTATAGAGATTGGTATCAGAGAAACCGGTTGAGATTGCAGATGAATATACATAAGTCATCATCTTCATTACATGCTAAGTCTACATAGGAATGTCCACATGTGTAGAATTTATTAATAATGAATGAAAAGTAGATAAGGAAATGGTTATAAAACTTAGTAACCTAGCTCTAATGGTGGCTGAAATTTATTACAGCCATGGCTTTGAGAGGTAGGCGTGGCGGAGCGTCGGCTCGTGAGGACGAGCCGAGACGTGACGAGAGGGCGGAGCAGCAGGCCTCGGCACCGCAAGGTCCTGTACTTCCCCCACCGCCGCCTGTGGATTATGGAGTATTCATGCAAGGTCTGGTGCAAGCCATGCAGACACATGCTCATACCCAGGCAGCACTCCAGGCACAGTTGGAGGCTCAGGTTAGACTAATAAAATGAATTATTATCTATTTTATTCGATTGTGTGATATTATGTTGATTTTGTATTGCTTGCTGTGTACTGTAGTAGGCTCAGGTACCAACTCAGGACCATGGTGGACCTTCTACCATGGAGAGATTCAAGAGGATGCTGCCACCCTCTTTTAAGGGGTAGAGCGACCCATTGTTGGCTGAAAGCTGGATGAGGGAGATAGAAAAGATCTTCCGAGCCATCAGGTGTGCAGATGAGGATAAGGTTACATTAGCCACCTACATGCTACAGGTATGCTTTAGTTTATTGAAACGCGCGCATTGTTGATTGTGCAATTCCGTTGTCTAGAGTTCCTTGCACATAGCAACAAGCTCACCTCCTCTAAACTGTCTCACAGATTTAAAATAGCAAAAAGGAACTAGCACAATGGTGAGAACATGTCATTTCCACAGGGAGACTGAATAGAACTTGATTTAAACTACCTTAACTTGGAATCATTCTAACGACAATGCATTAAAAGTGAATGGGTAAACAACACCAATCAAATTCCCCACACTTGACAAATTATACTCAATGAAAGAACAAGTAGAATTGAGAACCAAAAGTTGGTATCACTGTACCCTCACAGCGTTAAGGATCAAATCGGTAGACAAAAATCTTTAAAAGATAACTTTCACATCAATGTACCCCTCTAGCTCAGGGGATGAACAATCAACAAAAGTAGCTCTCTATAAACATCCAAATCAATGTCTTCACAGCTCAAGAACCGAAAAGAAGATAAGAACAAATAAGAACCAAAGTGTACTGTTATCAAATCGAAATTCTCATATTGTATGATCAAGAACAGAAATAAGAACAAAATTAAAAATACTACTAAGCTCCAAAAACCTCTCTTGAATTCAAACTATCTCTGCTACAACAAGAACTTGAACTCACGAACTCCACTTTCTGGAAGCTTCCTGGACGCTGGGCAACCCCAGAACAGACCAAGAAATGGGATCTTCTTGTTGCTCTGTGCCGTCTGCACACACCTCTAGAATTCTCAGACAAATGCCTACTGAGGAGAGGAGAAAAGCAGTCCACCTCTGGAATAGAAAGTGCTACTGGATCAACCTCAAACGAAAAGAATCCCACAAAATTGCAGTCCCTTCCCAGATGAAGCCGAAATCAGAATCCCCAGACCCCTCGCTCTTGCCCCAGCAGCAAGGAAGAAGCAATCTAAGTAGCAGCAAATAATGGTAGAAGAGAAGAGTAGAAGCCTTTGGTCCTCTCACACGGCAGATCTCACATCAAAAGGATTCAAATGCCCACCTCTGTTCACAACAGTCGAGCTCTCAACAATTTCCACAGAAGAGAGTAAAGAACAGTTGAATTCAACAAATTTTCATAGAAGAGATTAATCTCAAGATTTTGCACAGAAAGAAAGGAAGAACAGTAAGCGATTCACATGGAAGAAAGAAAGTGCAGATAAACTGAATTAAACACCATCGAATTGAACTCTTCAAAACAGAAAAAAAAAAAAATTGAAAACTAAATGCATTAAACTTCACTGGATCGATTGCATTGCACAGAAGAGAAGAACAAATGGACCTTCTAAAAACTGAATTCCTCCATAGCAGCCGAACCATTCACAGGTATGTAAAAATATGAACTAAAAACTGAATTCCTCCACAGCAGCCGAACCGAGAAGAAGATGGACAAATAATTGCATAAGAATTGGAAAATTGATCCCAACAGCCTCGGATCCCTCAATACCAAGATCAGTCCACTGCACTGCTAATTGAAGAGAAATTACAGAAGAAATAAAACTAGCACAATATCTAAAATCCGAACCAGCAAGAACAGTATAAACTCCTAAAAATTCTAAACCCCAGCCCCAAAAACAGTAGAACTCTCCCCAAAACTCTCACCCCGCTCTACTCAAACAGGGAAAATACAGGGAAATGAAAACTATAAAAAAAAAATCTGAAATCCGAACCAGAGCACCCCCGGGGAAGACCTTTGGGGTCCCTTTATATAGGCTTCCGGGACCTTGGGGTCGCCTCTGCTCTGCACACAGCAGGCGTCTCCATCGTGCCTAAATCTGTACACCTCAGCTTGGCCCAGTCGCTTCATCCTTCACAACCGGGCGCTGGCCGCCCATGGTTCCAGCACACCATCAGCACACATGGCCCAAGCCTTGGCCCGTCAGCAGACCCTGGTCCGCTGCCTCCTAGCCACCTCAGCCGCGCCACACCCTGGCCGCACACACAGCCCTGGTCCGCACCGCCTGAGCTTCTGCGTTGCACCTCCATCTTCTGCGCAGGGGATCCGCCATCGCGCCCAGCCCTCCTGGCCACAAGCCGCGCCAGCCTCCATCGCACCCAGCCCTCTGCTTCTTACCCGCACAGCCAGCAGACCCATCTGGCTGCTTCAAGAAGCTTCTCCCCTTCTGTGGATGAGGCAACCCTATAAAGAAAAATGGAAATAGGTAAGTGGGAGAAAAAATCATATCGGCAAATTAAAAAAAATAGTGAGATGGGAATGGGGGTTGTGGCATGATGGTAGTGGATGGGGTATTTAGAATATTTTATTTTATGAGATTGGGTGGAGTATGTGACATGGTTTATTTAAAAATGTGATTTATTTACAACTAATATGTACAAAAAGATATTTATAAAAGTAATGATAAGACTAAAAATTATTTATGTACAATGTATTTTACAAAAAGAGAAAACACTTTATTAATCAAACTATTCTAAAGGCACTGACTTTATTAGATGAGTATCTATCTAAGTGTTCTACCCAAAAATTTAACTAAATGTTCACAAATTTGTTTATGAATGAAATGGAAATTAAAATCAAATTGCACCATATTTACAGATAAAAGATGTCTAAAATTACTATATGTATGACATTTAACGCAAAAATTCATGTAGTTATCACTCCCCCCTACTTAAACATTGCTAGTCCCTTAGCAATGAAAATCACTCCAAATATAGGACTAGAAGATGTAATATCTCATGCTAACCAGCCATCATGTAAAAAATTCATGTAAAGACATATCTTTCCTAATTGTAAGGGCTTATGGCAAGAAATTAGTGCACAAATGGTAGCTCACTTAAGAGTTCACATCAGCCCTTCTGAAGCTCCTCTGCCTCAGCTAGTAATTGAGATTAGATTAATTCGAGGGAGAAGAAAAGAATTGTGGAATAAGATCCTTGCTCAGTCAGATCGGGTTGTTTCTCTCAATTCCATCCTGCCCATCTTCCTTGAGGATTATTTCTCTGAGTTTGAGGACTTTTGTCCCTTTATTTGCACTTTGTGCACTCAGAATTTTTTTTCCTTTTCATCCATAATGCTGCACAACCCATCACTTTTCAAGAGTAGCGAGTCCAACTTTACTCAGATTCGGGGCATTTTTCATGGATATATTTTTCTTTTGCTTTTGCTTTTCTTTTCCTCTTAAAGGAAGGATGGACAGTCAGGTTCCTTGATCACATGCCTTCACCTCCTTCACAATTCACTTAAGGGGAAGGGAGAAAATCAATCACCTCTCTCCTACTAGCTTTAACATATTTGCTACATTCGGGTTCAGCTAATCTAAGTGGCTGTGTAGTGTGTGTATGAAAACTTCTTGCCATAAATCCTTACATAAGGTAGACAAGAAGTACATGTAATCCTTTATTAGAGGCTACCTAACATGGATTTTTGCAAGGGAATGTGACAACCACAAAATTTTAATGGTTAAAGATCAGACACATAGTCTGAGTCTCGCAATGCCAGACATTTTTTATTCAAAGATGAAACATTGTGAAATTTTTATTTGCATATGTACAAGCTCAAGAAAAAGAAATGAAGCAATGGTTGGGATGAGGACTATGAATGCATGCTTATTCTACCTCTCCCCCCTACTTATTCACAGGAAAAGAAAGTAAGACAAAGAATTACCTGGTAAAGAAAATCTGTACACTTGGGTTGCCTCCCAAGAAGCGCTAAGTTTATTTCGTCTTCAGTCGGACGCAATTAGGCTTCGTTTGGTTCAGCTAGCTTGGTAGAATCAATTTTTAAGAAATGTGGACTTTCAAAGAAATGCTTTAACCTTTGCCCATTAACAGTGAATGATTGTCCAGTTTTAGGGTCAAGAATCATGATAGCACCATTGCCACAAGTTTTGACAACACTGTAAAGACCATCCTGTCGGGACTTTAATTTTCTCGAAAACACACTAAGCCTAGAATTAAACAACCAAACCTTATCATGCATTTGAAAAAAATTCTATGAATTTTTAAGACTTCAATCAATTTCTTCTC
This sequence comes from Colocasia esculenta, assembly GCA_014218235.1. Taxonomy (NCBI): domain Eukaryota; kingdom Viridiplantae; phylum Streptophyta; class Magnoliopsida; order Alismatales; family Araceae; genus Colocasia; species Colocasia esculenta. The sequence continues at coordinate 118,760,468 of CM024753.1, read as the reverse complement.
CTGCCCTTCTTCAAGATCACTAGTGATTATGATGGGCCATGTCTCATTCTCTCCTAAAAAGATGTATTTTAAATTCGCAGGGAGTGGTTTTAGCTCAACCTTAGGAGGACACTCAAATGGAATTGATGGATCATTATCTTGAAACATAGAATTAAATTGTCCTTCCTCTCCCTCAAACCCTAGAGCACAGGGTTGGTCTATTGCTTCTTCCACACAAGACTCTTCCAAGGTGTCTACCACTAGACAACTTTCTCCTTGATCATGATGCCTAGATGCCCTAAAAATGTTGATACTAACCCGCCTATCCCCAAATGATATATCCATCATCCCAGTAGCACAGTCAATATTGGCTCTAGCTGTGGCCAAAAAGGGTCTACCAAGGATGATGGTGGACTAGGTTAAATCTTGTGGAGTGTTCATGTCCAGAATGATGAAATCGGTTGGAAAGTAACAATCATTGATTTTTACGATCACGTCCTCAACTAGGCCTTTAGGAGTGGTAACAGATCGATCGGCTAGTTGGAGGACAACAGAAGTGGGTTTTAACTCTCCTAGCTTGAATTTCTCAAAAATGGCAGAAGGTAGGAGGTTGACACTGGCTCCCAAATCTAAAAGGCCGCTCTCAAAAGTGACTCCACCGATGGTGCAAGGAATTAGTGGAGTGCCTGGATCTTTGAGCTTTTTAGGGAGTTGGTTTAAGACAATGGTACTCACAATTTCTGGAAGAATGATGGTTTCAGTTTTATTTCTCACTTCTCGTTTTGGAGTACACATTTCTTTTAGAAATTTGGCATAGGCCGGCACATGCTTGATGGCATCAAGGAGAGGGATGTTGATGTGAACTTGTTTAAATAGTTCCAAGAGTTCTTCATTACCAGTGGATTTGTTTTTGATTTTGGTTTTAAAGCTTCAGGAAAAGGAACTCTTGGGATGTAACAACTTGGGTCTTCACTTGTCTTGGTTTTGTCTAGGGGTTCTTCAATTATTTTCTCTTTTCCCTTGGATTTTTCTTTTGCAACATTTTCTTCCTCAATTTCAATTTCGTTTTCATTTTCTTTATCCTCATTTGACATGTGTGGGTGAGGATTTGTTTTGATTTTTCCACTTCTTAAGGTAGACACAGCTTTTGCATTTTCTACTTGCGGGCCCCTAGCTTGGGCAGGAGGATGATCCTGTTGTATAGGTTGGTTTTGATTTTGAGGTGTAGGAATGTTCTGGACAAAAGCTTGTTGTGGGTTCTGTGGTGGAGGTGCATTTTGTCTAGCAGGTGGTGGTCTGTACCCCTGACCCTGATGGTATTGCTGGTTCTGGTAGAATCCGGGAGGGTTGTTCCTTGGGTTTGCTATAGTTTGACTCGGTAATTGCCCGGGTTCCCTCCTTTGACATACATCAGCAATTTGGGACTCTAACCTTGCAAAATTTTGTTGAAAATTTTGATTTTGAGTTTGATATTGAGTTTGTTGTTCTTGCACAGTTTAGCATAGAGTCGTCATCATGTTTTGGAGTTGGTTCATGTTATCATCCCAATTGGGTTGAGGAGGTGGTTGTTGATATGAAGGTTGTTGGAAATTGGTCTGAGCAAATTGATTGGAATTTTGATTTCCCTGGAATTGTGGAGGTTTTGAGTTAGAAGATTGGCCAAATCCTGAATTTTGATTGGGATAGGATTGACCGTACATGGATTGCTTGAAAGCAGGTTGGGAAACTTGCTCAGATTGATTTTTCCATGAAAAATTTGGATGGTTTCTCCAACCCGGATTGTATGTGTTGGAATATGGATCATAAGGAGGGTTTTTGAAAACCTTGTGCAGCTTGCACTTGTTCTTGAATGAAAGGGGGTAATTGGGCAGTAGTGGGACAAGCATTTGTGGAGTGAGCTGGGCTAGCACACATAGCACAAGTTTCAGGTGTTTGAGAAAATTTGGGTGTGGCTTGCCCAGTCAAAGACAACAATTGATCAAATTTTTGTTCCCACTTCTGCTCCAACCTTTGATCAAGTTTAGCTATCAGATCTTCTACCTGGAATCTGATTCTCCTCTCCCTCTTACTTCATACATCCCTGCCTTCTTTATGGGTCCTAATGCTCTCTCATAAGAGTAGAGTGAGGCATGATTGATAGAATTCTCACTTAATGTCTCAAACAGATTATATGCCTCATCCTCACTCTTAGTCATGAATGCTCCCCCACACGAAGCATCAACCATTTGCCTATTTGATTCAGTTAAACCTTCATAAAAAGCTTGAACTATTTGCCACCTCGACAAACCATGGTGGGGGCATTTTCTAAGCAACTCTTTTAGTCTTTCCCATGATTCATGCATTAATTCTCCCGGGTGTTGGGAGAAACCGGTGATTGCTCTTCTCATGGTGTTGGTGCAGCCAATGGGGTAGAACTTTTTCAAAAATTCCTGCTACATTTCTGGCCAAGTTGTAATGGTTCTCCCTATGGTCCCTAACCAATGTTTGGCCTTGTCTTTTAAAGAGAATGGTAATAAGGTCAATCTTAAGGCATTTTCTGTGAAATTTTGGATCCTTACAGTGGAACAGATTTCTAGGAACTCATCTATATGCCTATAAGGATCTTCATTGGGATTGCCATAAAAGGATGGTAACATTTGAATGGTTCCAGGTTTGATCTCAAAATGATTTACCGGAATTTTCGGCCTAATGCAAGTAGCAGGTTGATAGTTAGAAGGAATAAAATATTCCTTCATCTGTCTGGGTGCAGCCTCCTCCATATTCCTATCAATTTGGTTATGGTTTTGATTGGCCATCCTATGAAAGAATCTTTCAATCTCGTCTATAGGTTGAGCCAAATCTAAGTTTTGGGAGCGTCTACCAAGCATGCACAAATGAAAAACTTTCTATTTATGATTTTTGAATTTTTAAGATTTTTATTGATTTTTGATGAATTTTTAAACAAACAAACACTTTCAAATCAAATTAACCTACCACTAAGTGTTCCTTTGACTTATGTTATTTTTCTCAAAATCAGATTTATGCTTGCTTAAGTCCAATCCTAACTCTTCTTGTACCGGCCAGGTAAGAGGTGGAGTAGAGGGAGGCCCCCCTTGCTTTCGCAAAGACCCAATTAAATAACCTCTAGCTCACTTAAGCGTAAGCTTTTTAACCTCTAATCCTAGACACCAGACTTAAAGAGAAGTTTTGAATTCAAGAAAGGATGAATCTAATGATGAACCTTAGGGCCAAGTCTACTGGTTTTTATTAAAAGCTGAGGTAAATGCAAAAATGGGGAATTTTTTGTGATTTTTGGGCAAAGGAAAGGGTGATGAAATCCCTCACCTTATCTTTTTATTCTAATGGGTTAAGCCCTTAAGCAGTCCCAATTACAATTATGAAATGCAACAGATCAAGTTTGAAACAAGGGTTTTCTAATGCTAAGTCTAATGCATGAAACAAGTGGTGGAAGTCTTACCTTTCCCCTGCACTCTTCAATTTATTTGAGTTCTTCTAATTTCATTTCCTTTGTGTTTAGAGCAGATCGATCTAGTGCAATTGGTTATTTCATTTCTTCAATCATCAGAGATTCAAATGCTTCTTCTTCCAGTCTTTTATTTGTTGCTGTTCAAGTAGTTTATCTGCTATTCTTATGAGTTGTTCTTCTTTTCCTTTTTAAGTTTGTTCAGCACTCCGGGAATTCGTCACTGCGTTTGTTTTGTTCTTGTTATGTTCTTCTGCTGTTGGGGAAGAGTGATTGGAATTTTGGAATTCTTGCTCTTTCTTCTTGTTCGGCTGCAGGGGAGGGATTCCTATTTAGTTTTCCATTTCATCTGTAAAGGGTTTGATCATTTGAGCTGGGATTTTGCTACTGTGAGGGATTCAGATCCGGAGTTCGGATCAATTTTTTTGGAATTGTTGTGCTTTGATTCAGTAGTTTCCTCCTTCTGTGTTGATCCGGAGAGTGAGTGCAATCTTGTTTTGATTTCTGTTCTTACATTGAATTTGAACTGCTCTGTGAGGAATTGGTCTATGCTGTGTGAATCAGTTCAAGTGGAGGTTGTTATTATCTCTTGTTTCAGTGTATTGCAACTGTGGTGAGGAGGACGATTGGCAGCTATTTCTTGTGTTCAACCGAAAAGTGAGTGCAAATTTGGTGTTTCCGTGAATGCCAAGATGAAACGCGCGCATTGTTGATTGTGCAATTCCGTTGTCTAGAGTTCCTTGCACATAGCAACAAGCTCACCTCCTCTAAACTGTCTCACAGATTTAAAATAGCAAAAAGGAACTAGCACAATGGTGAGAACAGGTCATTTCCACAGGGAGACTGAATAGAACTTGATTTAAACTACCTTAACTTGGAATCATTCTAACGACAATGCATTAAAAGTGAATGTGTAAACAACACCAATCAAATTCCCCACACTTGACAAATTATACTCAATGAAAGAACAAGTAGAATTGAGAACCAAAAGTTGGTATCACTGTACCCTCACAGCTCGAGGGATCAAATCGGTAGACAGAAATCTTTAAAAGATAACTTTCACATCAATGTACCCCTCTAGCTCAGGGGATGAACAATCAACAAAAGTAGCTCTCTATAAACATCCAAATCAATGTCTTCACAGGTCAAGAACCAAAAAGAAGATAAGAACAAATAAGAACCAAAGTGTACTGTTATCAAATCGAAATTCTCATACTGTATGATCAAGAACAGAAATAAGAACAAAATTAAAAATACTACTAAGCTCCAAAAACCTCTCTTGAATTCAAACTATCTCTGCTACAACAAGAACTTGAACTCACGAACTCCACTTTCTGGAAGCTTCCTAGACGCTGGGCAACCCCAGAACAGACCAAGAAATGGGATCTTCTTGCTGCTCTGTGCCGTCTGCACATACCTCTAGAATTCTTCAGACAAATGCCTACTGAGGAGAGGAGAAAAGCAGTCGACCTCTGGAATAGAAAGTGCTACTGGATCAACCTCAAACGAAAAGAATCCCACAAAATTGTAGTCCCTTCCCAGATGAAGCCGAAATCAGAATCCCCAGACCCCTCGCTCTTGCCCCAGCAGCAAGGAAGAAGCAATCTAAGTAGCAGCAAATAATCGGTAGAAGAGAAGAGTAGAAGCCTTCGGTCCTCTCACACGGCAGATCTCACATCAAAAGGATTCAAATTCCCACCTCTGTTCACAACAGTCGAGCTCTCAACAATTTCCACAGAAGAGAGTAAAGAACAGTTGAATTCAACAAATTTTCACAGAAGAGATTAATCTCAAGATTTTGCACAGAAAGAAAGGAAGAATAGTAAGCAATTCACATGGAAGAAAGAAAGTGCAGATAAACTGAATTAAACACCATCGAATTGAACTCTTCAAAACAGAAAAAAAAAATTTGAAAACTAAATGCATTAAACTTCACTGGATCGATTGCATTGCACAGAAGAGAAGAACAAATGGACCTTCTAAAAACTGAATTCCTCCATAGCAGCCGAACCATTCACAGGTATGTAAAAATATGAACTAAAAACTGAATTCCTCCACAGTAGCCGAATCGAGAAGAAGATGGACAAATAATTGCATAAGAATTGGAAAATTGATCCCAACAGCCTCGGATCCCTCAATACCAAGATCAGTCCACTGCACTGCTACTTGAAGAGAAATTACAGAAGAAATAAAACTAGCACAATATCTAAAATCCGAACCAGCAAAAACAGTATAAACTCCTAAAAATTCTAAACCCCAGCCCCAAAAACAGTAGAACTCTCCCCAAAACTCTCACCCCGCTCTGCTCAAACAGGGAAAATACAGGGAAATGAAAACTATAAAAAAAAAAATCTAAAATCCGAACCAGAGCACCCCCCGGGAAGACCTTTGGGGTCCCTTTATATAGGCTTCCGGGACCTTGGGGTCGCCTCTGCTCTGCACACAGCAGGCGCCTCCATCGTGCCTAAATCTGTACACCTCAGCTTGGCCCAGTCGCTTCATCCTTCACAACCGGGCGCTGGCCGCCCATGGTTCCAGCACACCATCAACACACATGGCCCAAGCCTTGGCCCGTCAGCAGACCCTGGTCCGCTGCCTCCTGGCCACCTCAGCCGCGCCACACCCTGGCCGCACACACAGCCCTGGTCCGCACCGCCTGAGCTTCTGCGTTGCACCTCCATCTTCTGCGCAGGGGATCCGCCATCGCGCCCAGCCCTCCTGGCCACAGGCCGCGCCAGCCTCCATCGCACCCAGCCCTCTGCTGCTTACCCGCACAGCCAGCAGACCCATCTGGCTGCTTCAAGAAGCTTCTCCCCTTCTGTGGATGAGGCAACCCTATAAAGAAAAATGGAAATAGGTAAGTGGGAGAAAAAATCATATCGGCAAATTAAAAAAATAGTGAGATGGGAATGGGGGTTGTGGCATGATGGTAGTGGATGGGGTATTTAGAATATTTTATTTTATGAGATTGGGTGGAGTATGTGACATGGTTTATTTAAAAATGTGATTTATTTACAACTAATATGTACAAAAGATATTTATAAAAGTAATGATAAGACTAAAAATTATTTATGTACAATGTATTTTACTAAAAGAGAAAACACTTTATTAATCAAACTATTCTAAAGGCACTGACTTTATTAGATGAGTATCTAACTTCTACCCAAAAATTTAACTAAATGTTCACAAATTTGTTTATGAATGAAATGGAAATTAAAATCAAATTGCACCATATTTATAGATAAAAGATGTCTAAAATTACTATGTGTATGACATTTAACGCAAAAATTCATGTAGTTATCACTTATATGCTTGTATGTTTTGTTAAGTTAGATTTGTTTAGATGGTGCTTATGAACGGTGTACTGCAGGAAAGAGCTGATGTATGGTGGGCTTCATTGCTGCGTACCCGGTCTGAGGACGGAGCTATCGATGTTGCTTGGGACGAGTTCGTGAGGCTCTTTCGGGCCAAGTTCGTCCCCGAGCATGTGCAAGATCGGATGGAGCAGGAGTTCCTCTCTTTGGCTCAAGGCTCCATGACTGTGCTGGAATATGAGGCAAGATTTTCTGAACTCTCTAAATATGCACCTCATATCGTGGCAAACGAGCGCAGGAAGACAAAGAAGTTCGTGATGGGACTCAAGCCATCACTGCGTACTAGACTCGTGGCATTTGACCACTGCACGTTGGACGAGGCCCTTAGTGCTTCTTGTAGGCAGGAGGGAGAGATGGAGCAATACCTGGAAGAAATGAAAGCTTCGCAGAAGAGACCTGCAGCCACATTCCAGCGGCAGGACAAAAAGAAAGCGGTGTACTTGACACAGCAGCGACCAGTAGCAGTCGGCAGTACTCAGGTACCTTATGTATGTTCCCCTGGTGTGAAGAAAGAGTGTTCCCACTGTGGGAGGACACATGGTGGTTCCGAGTGTTGGATGATTACGGGCAAGTGCTTGAAGTGCGGAAGCAGTGACCACAAGATCAAAGATTGCCCAAGACTTCAACAGGGAGTCCAGCGCGGAGCGCCAGCCCCAGCAGCAGTAGCGGCAGCGGCGCCAGCTACGGGAAGACCAGGAAGGCCTCGAGCCCCAGATCGAGTGTTTGCTTTAGCTCGCGAGGACTCCGAGCAAGGCGGAGCATGTCACCGAAGGTACGGTTTTGCTTTTAGGTGTGCACGCTCGGGTTTGTTTGATACGGGTGCTACTCACTCGTTCATTTCCGAGCGGTTCGCTAGGCAGTTAGCCCTAGATTCAGGCATAGAGTCTGAGGATTTAGAGGTCCCTTTGTCTGTGCACACCCCTGCGGGTACGGTATCGACTAGGAAGTGCATTCCGTCGTTACCTGTGTGCATTGAGGATAGAATCCTAGATGGGTGTTTCTTCTTGCTAAAGATGAAGGACTATGATGCTATTCTTGGTCTGGATTGGCTAGAGGAGCACTATGCGTTAGTGGATTGTCGTCGGAAGAGGATTGTTTTCCGCATTCCTGGTGAGGACGAGTTCTCTCATCCCTTGCCAAGGAACTTGGCGGGAAAGTTAGTCATCTCTGCCATGAAGGCGATGCGCATGGTAAACAAGGGTTGTGACGCTTTTCTTGCCAGCGTGGTGTTAGTGCCAGAGGTTGATGAGTCACCTACTCTTGCGGAGATTGAGGTAGTGCAGGATTTTCCAGATGTCTTTCCTGATGATTTGTCTGGATTGCCACCGGATAGAGAGATAGAGTTTACCATAGAGTTGCTTCCGGGCACCTCTCCTATCTCGAAGGCTCCATATCAGATGGCACCTGCGGAGTTAGCCGAGTTGAGGAGGCAGTTGCAAGAGTTGCTTGATAAGGGATTTATTCGCCTTAGTGTTTCCCCTTGGGGCGTACCTGTATTGTTCGTCAAGAAGAAAGACGGGTCACTTAGGTTATGCATCGACTACAGAAATCTGAACCAAGTGACTGTGAAGAACAGGTATCCCTTACCTCGTATTGATGATTTGTTTGACCAGTTGAGAGATGCATCAGTCTTTTCTAAGATTGATTTGCGATCTGGTTATCATCAGTTGAGGATTCGGAGTGAGGATGTGTCCAAGACGGCGTTTAGAACCCGTTATGGACATTATGAGTTTTTGGTCCTTCCTTTCGGATTGACCAATGCCCCTGCAGCGTTCATGGATCTCATGAACAGGGTGTTTAGACCTTATTTAGATAGCTTTGTCGTAGTGTTTATTGATGATGTGCTGGTCTACTCTCCGGACGAGGCCACACACCGTCAGTATTTGAGGGTAGTGTTAGAAGTTCTTCGTGAGCACAAGCTGTATGCTAAGTTCAGCAAGTGCAATTTCTGGTTGCGCGAGGTTCATTTCCTCGGGCATGTTATCTCCGGTGCTGGTGTTGCAGTGGATCCAGAAAAGGTCCAGGCAGTTATGGATTGGGAGATTCCCAAGACCCCTCGGAGATTCGTAGTTTTATTGGTTTAGCTGGTTATTATCGGTGATTTATTGAGGGATTTTCATCCATCGCCGCCCCTTTGACTCAACTTACCAGAAAGGGAGTGAAGTTTGTTAGTCTGAGAAGTGTGAGAGCAGTTTTCAATGTTGAAGACTAATCTCACGACAGCCCCGGTGTTAGTCTTATCGAGCGGTGTAGAGGGTTTGCTATCTACACGGATGCGTCTCGGATTGGGTTAGGCTGTGTGCTAATGCAGCAGGAAAGGGTAGTGGCTTATGCTTCTCGTCAGTTAAAGGAGCATGAGAAGAACTATCCGACTCATGACTTGGAGCTCGCAGCAGTGGTTCATGCACTAAAGATCTGGAGGCACTATCTTTATGGTGTCAGATTTAAGGTGTTTACCGACCACAAGAGCTTGAAGTATCTTTTCTCCCAAAAGGAATTAAACCTGAGGCAGAGGAGATGGATCGAGTTCTTGAAGGACTATGACTTTGACCTTCAGTATCACCCTGGGAAGGCGAATGTCGTAGCGGATGCTCTGAGTAGAAAGAGGCCATCTCTCCAGCAGGATTGGAAGATGTTGGAGGATGCATCTTGCGCGTTGACTGAGTTAGAGCCATCTCTATGCCAGGCTTTTGTAGCTCAGTTATCTCTTAGGTCCTCGGTTTTGGATGAGGTGATCAAGCAACAGGGAGCCGACCCTAGACTCTTAGAGTTAGTGGGCAAGGCAGGCATTACTCATGATGAGGACGGTGTGATTAGATTTCAGCACCGTGTTTGTGTCCTGATTTAGTAGCTGTCCGTGAGCATGTGTTAGCGGAGGCTCATAGATCGCGATTCTCTATTCATCCGGGTAACACAAAGATGTACCAGGATTGAAGAGATCCTTTTGGTGGTCTGGCATGAAGAGAGATGTAGCGGATTATGTATCCGGTGTTTAGTATGCCAGCAAGTGAAGGCCGAGCGACAGCGACCATCCGGTCTTATGCAAAGGATGGACATCTCAGTGTGGAAGTGGGAAGCTGTCACTATGGACTTTGTTTCGGGTTTGCCTTGATCTAGAAGAGGCAATGACTAGATTTTGGTAGTTGTAGATAGATTCTCGAAAACTGCTCATTTCTTGCCTATGAAGAAGAAGCAGTCAGTAGAGAGTTTAGCTAGATTGTATGTTAGTGGTATCATTAGATTGCATGGTGTGCCGAAGTCGATCATTTCGGATCGAGATCCGAGTTTACTTCGAGGTTGTGGAAGGGTCTTCAGGATGCTTTAGGTTCGGAGCTGAAGCTCAGTTCGGCGTTTCATCCCCAGACTGATGGACAGTCCGAAAGGACTATCCAGACGCTCGAGGATATGTTGAGAGCATGTGTGCTGGATTGGAAGGATGATTGGGAGCGTCATTTACCTCTTGTGGAGTTCGCATACAACAACAGCTTTCATGCGAGTATTGGTATGGCTCCATTCGAGGCGTTGTATGGTAGGCCCTGCAGATCTCCTTTATGTTGGGAGAAGACTGGTGATAGGCAGTTGATCGGACCGGAGTTAGTTCAGGAAACTTCAGATAAGATCCAGCTGATCAGAAAGAGGCTTGTTGCGGCACAGGATAGGCAGAAGAGTTATGACGACAACAGGAGAAAGGATTTGGAGTTCGAGGTTGGCGATCATGTCTTCTTGAAGATATCGCCTACTCGAGGAGTCGTCAGATTTGGCAGGCATAGTAAGTTGAGCCCTAGGTTCAATGGCCCATATGAGATTCTCAGACGATTGGGCAGCATGGCATATGAGCTAGCATTACCCCCAGCATTGGCTAGTGTTCATCCCGTTTTCCACATTTCGATGCTCAGGAAGTATGTCCAAGATCCGTCTCATGTGATTAGTCATGAGCCAGTGGAGATTCAGCAAGATCTTCGTATGTCGAGCAACCAGTAGCTATTCTTGACCGGAAGGTTCAGCATCTCCGGAACAAGAGTATTGCGTCGGTGAAAGTTCTCTGGCGGAACTTCTCACGAGAGGAGGCTACTTGGGAGCTTGAGGATGCGATGAAGAAGAAGTACCCCCTTTTGTTTGAGTAGCATCGTTCTAACTTCGAGGACAAAGTTTCTTTTAAGGGGGAGAGGGTGTAAGGCCCTCGAATTTTGTTGCATTATTGTATTGCATGTAAATAATTCATGTTGTGTATGTACGTATGTAAATATCTACGTAAGTACTAGTTAGTATACTATTGCATGCATGTGTATAAACTAGATGTAAATAATGTATGAATGGTATGATGGTAGTGTGTACATGATAACGTATACATATGGCACATATATAGGTATAAGATGTTCATGGTTTCTGCATGTTTTAGAGTTCTGGCCGAAGGCCAGATTGGCGTCAATATCAGTAGACGTCGATGTTGTGTCGCGTCAACCTATGGACGCCAACACTAAGTCCAGCGTCCAGCGATGTGGATGCCAACTTCTCTGACTGCATGCGTTGCAGAGCCCAGAATTCCGGGAGCAAGCTAGCTCACCCATTGGGGAGCTGTCCCCAACGGCTCTGAGCCTTTCCCATCACCACTCCGCGGTCCCCAAACCCCTCTGCTTTAAACCAACTCCTCCTGCACCAGAAAGAGCTCTTTGGGCCCTAGCAAGCTATGAGAAAAGTTGGACTTTGCAAGCTCAGATCCAGCAGTGTGAAGGTGTTTCCGGCGTTCTACTGCAACAAGGAGGTAGCTGGAACATCGGGGAAGGCTTCCCCAACCGTGGTTGGCTTCTGCATCAACATAGAACCCGGAGGAGAGCATTTGTGGAGGCTTCTTGGGACTGCCCAAGGAGAGCTTCTCCGGCCATTTAGATCCCTTTGGAGTTTTTACAAGAGGCAAGTAACTTACCCCTATCGTCCATGTAGGTGTCTAGTAGGGTTTTGTGATTTTTACATTTTTTTTTCCTTGTGTCCTAGATCCCCCATTCTTCTTGATTTTGGAGTTCGGTCTGTGTTTCTGCACAGACATGAACTTGGCGTCAATGCCCTTGACGCCGAGATCCCTGGTGTGCGTCCAGCGATCTGGCCGTCCACTCCTGGAACGGCCAGAGACCGCCGTCAAGTTCTCCAGGACAGAACAGTGAGCTGTTCTTCCTGGCATATGTGAGTAATTTCGACGTGTTTTGCGATGAGGATATAATGTAACTCTTATATGCTATGTATACTAGCTAATGTGATGTATGGGAGAATGAATGTACATTTATTTCGTGGGTGGTTGAGTTTATTCGTCTATCTAATGTGTATGCGAAAAGAATGGTAATGTGTATTCACCATGATCCTAATGATTTGTGGCAAAGTTTTGTTGCCCAAATTTGTTAGACCATGTATGCATGATCCTATCTGTGCTCTGAGTTTCTGACATTTTTCCCCATGCTTGTATGGTTATTGAAATTTCTGTTTTGGGGAAATAGAAATCATGCGTAGGTCATGTTAAATTCCAATAAATTGCATGTTGCTCGATAAATTCGGGAATAAATTCTGTGACCCTGTGCATGCTAGGGTGCAGACAGTGAGTTGTTAAATTTGTAATTATGTTCAACTCCATGTTAATTTGCATTATGAATATTAATGTGAAATCGATGGTAAATTTTCTGTAATTTCATTTTGAGTCAGAAAAATTTGAAAATTTGCATGAGGAATCATAAACCTGAGATCAGCATGTGGTTAAATTTTCAAGTCGTTTGGGAAACTATATAGTGAAATATGAATTTTCCATGCGAGAAATGTGAAAAGAAAAATGCATGCTAATGTGGGAATAATGTGATATGTGTGTGTGATCTGATTTGTGCAAATTCTGAACATGTAATCCCTGTTAACTGTAGAATCATGTTAGGAAAACAGAGCCCTTGTGTGAGTGAGAAAATGAATGAGAGGCAAGTGTCATGTGTAAAGATATGTGTTAAAAATCGGTAAATGTGTAAATTGTGCCAAGTGTGACACTGCTTCCATAGAGGGCAGTGGAACCGTATCAGGGAAAAGTCCCCTGAGAAGGTTCAATGTGTTGTGATCCTAAGGGCATTAGGATGAAATCCTGGAGGTGGACAAGTACAACTGGTCATGGTGGAGACTTGTTCTCCTGGTCTGCGCAGTCCAAGAGTCGTCACTGTGTTGCCTAGGTGGCGTCTATGTGTATGTGATGTGATGTGTCCTTCTTATGGTGGTTTGGACTATGTGTCACGGCACTAAAGTGTGAAATGTGAAATGTGATAGTGACCATGTGAAAATTGTGTAGTGTGAACAATGTGTAAATGTGCAATGTGTAAAGTGTGAAATATGTGCATTAGAAATTGTGTAAAAATATGAAACCAAAAATGTGAGGATGTGAAATTGAAACCTATGATATGATGATCTGAAATTATGTTAGAACAGCAACATAAATGTGGATGATGAATGAAATGAAGACAGTGGTTCTTTTACTTCCGCTACCTTTCTTATATTCACGTGTATCTCAGCTGAATGTTATTGTTGGGTAAATGTCCCACTGTGATGACGCTCGCTATACCGACGTGGGTTGTATAACCGTACCGATATAATGAGGGTCGTTACACATGCATTCATTTCAATAACTTTTCTACATCACATGTAATTCAAAAGAATACACTAATTATAATCTGCACACTATTGCGATGACTTGTCCACATTGTAACAACATTGAAATATTCAAAACATAACCTGGTCGAAATCCCATACAAGCATGAATCATAGATAAGCAAATAAAATCAAATTTCTGAAATTTACTGTGCTGATAAACTTAACGGCAACATATGTGGCGTTTACCTGAAGTAGACGTCCACATATCATGTAGTTAAGAATCAGTAGACGGTGACACATAGCGCCGTTAACATATAGTAGATGTCCGGAAACATGTCATTTACATGAAATAGACGGCAATCGATAATGTCATTTATAAAAACTAAACGGCAAGAGATATGGATGTCAACTTTATATGCCCAGAAAACACAGAAAACTTCACATTAGATAACAAGATTTCTATCCTTTCCCGTACGTTATTTTTATGGTTTAAAAATTTGTAAAAATATTAAATCTACAGTCTAAACTATCCTAAACCAAACCCCATGTCACTTGCCTCTGTCCCTCCTTCTAGAGTGACGAATCAAGACCCGAAGAAGCCCACCTTGGCAATAAGGCAGTTCTCCTCTCTAGCTTCAATCGCTCCAAGTCTGCCTCCAACGCAGCTCTCCGCTTGGAGAACCTTCAGCTCTCGATGTTGAACATTCCACCTTGGTCCAGACACCTTCAAATCGCACGCACGAGCTCTGCTCCTCCCTTCTCTCGGCCCTCTTTTCTCCCTTCTAAAACCAGTGTGAAATTCCTCTCAAATGCCAAAACCGAGTCTTAGCCATCAATATACAATTTAGCGAAGCTCTCTACGGACTGCTTCTTCTTCATAGCAAGGAAATGAGCACTCTTTGAGAATCTATCCACAATCACCCAAATGGAATCATTCCCTCTAGCCGATCTAGGCAATCCAGACACAAAATCCATGGTCACTTGCTCCCACTTCCACTGAGGAATATCAAGCTTTTGCATCAAACCTGAAGGTCGCTGACGTTCTGCCTTCACCTGTTGACAAATCAAGCATTTCGCCACAACATCAGCAACATCCCGCTTCATGCCAGACCACCAGAATGAACACTTCAGATCCTTATACATCTTCCCACTATCAGGGTGAATAGAGAACTGCGATATGTTCGCTTCCTCCAAATCTCCTTCTGCAAGTCCGCATCATTAGGGACACACACCCTATGATTCAGACGAATCACATCATCTTCATCTCTAATAATGCCAGCCTTTCCAACCAACTCCTGCAATAGAGGGTCATCTTTTTGCAAAGCAATAACCCTATCACGAATAGAAGATCTCAGTGACAACTGAGCCATGAACATGCTGCACAATTGCGGTTCCAAAACAGCCAAAGATCCTGAAGCATCTTCCAACATCTTCCAATCCAGCCGCATCATTTGCCTCTTCCTGCTCAAAGCATTCGCCACAACATTGGCTTTCCCTGGGTGGTAAGAAAGCTCAAAATCATAATCCTTTAGGAATTCTATCCACCTCTGCTGCCTCAAATTCAACTCCTTTTGGGAGAACAAATATTTGAGACTCTTGTGATCTGAGAAGAGCTCAAATCTGACTCCATACATATAGTGCCTCCAAATCTTCAAAGCAAAGACCACCGCCACTAGTTCCAAATCATGAGTTGGGTAATTGTGCTCATGCTCCTTGAGTTGCCTAGAAGCATATGCCACAACTCTACCTCTTTGCATAAGAACACAACCGAGCCCAATCTTCGAAGCATCTGTGTAGATAGAGAAAGAATCCACACCATTGGGCAAAACAAGCACTGGAGCTGAGGTCAAACGAGTCTTCAACTCCTAGAAACTCCTTTCACAAGCCTCTGACCATTCAAACTTCACTCCCTTCCTTGTCAGCCTTGTCAAAGTAGCCGCAATAGAAGAGAAACCCTCGATGAATCTTCTATAATAGCCAACCAAGCCAAGAAAACTCCTGATGTCAGCAAATGATCTAGGTGTCTCCCAGTCAAGGATAGCTTCCACCTTAGCTGGATCCACAGATACACCTTCTCCCGAAATAACATGCCCCAATAAATGGACTTCCTTCATCCAGAAGTTGCACTTACTGAATTTAGCATACAATTTGTGCTCCCTCAAGATTTCCAACACAATCCTCAAATGC
The DNA here is from genome assembly GCA_014218235.1 of Colocasia esculenta. Taxonomy (NCBI): domain Eukaryota; kingdom Viridiplantae; phylum Streptophyta; class Magnoliopsida; order Alismatales; family Araceae; genus Colocasia; species Colocasia esculenta. Next base: position 118,744,859 of record CM024753.1, on the reverse strand, counting down.
TCTCGATGAGTCTCTTTATCAGGAGAGTAAATCAGAACATCATCAATGAAAACTACTACAAAAGAATCCAGATACTACCGAAATACCCTGTTTATCAAGTCTATAAAAGCTGCTGGAGCATTTGTCAAACCAAAGGGCAAGACTAGGAACTCATAATGACCATATCTCGTCCTAAAAGCCGTCTTAGCAGAATCCTCCAGCTTAATTCGGAGTTGATGATAGCCAGAACAAAGATCGATCTTAGAAAACATCGTATCTCCACATAACTGGTCAAATAAATCATCAATACGAGGTAAAGGGTACTTGTTCTTGATAGTCACCTGGTTGAGCTTGTGGTAGTCAATACACAGCCTCATCGAACCGTCCTTCTTCTTCACATAGAGTATAGGTGCTCCCCATGGTGAAACACTCGGCCGGATAAAAACCTTATCAAGCAATTCGTGCAGTTGCTTCCGCAATTCTGCCAATTCGCTGGTGCCATACGATAAGGAGCAATAGAAATAGGTGTTGTGCCAGGAACTAACTCAATGCCAAACTCAATCTCCCTTAAAGGGGGCAAACCAGACAAATCCTCGAGAAAGACATCGCTGAAATCTCAGACAATGTCAATATCCTCCACAGACAAGACTTTCTTCAAATCCCCGGATACAACCACACTAGCAAGAAAACCATCACAACCCTTGCTCAACATTCGGGTTGCCTTCAGAGCAGAAATCACGAACTTACCCGACATGTTCTTGGGTAACGGGTGAACAAATTCCTCCTCACCAGGGATCCGAAAAATAATAATCTTCCTCCTGCAATCCATAAGAGCATAGTGCTCCTCGAGCCAGTCTAAGCCCAATATAGCATCATAATCCTTCATCTTCAGCAAATAGAAACTACCAGGCAAAACCCGCTCCTCAATGCTCACATGAAGAGAAGAAAAACACTACCCAGTCATTATAGTCCCAGCTAGAGTATGCACAGACAAGGGAACCTCCAACTCTTCCCGAACCAGACCATTCTCCTTCATCAAAACCTTCACAAACCTCTCGGAAATAAAGCTATGCGTAGCACCAGTATCGAACAAAATTCGAGCATGCATTACCATAATCAAAACCGTACCTTCTATGACATTCTCTGCTAACTCTGCCTCATCTCTTGCCAAAGCGAACACTCAAGCCTAAGCCCTCGGTCTCCCTACTGCTCTCGGTGCCGGTCTAGCTGCTGCTGGTGCTGCTGCCGCTGCCGTCTGCTATGCCATCTTCGGACAATCTCTGATCTTGTGGTTCTTGTCACCACACCTCAAGCACCTCCCAGAAGTCACCCAACAGACCTCTCCTCCATGACGCTTCCCACACTGAGTACACAAGGGCTTTTCTGCAACTTTGTCTCTGCCTGGTGTCGGTGCTGCCACTCTCGCTGGTACCACTGCTCTCTGCTAAAAAGCTGGGGCCTTCTTCTTTCTGTCCTGCCACTGGAATGCTGATCCTGGACTCTTCAAAGAAGCCTCTTCTCCTCTAGGTACACCTCCATCTCTGCCTCCTGCGTGCAAGCCGTTGACAAAGCCTCCTCCATGGATCGATGCCCTAAAGCCACCAGTCTAGTCCTCAGGGACGGCTTCAACCGCATAATGAACTTCGTTACTTTCCTCCGCTCATCTGCCATAATGTGGGGCGCATACTTGGACAGCTCTGCAAATCTAGCCTTGTACTCAAGCACACTCATCGACCCCTAGGTCAATGTCAGAAACTTTTGCACATGCTCCGGAATGTACTTCACCCTGAACAGACGGACGAACTCAACCCAAGCAACCTCCATATCTCCATCTCCAAACTGTGTGCGTAGCACTGACGACCACCACACATCGACACGCTCCTACAAAGAAGGTAATTACCTCTAAGGGTGCACCACAAATAACAAACATAAACCTTCTTAAACCATTCTTTACCTGCAGCATATATGTAGCTAAAGTCACCCTCTCCTTTTCCGCACATCGAATGGCACGAAAAATCTTCTCCGTCTCCCGCAGCCAACTCTCTGCCAAGATGGGATCACTCTCCCCCTTAAAGAAAGGTGGGGTCATCCTCCTGAACCTCTCCATCATAGACACTCCTCCAAAGCCTACCTCATGAGCAGGTGCCTGCGCCTACATCCAAGTCAAGCTCTTAGATGAAATCTTCCATTTTATACCTTGAATAACACTTCTTATCTACAAACCTGAACCTGCACTTGCGCCTGCAAAGCCGCTGTCGTCTGAGCCTGAGTCTGCATCGCGTGCACCAATCCTTGCATTAATGCTCCATAATCCACAGGTGGTGGTGGGGGTGGCAAAGGTACGCCTGTCTGGTCCTGCGCCTGCTGAGCTGGAGCCTGAGAACCTCCTGCTGACTCATCACCCCGGGTCGGACCAGCTCCTCTATGTCCACGAGTTGCCATAGTCTGCAAAGCAAGCATAATTATAATAACCTATTATTCTACATAAATCTTGGACTAATTCTTTATGCAGACTTAAAATATTAACTGTAACGACCCAGAGAACCTGACCCTCGGCCCACGCCGAGGACCCGATTTTCGCAGTCGCCGCCCACGGATCTAGGGACCCGGAAGGGCTATAATCTACGTCTAACATAATATGCAACGGAAATAAACGTCAACTGTAATTCTAGAAGTGTATGTGTGGAAATGGAAAAGAGAGTGAGACCACGCGTACCACTCTAAGTACAGTCCCAACGCACGCACGCTAGTACAAGTAAAGGCGAGGGAAGAACAAGTACCTTAGGGGCATACCCCGAGGGTGACATACACTGAAAAAGGGGAACCACTTCTAGCTACGGGGACCTCGCCTACCACCCTGTCTCCTCCACCCGGCGCGCGCCCTACCGCTGCTGAGAAGTCTCACCTGGGAAAAGGAGGGATGAGCTTCACAACAGAAGCTCAGTAGGGACTACCAATCTCCTACTGGCTCTAAACAGGCAGAAGAATATAAATATGAAATGAATGACATCAGTTTATATCTTCTACCTACAAACAGAAGTGCGGAAGCGAAACTACAGCTAGCATGGTACAGAAAGTACACACGGTCGGAAACTCCGTACGACTGCTCGTCGCGACCACCACACGGCTAGAAAACACAGATGGAGGGAACTCCGCCTGGACAAGGAACACTAGCTACGGAAGCACTACCACTAGTCAAGGTCAGGTGCATCCACCAACGTCTTATCCTCGACCTGGGTCCTGACCCTCACGTCTCGTCAAAGCGAGGTAGGACACAAAGTAACACAACAGTAACTGCCGTAGTCTGTCTGGACTACGGTCCCATGCCTGGCCTCTCTAAGCGGTTCTGGGGCCGCAAAGAGCGAGGCAGTGAGAAAAGGACTAGCTAGACTGCGCCGGGAAGAACTCCGAAAATTGACCTCAGCGTCCCAGTCCAACCACGAGAGCTCTGCAAGCGACTCAACGCCACTGTCCTAACCACCGTTTTCCCCTAAGCTCCAGAGTCCGCCTGGTGGCTGCCAACTCGAGGACACTCGTAGCTCGGAGTACTCCCTCAACTGGCTCCCAAGGTTGGGGGTCATAGGCAACGGTAACAACCTCTCACACGGGACAAGCCCTCAAGAGCCACACACCGGGCGAACGACTAGTGTAGACCGCACTAGGGAACTAGCACAGGTGCCATGGGTATAGAAAAAGGAATGGAAACGGCGAAGATTGGAAACCTGTCTCACGGTTGGGGTTGCGACGTGTCGGGCCGTCACGACCAGGTCACGACGTATCGACTGTCGCGACCTCATCGCGACGCCCACACTATTGCGACCTCCGTTGAAACGGTCCGACCGTCGCGACCTGGTCGCGACACTCAAGAGTGTCGCGATCTCAACTAGATCGCGACCTCAGGATCATCGCGATCACAGACAGAAGAGGGTTCCAGAGCGACCCCTCTGAGAACCACCCTAAAACCCCACGAACATGGATCTACGCTCGAAGGGAAACCTCACTCAACCTCGAGCATGGAGTTCTCACACTCCCAAGCCCCAAACCATAGAGAAACCATGCTTTAGAGGGGGAAGGGAGCATGCTTAGGGCGAGAGGATCAAGAGTCCCTACCTCCATGCGAAGAACGAACCCGTTGGGGCCTTCTCGTAGGATTGAACGCCTCCTCCTCGCTCCAAACGGCATGAGCACGTCCCCTGCACGAGCGGGACGACACCACCTCAGCACGGATGCCTCAAGCACCACGAACCGCCAAGAATCCGCAATGGAAACACGAGAGGGAAGGGAGAGGGGAGAAAGAGAGCTGAGAGGGCGAGAGGGGGAAATGGGGCACAGCCTTGGGTTTTAACCCGGCGGCCCCCAGAACGCGACGGAACGACATGTCGCGATATGACTCTCGTCGCAACGCCCTAGGCGTCGCGACCTCATCGCGACGGTCACCTCTGTCGTGACCCCAAAAAGCGGGTCAAACCTCGAAGACCGGGAAAGCGATCACGACGGACGACCACGTCGCGTTCACGCGCATGCGCCTGACACCCGACAGAGCCGTTCTGACAGAAAGGACACCGGTCACGTCTATCAGAAAGGCCATCGTGATGCCATCAGACATCGCGACCAGAACGTGATGGCCACACCGTCGCAACAAGAACACGACAGCCCTAGTTGTCGCGACCAGAACCCGTCGCGACAGGCCTCCTGTCACGACCACGTCACGACCAGGAGCATGCCGCGACCCTGAGGACGGGGCCAAAGGGCCCAAGGGGGCCGGGTCTTACATCCCACCCACCTTAAGACATTTCATCCTCGAAATGGAAACAACTCGGTCTCAAACCAGAAAGCAGAAAAAGGGGAGACAACATACCAATCAATCAAACAAATAGGTAAACTGCTCGCGCATCTCATCCTCACGCTCCCAGGAGGCCTCGCCACCAACGCGGTTCTCCCAGACGACCTTCACCAGCGGAATTTGCTTCCGACGCAACTGCTGAACTTTGCGGTCGACAACGCTGACTGGGTACTCTGGCACTGACCAGTCTGGCGCCACCTCAAGCTACGAGTGGTCCAACACGTGCAAAGGATCTGCAACGTACCTCCTAAGCTGCGAAACATGAAACACACTGTGCATACCTGCTAGCTCTGCCGGAAGACTCAACCTGTAAGCCACCTCGCCGACCCTCTTGGTGATAGGGAAAGGCCCGACATATCTCAGACTGAGCTTTCCCTTCCTACCAAACCTCATGACACCCTTGGTCGGCAAGACCCGCAAGAAAACAAGGTCACCAACACCAAACTGCAACGGTCTCCTGCGGACGTCTGCGTAGCTCTTCTGTCTACTCTGCTCTGTCCGAAGCCTCTGCCTGATCAGACTGACCATGTCTGCACATTGCTGCACTAACTCTGGCCCCAAAAGCTGCCTCTCACCAACCTCGAACCAATGAAGTGGAGTCCTACACGGGCGACCATACAAAGCCTCGTATGGTGCCATTCCGATGCTCGAGTGATAACTGTTGTTATACGCGAACTCTACCATCGGAAGGTGCGACTCCCAAGTGTCGTTCCAGTCTAAACAACACGCTCTCAGCATGTCCTCTAGTGTCTGAATGGTCTGCTCTGACTGTCCGTCTGTCTGAGGCTGATACGTTGTGCTGAACCTCAACTCTGTACCCAGTGCTCTCTGAAGACTGTGCCAAAACCCTGATGTAAACCTCGGATCTCTGTCGGAGACGACTGAAACTGGGATCCCGTGCAACGAAATAACTCTGTCCATGTACAGCCTGGCTAACCTGTCCACTGACCATGACATCCTGATCGGAAGAAAATGCGATGCCTTGGTCAAACGATCCACAATCACCCAAATACCATTGTGCCTCTGCGGGGTGCAGGGCAAACCAACCACAAAGTCCATGGTGATGTCGTCCCACTTCCACTCGGGAATGGGCAATGGCTGCAGCTCACCACCAGGATGCTGATGCTCGGCCTTCACATGCTGACAGGTAAGACACCGAGCAACAAACTCTGCCACGCCCCTCTTCATCCCTGGCCACCAGAAGAACCTCCTCAAGTAATGGTACATCTTGGTGGAGCCAGGATGAACAGCATACCTCGATCTGTAAGCCTCTGACAAAACTACCTGACGCGCCTCCTCAGGAACGTACAAACGGCCTCTGAATCTGACCTCACTGTCCTCGTCAAGCTCAACATCTGGCATCTGTAAAACGTCTGCCAACTGCGAGTCTGCCTGCTGTGCCTGCAACACCTGCCTGAACACTGACGGCCGAACTGACAAACTGCTCGCCACTGCACGGTCTCTGGTCCTCGACGAAACGAACACTCCCTGGGACAGCTCCTCGAACAACCTCCACTCTCTGACCATCAGCGAACTCAAGCGCACGTGCCTGCTCAAAGCATCGGCTACGACGTTAGCCCTTCCTGGGTGATAGGAAAGGGTTAGGTCGTAGTCCTTCAAATACTCCATCCATCGGCGCTGCCTCAAGTTCAGATCCCTCTGGGTGAAGATATACTGCAAACTCTGGTGATCGGTGAAGATCTAAAAAGCCTCGCCATACAGGTAGTGCCTCCACAACTTGAGAGCGAACACCACTGCTGCCAGCTCCAAGTCGTGGGTGGGGTAGTTCTCCTCATGCTTCTTGAGCTGCCGAGAAGCATAGGCAACGACCCCACCATGCTGCATCAGCACGACACCCAAACCTGACCTCGACGCATCGGTATAGACCACAAAACCACCGCTGCCCGACGGCAAGACCAACACTGGCGCTGAAGTCAACCTCGTCTTCAGCTCTCGGAAGCTCTGCTCACAGTCCTCTGACCAAACAAACCTGACGTCCTGCCTAGTCAACCTGGTCAACGGTGCCGCAATCTTGGCAAAATCCTGAATAAACCTCCGGTAGTAACCAGCCAAACCCAGAAAACTGCGGACCTCTGACACCGATGTGGGCTGCTCCCACGACAACACGGCCTCCACCTTGGCAGGGTCCACTGCCACACCAGAACCCGAGATCACGTGCCCAAGAAAGTGCACCTCCCTCAGCCAAAATTCACACTTGTCGAACTTGGCATAAAGGCGGTGACTCCGTAGGGTCTCCAGCACGATCCTCAGGTGCTCCTCGTGCTCCTCCTCAGAAGCCGAGTAGACCAGAATATCATCAACAAAAACAACCACAAAATGATCTAGGTACTCACTGAACACCATATGCATTAGATCCATGAATTCTGCGGGTGCGTTCGTCAGCCCAAACGGCATCACGACGAACTCGAAGTGACCGTACCTGGAACGGAAAGCCGTCAAACCAACATCTGACTCTCTGATCCGCATCTGATAGTACCCGGATCTCAAGTCAATCTTCGAGAAAACTCGGGCCGACTGCAACTGATCAAACAAATCATCAATCCTCGGCAGCGGGTACCTGTTCTTCACAGTGACCTGGTTCAACTGCCGATAATCGATGCACAAACGAAGACTGCCATCCTTCTTTCGCACAAACAAAACAGGCGCGCCCCATGGCGAACGACTCGGGCGAATGAAGCCCAACTCAAGAAGCTCCTGCAACTGGAGCTTCAACTCACGCAGCTCCGCTGGGGCCATCTGGTAAGGTGCCTTGGACAAAGGCATCGTACCGGGCAAAAGCTCAATGGAGAACTCTACCTCCCGCTCAGGCGGCAAACCATGTAGATCCTCCGGGAAGACGTCGGAGAACTCAGAAACAACCGGCACGTCAGAAACTGAAGATCTGCTAGGCTCCAAAGAACAAACCGAAGCAAGGTACGCCACACAGCCATCGCGGATCAAACGACGAGCTCTACACAAGGAAATAAATGGCCGACGGGTAGACCGGATACCTCGGAAGCAGAGGACGGGCTCTCCAAGTATCCTAAACTGAACGGTCTTCGCTGGCAATCAACCACGGCTGAGTGAGCCTCCAACCAGTCCATGCCCAAGATGACGTCAAAGTCACAAAGCTGCAGTGCGTACAACCTGGCCGGCAACTGGTGCCCCTCAACCTCGACTGCCACACCCTCCAGGTAACCAAAAGAACGCATATAGTCACCAGACGGGAGGTTGACCATCACGTCACACTGCCTCTCAGGAGCGTGACAAGCAAGGGACTCATAGAATTCCTCGGAAGCAAAACACAGAGAAGCATCGGGGTTGACCAAAACACGAGCAGCTCTGCCAAGGATAGGTAGAGTACCTATAACAAGGTTTGACACCTCTCCCTGCTCCCGGGTGAGCGCCATCACGCGACCACGACCACGCCCACGCTGCGGCGCCTGCTGGGGCTGCTGCTGCTGCGGCGGCTACTGGGGGTACTGCTGCTGCTGCTGGTACTGCTGCGGCTGCGAAAACTGCTGAGCCTGCTGCTGGTACTGCCCCCGCTGCTGCTGACGCGGTGCCTGCTACTGAGGAGGGTACTGGTACTGAGGCGGCTGCTGAGAGTACTGAACTGGCTGCTGCTGCTGCGGGGCTTGCCCCATGGGGCAATCCCTCCTGAAGTGGCCCGGTAAGCCACAGGTGTAGCAAACTACCTCCTGACTGCCCTGCTCAGCTCCCTGGACAACTGACTGCTGTGCAAACCTGGACTGGCGCTTCTGCTGCCGGCTCCGACCGCTCCCGCGAGTAGACAACTTCCTAAACTGCGAGCGAATCTCGGTGCTGCCGGAACTGCCCGAGCAAGAGGAAGAGGAAGTCGCTACCCGCTGGATACTGGTAAGGCGAGGACCTGGAAGAGGCTCCTCCCTGCTGCTGAGGCTGCCAGGTCTCTCTGTCCAAGGCGGTGGCCTTCGCCATGGCCTCTCCCAAGGTGGTACACATGTGTGCCGTCACACCCCACCTCAGGTCTGGTCTCAGTCCTGCTATGAACCTCTCTGCACACACCTGATCGCTGCTTGCGACATGAGGCACATGCCTCAACAACCGGACAAACCTCTGGTGGTACTGCGAAACTGTGAGGTCGCCCTGAACCAACGTGTAGAACAGGTCCCGTCTCTCACGTCGAGCGTAGTCGGGGAAGTACTCGCCGTGAAAGACCTCCGAAAACCACTGCCAAGTGATGTGATCCAACCTCTGCCCCTGGAAGTGCATATGTCTCTGAACTCTCCACCACTCATGGGCTGATCCCTTGAGCTAGTACACTGCCATTCGAACCTGGTCCTCCTCAGCGCACTCCATGGTCTCGAAGATGCGCTCTAACTCATGGGTCCAGCTCTCTGCCTTGTCGGGATCATACTCACTGGAGAACATCGGTGGCCGAAGACGCAGGAATCTCTCGAGGAGAGCGGTCCTGTCCTCCGTAACTACCGTTCTATGCCGCCCGGCCCGGGTACTCCCAGTGCCCGACCGCTGCCGACGCTCTGGCTGCTCCACCTCTGGCTCTACCGGCTGCTCCGGCACCACTGGAGGAGGCACCGGAGGCTGAACACTTGCTGCTGCCTACTCGAGCTGGTACGCTCCCTGGTACAAGTTCCTAAAGAACTGCTCTGCTAAGGGAAACCAGTCTGCGTACTACTGCGGCTGAGGCTGGTACTCCTGTTGCTGCTGCCCACCTACCGCTGCCGCTGCACCCTGAGGCTGTGCCACTGACTCGTCTGCTGACACCTCCCCCTGGACCTGCCCCTGCACGGGCATCTCGGACTCACCCTGCTGCTCCACCGGCTCTCTGTCCTGCCTGTGCCTGCGCGGAGCCATGTCCTGCTTGGCAACACAACCAACAAGGTTAACAAAACCACTCGGGCGGCTAGCAGTGTAGTTGTACTACCGTTGGGACTTCCTGTTGCAGTTTAAATCCATTACAAGTCCTGTCAGACTCTCGCTCTGATACCAACTGTAACGACCCGAGAACCCGACCCTCGGCCCACGCCGAGGACCCGATTTTCGCAGTCGCCGCCCATGGATCCGGGGACCCGGAAGGGCTATAATCTACGTCTAACAGGATATGCAATGGAAATAAACGTCAACTACAATTCTAGAAGTGTACGTGCGGAAACAGAAAAGAGAGTGAGACCACGCGTACCACTCTAAGTACAGTCCCAACGCACGCACGCTAGTACAAGTAAAAGGTAGGGGAAGAACAAGTCCCTTAGGGGCATACCCCGAGGGTGACGTACACTGAAAAAGGGGAACCACTGCTAGCTACGGGGACCTCGCCTACCGCCCCGTCTCCTCTGCCCGGCGCACGCCCTGCCGCTGCTGAGAAGTCTCACCTGTGAAAGGGAGGGATGAGCTTCACAACAGAAGCTCAGTAGGGACTACCAATCTCCTACTAGCTCTAAACAGGCAGAAGAATATAAATATGAAATGAATGATAGCAGTTTATATCTTCTACCTACAAACAGAAGTGCGGAAGCGAAACTACAACTAGCACGGTACGGAAAGTACACATGGTCGGAAACTCCGTACGACTGCTCGTCGCGACCACCACACGGCTAGCAAAAATAGACGGAGGGAACTCCGCCTGGACAAGGAACACTAGCTACGGAAGCACTACCACTAGTCAAGGTCAGGTGCATCCACCGATGTCTTATCCTCGACCCGGGTCCTGACCCTCACATCTCATCAGAGTGAGGTAGGACACAAAGTAACACAACAGTAACCTCCGTACTCTGTCCGGACTACGGTCCCACGCCTGGCCTCTCTAAGGGGTTCTGGGGCGGCAAAGAGTGAGGCAGTGAGAAAAGGACTAGCTAGACTGCACCGGGAAGAACTCCGAAAACTGACCTCGGCGTCCCTATCCAACCACGAGAGCTCTACAAGCGACTCAACGCCACTGTCCTAACCACCGTTTTCCCCTAAGCTCCAGAGTCCACCTGGTGGCTGCCAACTCGAGCACACTCGTAGCCCGGAGTACTCCCTCAACAGGCTCCCGAGGATGGGGGTCCCACGCAACGGTAACAACCTCTCACACGGGACAAGCCCTCAAGTGCCACGCACCGGGCAAACGACTAGCGTAGACCACACTAGGGAACTAGCGCAGGTGCCACGGGTACAGAAAAAGGAACGGAAACGGCGAAGATCGGAAACCTGTCTCATGGCTAGGGTTGCGACGCATCGGGCCGTCGCGACCAGGTCGCGACGTACCGGCTGTCGCGACCTCGTCGCGACGCCCACCCTGTCGTGGCCTCCGTTGTGACGGTCCGACCGTCGCGACCTGGTCGTGACACTCAAGAGTGTCACAATCTCAACCAGATCGCGACCTCCGGATCGTCACAATCACAGATAGAAGGGGGTTCCGGAGCAACCCCTCCGAGAACCACCCCAAAAATGGGGAAACAACCACACAAGGGGGAGGGGATCATGCTCAACATGCTAGAAAGCTAGTAAAGCATCCAAACCACCGCTAAAACCCCACGAACATGGATCTACGCTCGAAGGGAAACCTTACTCAACCTCGAGCATGGAGTTCTCACACTCCCAAGCCCCAAACCACAGAGAAACCATGCTTTAGAGGGGGAAGGGAGCATGCTTAGGGCGAGAGGATCAAGAGTCCCTACCTCCACGCGAAGAACGAACCCGTTGGGGCCTTCTCATAAGATTGAACGCCTCCTCCTCGTTCCAAACGGCACAAGCACGTCCCCTGCACGAGCAAGACGACACCACCTCATCACAGACGCCTCAAGCACCACGAACCGCCAAGAATCGCAAGGGAAACACCAGAGGGAAGGGAGAGGGGAGCAAGAGAGCTGAGAGGGTGAGAGGGGGAAATGGGGCGCGGCCTTGGGTTTTAACCCGGCGGCCCCCAGAACGCGACAGAACGACATGTCGCGATAAGACTCTCGTCGCGACGCCCTAGGCGTCGTGACCTCATTGCGATGGTCGCCTCTGTCGCGACCCCAAAAAGTGGGTCAAACCTCGAAGACCGAGAAAGCGATCGCGACGGACGACCATATCGTGTTCACGCGTGTGCGCCTGGCACCCGACAGAGCCGTTCTGACAGAAAGGACACCAGTCACGTCTGTCAGAAAGGCCTTCGCAATGCCATCGGATGTCGCGACCAGAACGCGACGGCCACACTGTCGTAACAAGAACGCGACAGCCCTGGTCGTCGCCACCAGAACCCGTCGCGACAGGCCTCCTATTGCAACCACGTCGCGACCAGGAGCATGTCGCGACCCTGAGGACGGGACCAAAGGGCCCAAGGTGGGCGGGTCTTACATGAACACAATGTTGATATTTCATTTATGTACATGCTCAACTTGGAACTCTCTGATACCAATCTCTGTAACGCCCCTCTTAGACCCAGTTCAGTTATTCCAACTCACATTGGATCTAATAGAGGTATTACAGTGGAATATATCCAACAATAAACGGTACAGATTGAGACATACATAAATGATAATTCAATTCCAATAATATGCAACGGAATATGGAACCAAATACTTGTAATCAACATCATACTCAATGTTAAGTCTAAAGCATAAGAGAAAGATAACAATAGTCCAAATTTAATACAATCCATAAGTTCAAATGCATAAAATGAAAGTACATATTTTCCTAACATACATAGTCACTCTAAATCTCTCAACAAATCTAAACCTCCACGTCCTCTCGCTCCGAGTCAGTGTGCACTAACTCCTGGGTATCCTCTGTATCTCCTGAAATGTTAAACAAGTATGAGTCTACAAGATCTAACAAGTCACATGAAAGACAGTTCAAGATATTAAGTATATAATAGATTTAAAACATGGTAACATATATCTTTCACATCATTGATATCATATAACTCTTCCTACTAACATGGTTCTAAGACATTTGGCATTCAATCTTTACATAGCATAGTTGTGAAAATGAAACATTTCATGTATCATGTAGCCTATGTCTTTTATTATAACATTAAAATTAAACATGTTTCTATAGCATAGCATGTAATCGATTTCATGGACATAAGTTCAATGTCATGTAGCATGTAACATTTTCAAGAAAAGCTTTATCCTACATTATGCAATATGCAATTAGTTAACATGTAGCAAGTAATCATTTATACATGTGGCAATTATTACATATAACAAGTGACATGTAATTCATGTAGCATGTAAAACAATTGACACGTAGATCATGTAGCATGTAACATGTAGACATTTATCATGTAAACATTTATCATGTAGACATGTAGCATGTAGTCATGTATCATTTAGTTGCCAAGACATAGCCCACACTATTATAAAGATCAGTAGTCATATAGTCATTGACTTATCACCTAGGCAAAGCAGTGATGAAGTCATGGTATTTGCGCAAAATCGGGGAAAGCCCTTCCCACCTTAACCAGTAGAACTTGTCTACCTCCAGGATTTCAATCCGTTGCCCACGGATTCAGTAGGTCATTTCATGTAGGTGAACCATTACCATAGGGGCATTCTATGGTGTAGTTCCTTGTAGGAAATCTCTAAAATAGCAATGTCTTATTGGCCAATTTATTTTAAAATATGCATTAACATGTATGCAATCATACAATCTACATTTTCATACAATTCTATCATGCTCTTTCATGCATTAAACATAGTTTATCAAGACATTAATATAATATCATGCAATCAGATTTTCCTCAGTTTCTGAAATTAAAACATATTGTTCAATAGCACCCTATCATGGTACTACCTTAACTCATCCATACATGCACATTTGTTCTCATGGTTAATGAATTCTATATGCATTTTACTCTTCAGAAAATTCATAACAATATGCACAAAAGTTTAAAAATCCCAAAATCTTGACAGTAAATCAGATTCAGATTATACCACACACATGCAAAATTTCATAAGTTTCTAATCTCTGTGAATATTTTTCATGAACATTCTTTGAAATTCTGAATTATTTAACATGACAAAATAGTGACCAAATCATGCAAATTTACACACAAGGATTAAGTACAGTGGATCTACAGTACCAATTAACAATGGTACAGTTTCTAACTTCAACATTTTAACATGGATTATGCATGCATTCATTTCAATAACATTTCTACATCACATGTAATTCAAAAGAATACACTAATTATAATCTGCACACTATTGCAATGACTTGTCCACATTGTAACAGCACTAAAATATTCAAAACATAACCTGGTTGAAATCCCATACAAGCATGAATCATAGATAAGCAAATAAAATCAAATTTCTGAAATTTACTGTGCTGATAAACTTAACGGCAACATATGTGGCGTTTACCTGAAGTAGACGTCCACATATCATGTAGTTAAGAATCAGTAAACGGCGGCACATAGCGCCGTTAACATATAGTAGATGTCCGGAAAACATGTCGTTTACATGGAATAGACGGCAATCGATAATGTCGTTTATAAAAACTAAACGGCAAGAGATATGGACGTCAACTTTATATGCCCAGAAAATACAGAAAACTCCACATAAGATAACAGGATTTCTACCCTTTCCCGTACGTTATTTTCATGGTTTAAAAATCTGTAAAAATATTAAATCTACAGTCTAAACTATACTAAACCAAACCCCATGTCACTTGCCTCTATCCCTCCTTCTGGAGTGACGAATCAAGACCCGAAGAAGCCTGCCTTGGCAATAAGGCAGTTCTCCTCTCTAGCTTCAATCGCTCCAAGTCCGCCTCCAACGCAGCTCTTCCGCTTGGAGAACCTTCAGCTCTCGATGTTGAACATTCCACCTTGGTCCAGACACCTTCAGATCGCACGCACAAGCTCTGCTCCTCCCTTCTCTCGGCCCTCTTTTCTCTCTTCTAAACCAGTGCGAAATTCCTCTCAGATGCCAAAACCGAGTCTTAAAAAGGATCCCCACGCCTAGCCAAGACTTAATCCTAGCCCTAGGATCAGAAACGCACAATTTTGCCCATTTAATGCTTTTGGAAACGGCCGATTTCACTTCCTCGGAACGGTAACATCAAAAACAGGCAAGTCAGGTTAGCATCAACCTAAGTTGCCGTCAGCCATGATGTAAACGTCCATCGATTTTGTCGTCTAGATTCTTACCCAAAAATTTAAGTATTTCAAAAAATAATAAATGACACAATATGCCGTTGTTAACAAGAAATAAACGGCGGACGATCATGCCGCTAAGAGATGTCAACGCCAGCAGATGTTGATGCCAAGTTCAACACAGAACATCACACAAATACATGCAGAAATAAACATACAATTGCAATACAAATTTCAAGAAAAATTCTAGGGCACTACAATGTGTGATAAGTATATGGTTTGAAGTTTAAGTTACTTGCTGAGTCTATTATGTAGACTCACCCTTGCTAAACATTTCAGGAGATTTAGAAGCCGAGGAGCTAGCAAGATCCGGAGCGAAGTTGGAAGAGTGAATTGAAGACTTGTAATTTATTTCATAGTATGTGTTACATTTTGTAATTTGGACTTGGTTTGTGTAATTGGAACTGGGTATATGATTAGTGAATGTATGTTATGTCATTTCTTCTTGGACTATATAGACTGTGGAATGTGGTTGATAAAGTTGATGGAATAAGAGTTTATTTAAATTTCCGCTGTTATATTCCTTTCTATTTGTGTATATCTCATCCCATTTGTCTATCGTTGGGGTTTTCTCCCTTGTAGCGGCTTGCTCTCATCCGATGTGGGTTGGTATAACTGTACCGGGTGGAAGTGGGTCGTTACAGAATTACATACTTAGATTTATGAAGTCATTATTAAGTCAACATTTACACTTAAGAAAACTATTTAAAGTTAGAGATTTGGATCCCAAATTTAAGAGTCGGAATGACTTTAGTACACATGTGGAGGGAAGTCTCTCAGTGGGGCTTTTGCAGGTCCCACTGTGTTCTATGAAAAAAATCCAAACTTGAAATGTGAAAAAGTTTCAGGAAAAGGACATTTTCACAAAACGTCTCCTCACACTGAGGGGTTTCCCTCCACTTATGTACTGAGGTGATCTAGACATCAAATGTAAACCTCTCTTGGATGTGGCCACTCTCTTAATCCTCCCCATATATAAGTAATGCTACTCGAAATTAGTTCCATATAAAAAATTGAAGTCTCATAACTCTTTGATTTTTCACATAAATCTTAATCTAGGTGCTACGAAGATTGATCGTATTGTCAAATTGGATCGAACTGAAATGTTGTAGGCTGATATCAAGGATGATGTACTACACAAGTTCGGAACAAATAAGACCTAAAATTTAATAATAAAAAATTATTGAAGAAGAAATGAACAATTAATGTATAGAACTATGGTGTATCAAAATTTCTCAGATACGGTATGGAATACTTGAACCTCACCGGTACAGTATGATTCGACAAATCATGCATGTTACAAAACATAATAATAACTCAAATACCCTTAATTATTTTTAATTATACTCATATATGTTGATTAGTCTTTATTTATTTAATAGCAGAAGGACTCTCCCCACATCTCAACTAAGATACCTCTACTCCATTTCAAAGTCATGAATCTAAGTAAAAAATTTCTATTTTGTAGTGCATCCTCTTCTCACATTTTATTTTATTTTTTAGATAGGATATTCAGACTAATAATTTTGTTTGCTTTAAGTAGAATTCTCATATAATTTTCAATAACATTAAATATGTATTAAATGAATACTCTTTTTTATAATGAGAATTTGATTCCCGGTCCATTTAGAGTAGGTGAGTTAATTTTTAGTCCAGGCAGTTAGAAATGTCAATGTCCGATCCTTTTTTGGCCCAATTTTAATTTCCAGTCCAAAATAGATGGAAACTGTGAAGCTTGGTAATAGTCACTTCGGTGTATATCAGAAATACCCTCCTTAATTAATGAATATTACCTGGCTTGCCATTCCTTTTAATTCTAAGTCTTGGTTTTAGATCTTCGGTCCTTTATCTTTAATTTTTAGTCCAGTTTGCATTTTTGTTAAGTGTGTATGCAGTTTGTAACATGGTTTTGCTTGGTCTTTCATAGAGTACATTTTTTTTGTACTTTGTATAGTTAACGTGGAGGTATACTAAGGAGATTGGTACTGAACAATTAGAGATTGATGTTATTGTTGCATTTTTTAATCTGTTATCAGATTGGGAAGAAAAGCTAGGCGATCAGATTTCTGCACACATGTTTGAGGGCGATTTTTGCATGCTTGTAGGGTATATACGATAGTCTATATTGTTAACCTAAGATTTCAGTTGTTATTAGGAAAAACGTATTTTTTGATGATGTGTTAACACAAGATTTCAGCTGTTTTTTGAAACTATCATAGTTTGCCAAAAATGTCCTGGGTGAGTCCCTTGAGTTTTGTTCAAAAACAAAATCTGAGATATATTCTATCAAAATTATGATGCCAAAGGGAAATAACTCCAATTTCTATAAAAATAGAAGAAAAGCAATAAGTTCATAAATATGAAGAATTGTCTACCATAATTTGTCCATTCAAAATGCAAACATCAAAGAGAGTGCATGTGTCGTATATAGACTAATACATTTGTCTCCTAAATTTTAAGAGAAGAGATAGCCTCTTGCTCAATCACACTCCCTGAATCACCATCACTCTCATCCTCATCAGTAGAAATTTTATGAAAAGAGAAAGCCTTTGGTAAGGCCTTGGCAATCATCCTCGTTTTCTTTAGAAGACCTTGGCACTGTTTAAGTTCTTCCTCTAGCTCTGCAACCAGACATTCAAGAGTTGTGATTTTAGCTTCTTTCTCACAGCAACAATTAGAAGATGATTCCCATTCCACAAAATGAGTTAGATGATCACACCACATGAAGAATTCACAAGCACCATGTTGTAGATGAAAATTTTAAGTAGTAGTATTAAAATGAATATACATAAAATATTTAAAAACTCACAATTGAGTGTAAGTGAATACCTTGCATCTATAATAATGTCTCTCCAGATTTCTCTCAGTTTGACTTATTCCTATTGCGCAATAACCATGCCTAGATGGACACCGCATAGGTGGGATGGGAGCATGACTTGCCATTCCACTACAACTCACATGAACAATGAAGTTAAAATCACGTTTGCTAGATTAGAACTAGGTGGGATGGGAGCATGACTTGCCATTCCAAAGATACATTAATAAGAAATGTAGTAAAGATGTCCCATACCTACTCGACTATTGGATTGGAGCAAGATTTTCGATTGTGACCTGGTTGTTTGCATCTAGAACATGTATATACCATCTTATCAAACTCCAATGATTTCTATGAAAGTATTCTATTCTTCTTTCGCCTTCCAGGTCGGCTCTTAGTGAAAGGAGGTCGAACTTGAACATCATTAAATTCTACTTGTGGTTTATCAATGTCTGATATAGGCTGAATGGTCTCCTCATAATATTTGCGATATATGTCAGAAGTGAAATACAAGGAGCAATAATCTTCCACATTCCCTCCTATCTTGTGGATAACTGCACACACATATTTACAAGGAAATCTCAGAACTTGTCATCCCCTATAAGAACAAGTGCCCTATGTTGAGTTATAGTTTGTGAACATCCATAACCATTGCTTTTGATTTGTTTTGATGATGACATAATTCTTGTGTAATCGTCATGTTGATGAACAGAACACAAATGCATTATTCACATGTCAAGTCATTGCACTGATGTGTCAACACATGTAACTCACATGTCGACACACAACTCTGAATCTTTAGTCTTGGTCCTTATCAAACAATTAAAGAATATCCTACTTTGATTCATGAAATTCTAAAGATGATATCTAAGTTGAAGTTTTTCACTTGTAGGAGAACATATGATACAATGGAGTGCACAAAAAATCAAGTTCAATCTAAAATAGAAGAGATCCAAGAAATACTGTAGTAGTTGTCGACAATCACAACTTTGTCTGTCGAAACCTTAAGGCCACCATCATAAAATAGCTTATGGATGGACAGACTCAAGTAGTAGCTATCGACAAGCAGAAATTTCCAGTCGACAACCAGTGAAAGTCTTCAACACTTAGCTTCTGGAAAAACCAAGGTCAGTAGTAGTTGTCGACAACCAGGAGGCATCTGTCGACAACCCAGATAAGTGTTCAAGAATTCGGTTCTGGATAGAGCATTTGCAGCAATGGTTGTCAACAACTGATGTACGTCTATCGACAACCGTAATTTCAGCCCCAACGTATGAGCAACATGTGCTCTTAATTAGGGCGTCCTTTCCTCGTACACACGAATTCCCATGTACATGTGAGGATAAGGACACACCTATAAAAGGTGTCTTTTAGCCCTTTTTGGATAAGGAGCCCTTACGCACTCTCCAAGGACCAGAAGCAACCAGAGGAAGGCTCCCCAGTGCTCTGCTCGAGCTCCAAGGATTGAAGGCCAGAAGATTCATCTCAGGAGATCAATTTGAAGTCAAATTTGTCATCAAAGCTCAAGGATATACTCCATACTTCTACAATTCGAAGCTTGAAGATCTAGATCAAGGGCTTAGAGGATTCAACCTCATCATTTGTTCTTCTCTGTGTTTGAATTCTCCCTCTATACTTCAATTCCATCTTCTTAAGTGTGTGGATTGTTGAATTGAGCCATCCTTGTGTCACGCCGTGATATTTAGCAGTAGAATAAATACTGGGATGCGTGAATGATACAAATAGACGTATCACAATTGAGTAGCGCAGAGTCACAATTAAACATAACAACACATTTGAGACCATCATATTGTCAACAAAAGTACTCTTTATTCCATTTCAATCCACTAGTTACAACTTTACATAAGAAGAACCAACTGAAGGGTCCATTATTCAAATAAAATTTCATGAAAATGTTCCACTATTACATAGACTACTCAAATATCTATTCATAATCCTTCATCTCCTCATATGACGGGTGGTCATCACTCTTGCCCTGCCCCATCGGATTCCACGAGATCCTCATCACTACCTGAAATGGAGAGGATGATAGGGTGAGCAAACTAGCTCAGTAGGATTTATATCTCAATGTGCGGGCACTAATATACATGATTAACATTTTAAATTGGTAGGATAAGAACATGATCATGATGACAACGCATGCTTTTCTAACAATTCAAATAGCTGAATAGAACGGATATCATATCAAATCAAATATCGAATTTCATATACAATGGACAGGTAATTCAAGAATAGAATCATATCAAAAGGATTGGCCATATTCACACGGATATCACGTATTCACATGATCAGACGTATCATATCAAACTTATCATATCATATCAAATCAAGGCACATTCACACAAATCTTGCACACATGTCAGTGCCATGTCAAGCACCACAAGTCCATACTCCCGCGGTTATAAGTACGTTGGGGCCCTCCTCCCCAGGACCAGACGGGGCCCCTATTGCACAGGCATTAGTCAAATGGACCGAAGTCCCACGTTGTGCCGAGCAAACATATACATATTATGGCCACGGAATTTCAATAACAAGCTCATTGTAATAAAGGACTTGATCATTTATAGAGTCAAGGTAAGACAAAGCTCAAGAGATCAATTGGACAGCATAACGACGTATCTTATGTTTCATAATTCATTAATGCCTTGACAAGAGGATGACTAATGACAGATCGTACACGGTACAAGTGCTCTTTATCTCTAGGGTACTTCATGGTACAACCAGCTCAGTCTCTATGAGGGAATCTATAGAGTACGGAGACTCATAGAGGTCTTAGGGAAAAGATCGCTAGTCTGCCAATACGGAATGACCGGCAGAGAGCTCCCAATTCCCCAAGAGGGGTGTGCCTAATCGTGCAAATATGTAAGTGATGTGTCACGAATCTTTCCTAAACATGTATGCAATTGATGAACGAATAACGGAACATCGGAAAGCACATAAATAAAGGAAAACCCACATGCAAGTCATGATAGAAAACTCAACTAAACAAGTCCATTCTAATCATGTATTCATCACATATTCATATCATATTCTTATCATGTCAATTTCACATTAAGGTAGATCACAAGAAGAGAATCAAATGAACATAAGATCAATCACATAATACACATTAGAATCATGTTCATGTCATTACCGTTTTCAAATTGGTTGATAACTTTTAGGCCAATGCACACTATGTAACAGTATGTCACATGCTTATAGACCAAGAAAACTAACATGTTGACTGACTAGCAAAATAGAACAGTCTCGGGTCGGTCCTTGAATCGCATCCTACACAGTAGACGCTTTTCAAAACACGATGTACAGTCAAATAGGGCCAACTGTGAAGAAATCTAAATCGCATCGGCCTACATGGCCGCCTTTTAACTCGAATAGTGACGGGATACCCCGTCGCGTTCATGAAACGCATTAAAATAACAATATAAAAATCGGCGAAAAACTTTGAGCGGGAAACCATGCAGAATCGCGTCGGGTGTTCCCATCCGGTATCAGACCGGAACAGAAACCCATGCGGTGCGAAGTCTCACGCGGACCGTTGACTGGTCAGACATTGAATCGCGTCGAACTACACAGTCGCGGTTTACTGAATCACGTTGGCCAAGGCCGACGCGATACCAGGCGCTGGAATCGCGTCGCCTGGACCGGACGCGGTTCAAACCCAAAACCCGAAAACACAGGAACCAACAGCGCTCCTCTTGCCACGCTTATATCTGTTGGGGATCGGATGGGTGGATGGATCAGATCTAGAAGGGGGGGTTGAATAGATCTAACACCAATTAACGCGGAAGCTTAAGCAATTTAAAATTACTTTGAATCAGAGGTCAAATCACCCAAATAATTTTCTGATCTGAGGTGTGATTAGTGTGTGTGAGCAAATCAATTAGTAGTGTGAACGAAATCCCTATGCATGCATCTAGCGAGATACACAAACAAACCACAATTCAAACCATTGCACATAAGATTTTTAGGTGGTTCGGAAATCACCTCCAGTGACTCCTACGTCCACCCCTCACACAGTGAGGCCACACTACTCAAAAACCTTGAGTACAACTCACACAGGAGTACGACGACTCCAAACACCCTTGAGCACGACGACTCAAAAACACCTGGAGCACGACGACTCCAAACTGAGCACGGCGGCTCAAACAACAACCGGAGTACGACGACTCCAAATTGAGCACGACGGCTCAAACCACACAGTGAGTACGACGAATCACAACCCAGAGCTCGACGGCTCAGAGTACAAAAGCTAGATCAAACACAAAAGAGATCAGATCCTCTAGTAATGATCTGATTCAAAACAGATTCGTACACAGAAAATTTGTGCAGAACTTCATGCACAAATCTCACAGACGAAATGAGGAAGAATAAACTCTGAGATGAGGGAAATAGATGTAGAAAGAGTGTTCTTCGATGAAGAGGTCTTGGAGACGCTTCAATTGAGGAGGCTTGATGGAATTCGATGGAGATTCTCCTCAAATGGCGATGCTCTGCTTTGATGGCATCTGAAATGCCAGAAATCCTTCTTCTCCTCCGCCTCTTCAGTTGGATCTGCTCCCTTGCCTTGCACAGCAACCTTCTCTCCAGGGATTCCCCTTGATTCCCTTGTCCTTCCTCTTGAAAGGATGGCTTGAAGCTTCTGGAGATGGAGACAGATCTGGAAACCCCCTTCCAGCAGCCAAAAAGGTTCTTCAGGAAGTGTATGGGCTCTCTCACCTTTGGGGTACAAGGAACATGGGTATTTATAGCCCCATATGTCCATAAAGTGCTTTGGGGTGCATGGGCACGGAACCCTAGGTCAAATCCCCTAAATCCCAATCATTCACGTGTATAGAGAAATTCACGATTTTGACTTTCAGCCGGAGTGTGTCGACCTGCCCTGATCTAGTGTCGACCTGCTCTCCCAGTTAGGCAAACTGGTCTACTGGAAACTGAGTCTAGTGTCGACCTGCCCTGAGCTAGTGTCGACCTGCCCTGAGCTAGTGTCGACCTGCCCTCCCTTTTCTGGCAACTGGGTCTTCTGGAATCTGGGACTAGTGTCGACCTGCCCTGAGCTAGTGTCGACCTGCCCTCCCTTTTCTGGCAACTGGGTCTTCTGGAATCTGGGACTAGTGTCGACCTACCCTGAGCTAGTGTTGACACTGCCAAGACAAAAAAGTGTGAACCTGAAAATTTAACACATAAACTATTAGTACAAGATATTATCATTAAAATATGAGATATTAAACATCAAAAACATGTTGTTTAAGCATTCTTGTGATATGTATAAAATGTATAACATGTTCAACATATCATCATCAAAATCACAACAGGTCATCATCAAAATCACAATATGTCATCATCAAAATCACAATATATCATTATTAAAATCACAACATGTCTTCATTAAGATCATAATATCTCATCATTAACATCATGATATGTCATCATCAATATCACAGTATGTCATCATCAAAATCAAGGTATGAGTGATGTTCATTGGATATCATTAAATTACAACTTTAGGAAGATCCAAAACACACTCAACCCAACAATATCTCTCTATTTACTGACATTTAGACAAAACCTTCAACATGAAACATGACTAGGACAACTAGTAGAAGAACTTTCATTTTTGGGTTGGATCTAATTCGGTCTCGATTAATGTGAAACTTCTGAAGAACGCAAGAAGCCCTAAACATGCGTGACTTCATTGCAACCTTCATGTCAGGCCTATAACGTGAAATCTAACGACCTTTAGACAAACCTCTCAACATGAAACATGACAAGGACAACAAGTAGAAGAACTTTCATGTTTTGGGTTGGATCTTATTCAGTCTCGAATAGCATGTAACAGATGAAGAACGTAAAAAAACCTAAAGTTGCGCGACTTAGGGAAAATGCCTAATACTCGACGAATACAGCATGAAAATTGGGAAAATCAAGTGCATATGAAAGTAGACATGCATCACTACAAGATGGTATAGGTTTTGTTTAGTCTTGGCTTGAGATCACCTACCTTTGAATGCTAAGAATCCCTTGCATGTTCTGGGTCGATGCAGAGCGAGGTTGAGGAAGAACCACGTTTTCCCCAGCCGTTCTTCTCTCCCCCTGCGCCCTAGGCTTGCTCCTCACGACCCCAACTCGATGCCAAACCTTCCCTAAGAGTTTAGTGGTGAGATCTTATAGCTTTAGGGTTTAATCTCATGTTCTAATGGTGTTAGAAAAGGGGCTGCGAAATCTGCCTTGCACCTTCCAAATTTCGGGATTTCTCCTACCAAATGGAGCAGCTACACCATGGGAAGGTGTCAATCATGGTTGGCCACGATTTGGCTTGCCATGCTTGGCTAATAACACTCTTTTAAACCCTAATTTGCCCTTCCTAGTTACCACATATTTACATGTACGATTTTTGGGTATTTTCTTGTTCCAATTTTATTCTTGAGCCAAAAGTCATACATTGGCCCAGTTTTATTAATGGGTCATTAATACATGATGTTGGAAGTCTCTCCAACATGTTTATTTAATTTATGGTCGTGTTATTTTTCCGCGTTAATGATTTTCCGACTTAGTTTCCTAATTTGGGTAATTCTTCACATTGTGACGTACACAAGGCCAATCAGATTTTTTGTTGCATCAATTTCTTCGTGGAATGCTTAGGGATAATATTTGGGGTTGATTTATAAATTTTACGAAATTTTCCGATGTGTTCTCTCACGTACGATAGTGGTACGTAAGTTTTATCCTTCCGATAATACAAAAATTATTTATTTCTATTTATTTCTAATTTTTTAATTTTTTTAAATTTCCGAGGTGTTACACCGTGTTCTCAATTCAAACATGTATGGTTTGATCTGAGACTTTCATCATCTCAGATCGTGTATGTGTTATTGTGTGTGTGTTGAACCTGTTATATAAGCAATTTGTGTGTGTGTGTGGATGGTGGATGTAGGGTACACAAGTTGTGCAGTCCGAACCACATTAAATCTCTATGTCCTGTGGTTTGATTTGAGCTAACGTTAGATGACTGATAGGCACGATTAATAGTCCTTACTCCTATCATCTTGCTAGCCTTGAGTCCACACTCTGCACACACAATTGGACTTAATTTCAATCTGTGCATACTCTAGATCTTCATATCAGTTGTTGATTTCGAAATTAAGTACTGTTCGTTTTAAATTTGAGGAAATCTATTCCCCCCCCCCCCCCCTCTTTTAAATTCCCTTGATAGCTTATTCCGCAATCCTTCAATTAGTAACAGAGTGTTTCTCCGATTTTACAGTTTAATTGTTTGATCTAACGATCAGAAGAGATTTTGAATGATGAATGCTAGTAGGGGATTTTTGGCTGAAGGACATTCAGTGTCTAGGCCCCTATTCTTCGATGGAAATGACTACACTTATTGGAAAAAATCATATGCAGGTGTTTTTGAGAGCCCAAGACTATGAGTTGTGGAAGATTGTGAGAAAAGGTCCCTTTGAGCTGCCTAATGATGAAGACACTTGGACAAGGGAGTGGATTCGAAAGGCCACTTTGAATTGGAGTGCCATAAACATGATGCAATGCGTTGTTCATCCGAAGGAATATTCAAGAGTGTCCACATGTACATCTGCAAAGGAGATGTGGGACAAACTGGAATTAATCTACGAAGATACATCTGAGGTAAGGGAAACTAAAGCTAGCATGCTTGTCTCAGAATATGAAATGTTTAGAATGAAAAATGAAGAAACAATTTCAGATATGTTTGCTCGATTCATGACCATTACTAATGGTCTTAAGAGTCTCAAGAAGGAATACAGTGAAAGTGACTTAGTGAGGAAGATACTTCAATCTCTTCCATTTGCATGGCACACTAAGGCCACAATCATTGAAGATTCTAAAGACTTACCAACAATGCAATTAGATGAATTGATAGGTTCCTTAATGACTTATGAAATTAATTTGAAAAGAAAGAAATCTGAGGTCACTCAGAAGAAATCAATTGCATTGAAAGCCTCATCTAGTTCTAAGAATGAAGTTGAAACTGAAGAGAATGAAATGTCTAATGAAATGGCTTTGCTCACTAGACAGTTCAGAAAATTCCTCAAGTTCAGAAAGAAAGGACAAGATAACTTCAAAACTCTTCCTAAGGAAGATTTTTCAAAAAGGTTTGACTTCAACAAAAAGAGTGACATAATTATCTGTTATGAATGCAAAAAATAGGAGCATATGAAAGGTGAATGCCCAGAGCCATGATGGCTACATTGAGTGATGAAGATCACGATGATCAAGATCTTGAGGAGTCTGAGGACGAAGATGAAGAAATCACATGTCTAATGGCAAGAAGTAAGGACAACAATGAGGTAAACTTTTCTTTTGAAATCTTCACTACTGAAGAGTGGGAAGAGGCTTATACTGTCTTGTTTGAGAAATTTTGTGAATATCATTCTAAAAATAAAGCCTTGAAGAAGAAGATAAATAATCTTGTGCATAACACAAATGCAAATAAACAAATTGAATTTCTGAACAAAGAAGTAAATCACTTGAAAAATGACAAAGAAAATTTTCATGTTGAACTTGATTGCATGAAAGAAAAGCTTCAAGAAAGTGAAAAAGGAAAACAAGTGCTAAGTGAATCTTTTGAAAAAATTAAAAATGAAAACAAAGAAATGCAGAGGAAAACGGAAGAAGCTCAAAAAGAATTGAAAGATAAGAATGAAACTTTATCAAAATTTGTGAAAGGTAAAGAAAACCTTGATGCAGTTCTATGAGTTAAAACAAATGCCACCAAACATGAATTGGGATTTCAAAATGAAAATAAGAAGAAATTTAGACAAACTTTGATCACATCATTTGTTCAAAATAAATCAAATACAAATGAGCAAGTTCATCTGAGAAACAAAGGATTGAATGAAAATAAAAATAAGCAGAAGAATTGGACTGGTCGACAAGTGAGAGTGTCTGTCGATAAGTATTCATATTAGAACTTGTATTGTCGACAAGCATGGTAGTCTGTCGATAGATCTAGACCAACAAAGTATTACAGTGAACAAAAATTACCAAAAAATAGAAATGCGCATGTTCAGAATAACTACAAGAAAATCACAAGAAACCAAGTTCCATCATGTAACTTCTGCAAAAAATTTGGTCGTATTGAATCACATTGCTGGCATAAACTGAGCATGATAAAATGTAGATAAATGTGGATTCCAAAGCATCTACTTTCTTGCATGGATGAACACATTGGACCCAAAGTAATTTGGGTACCAAAATTTTCCTTCTGATTTGTTTATGCAGGAATGCCTAGTAGCCCAAAATCAAAATAAATGGTACTTGGACAATGGCTGCTCAAGGCACATGACTGGAGACAAAAAGAAATTATGTTTACTTGTTGAAAAAGATGGTGATCAAGTCGTCTTTGGAGGTAATAATAAAGGCCAAATAATTGGCACATATAAGGTAGGTAAGAATGCTTCTAATTCAATTGAGAATGTGTTGCTTGTGGAAAGTCTTAATCACAACTTGATAAGCATTAGTCAATCATGTGATAAAGGCCACAAAGTCAATTTTTATTCAAAAGCATGCCAAATAATCTATAAGGAATTAGGAATTTTTAGATTTCCTAGTAATAGAGTAAATAACATTTACTTAGTCGATTTAGATGAACCAAAGAATAAAAATTTATGTTTTGTTACAAATAAAAATGATCAACTTCACTTATGGCATCGTAAGTTAGGACATGCAAGCTACAATCTTTTGAATAAACTCATGAGATTGAAACTGGTTCAAGGTCTTCCTAAAATTCAGTCAAGTAAAGAATTGAGTTTTTGTGATGCATGTGCATAAGGAAAACAAACAAGGAAATCATTCAAATCCACAACACTATTAATCACTTCAAAACCTTTTGAGTTGTTGCACATGGACCTGTTTGGACCTACTAGAACACTCAGTCTTAATGACAAACGTTTTGGTTTTGTCATTGTAGATGACTTTTCTACGTTCAATTGGGTCATCTTTCTATCTCATAAGAATGATACTCTAATGAGCTTTGAAGCCTTCTTTAACAAAACTGAGCATAGAAACATCAATAAAATATGTTCAATCCTTACTGATCATGGGGGAGAATTTGAGAATAATATGTTTTTTGACTTCTGTAGGAACAAAGGAATTGAGCATAAGTTTTCTTCCTCGAGGACTCTAGAGCAAAATGGAGCGGTAGAGAGAAAGAACAGGACACTGGTGGAAATAGCTCGCACACTTCTGGTGGAAAGTCAATTTTCAAAAAACTTTTGGGCAAAAGCTGTGAATACGTCATACTACATCTTAAACAGAGCCATGGTAAAACCGGTAATGAAGATAACTCCATATGAGCTTCTAAAAGGTAAGAAATCAAACATTGGATATTTTATAATTTTTTGTTGCAAAATTTTAATACATAATAATGACAAGGTGGACTTAGACAAATTTGAAGCAAAAAGTGATCCAGGAGTTTTCTTAGGGTACTTGGAACATTCCAAAACTTATAGAGTTTTCAACTCCAAAAACAAAACAGTAGAAGAAACTCCACATGTTGTTTTTTATGAAATCCATACAAAAATTAACAACTTAAATGCTTGCAGATCTGATGATGATGAAGGAGAAATACCTGAAGAAGAAACTAACAAGAACCTGTCGACAACCAAACAGAGGTTGTCGACAGGCCTCAAGCAGCTCATCAGCATGAATCAACAGTAACCAATATCAGGTATTCAAGAGATCACCCACTTAAGAATGTGATTGAAAATGTGCATGATAAGGTTCAAACTAGATCTCACTTTAGAAACATCGTTGAACAAGATCCATTGGCTTTCATTTCTCAAGTAGAACCCAAAAACATAGAAGAGGCCTTAAAAGATATTTCATGGATAGATGCAATGCATGAAGAATTGAATCAATTTCAAAGAAATAATGTTTAGAGCTTAGTTCCTAAAATCCCATAAGACTCAATAATTGGAACTAGGTGGATTTTTAGAAATAAATTAAATGAAGAAGGAAAAGTTGTTAGGAACAAAGCTCGTTTGGTTGTGAAAGGGTACAATCAAGAATTTAGGGTAAATTTTGAAGAATATTTTGCACCAGTAGCTAGGCTAGAACTACGAGAATCTTGTTAGCATATGTTTACTCAAATAAATTTAAATTGTTTCAAATAGATGTTAAAACTGCTTTTCTGAATGGTTACATTAAAGAAGAGGTCTTTGTTGAATAGCCTCCAAACTTTGAAATTTTTGATAAGCCTAACTATGTATATAAATTGCACAAAGTTTTGTATGGTTTGAAGTAGGCACCAAGAGCATGGTATGACAGATTGAGCAACTTCTTGGTTAGTAAAAACTATTCCAGAAGTAAAGTAGATCAAACTTTTTTCACAAAATGTCCACAATCACAACATCGTAGTTCAAGTATATGTGGATGATATTATTTTTAGCTCCACTAATCCTTCACTGTGTGAAGAATTTTCTAAACATATGCATAGTGAGTTTGAAATGAGTCTAATAGGAGAGTTGCAATTTTTTCTTAGCTTGCTGGTTAAACAATTTGAAGATGAATTTTTCATCAATTAGAAGAAATTTGTCAAGGAATTACTGAAGAGATTTCAGTTTAAGCAAGTCAAGTCAGCATCTACACTGATGAGCACAACTATTAAAATGGAAAGTGATGAGAAAGGTAAAAAGGTAGACGCAAAATAATACAGAGGTATGATCGGCTCTCTCCTATATCTTACTGCAAGTAGACCAGACATACAATTCAATGTTTGTCTTTGTACTAGATTTCAATATCGTCCTAGAGAAAGTCATTTACTTACAGTCAAGAGAATTTTTAGATATCTTTCTGGATCATTTGATTTGGGTTTATGGTACCCAGTTGGTTGCAACATTGACTTGATTTCTTACTCAGATGCTGATTATGCTAGGTGTAAATTGATAGGAAGAGCACTAGTGGTTTTTGTCAATTCGAAGGAGGGTGCATAGTCTCATGGGCATCCAAGAAGCAACACTTAGTTGCACTTTCCGCTGCAGACGCAGAATATGTTGTTGCGGGAAGTTGTGCAGCTCAAGTGTTGTGGATCAAAAGTCAATTGTTTGATTACAATATTGATATTAGATGCATACCTATCCTACATGACAACACAAGTACTATAAATCTTTCTAAAAACTCAATTCAACACTCAAGAACTAAACATATTGAAATAAGACATCATTTTCTAAGAGAAGAAGTTGCTAACAAAAACATTTAATTAAATTCCATACCAACAAAAAAACAAGTGGCTGACATCTTTACAAAACCTTTGGCAGAAGATAGATTCACATCTTTGAAAAGAAAGCTTGGCATATGCAAAATGCAATGAACTTTATTTTGAAACTGCAAATAATTTGACCTTATATGCAATGACTATGTGGTATATCAAATGATGAAATGTGGAAGGGCAAGTTAAGCTTGTCTGAAAACTATCATTATGCGTAAGGAAAATCATCCACTAAGTATCAATAGTCCCTTCTTACATAAAGGTCATCAAGAAAATAAATTTTTTTTTAAAATAACAACACTTCATTTTGATAACTTCTCTTTTGAATAAATTGTCTGTTTATGTATGTTTGTTCATGCCCATAATTTTCTGTGCATATTACTTGGCATAAACACATTTGAATTGCTTGAAAATCATTTCATATCATGCACATGCTAAGGGGAGTGACCTTAATGTGAGCCAAAGAGGGCCTTTGAATGAGGAGCTCAACAAACATCTTTTTGATGGGAATCTAATTGTCTATTTCCCATGACAAACAACTCTTCATGCTTGTTTTGTCGACAACTTCCATTTGGTTTGTCGACAGACAATCTTTTTCTGAAAGCATCAGTTCTGTTACTTCAGTAGTTGTCGACAAATCTTCATTCCCACAACCCACTGCTTCTGTGATCTCAGTACTTGTCAACACATGTGATCTGATTGTCGACAAATGCCTTGCAAATTCATGTCCTCGATCAGTTATAATCCAATTGTTGATCCTTCATAATCTAACACCTCTTAAACATTCTTCAATTGATTTCAATCTTGATGAGATCGTTCACTACTTTTTTACGGGGGAGAATTGAAGACTTACATTCCTTTGCAATTTTTTATAACTAAATAATAGGAAAGGCATTGAATTAATTCCAATGGTTTTGAAATAATATGTTGAATGAGTCAAGTGATGTATCATCTAGAAAACACTGAGCAAAACTAATTTCCTTAAAATGACTCTATTGAGTAATCCTTTTGTGGATGATCTTATGTCTTAAATGTTTTGAGAAGTAAGAAGGTTCTTGACTTCAATATTTTGAAATAGTTTTTGATTCAAACATTTATTAAGAACTTGTTTGATAATTATAAAAAAAGGGAGAAAAGCTACATGTTTCTCACAATTAACTCAAAAAGGTGGGGGGGGGAGGCAGAGCAATGATGATTGATATACTGAGTAATCGGAGATATTGGCATCACAAATGTCTGTCTTCGCATCAAAAAGTAAAAACTATCACCTATGCACCTCTGTTAAAAGTATAATGGTTAAATACACTAAGTAACTGAGGGTATTGGCATCACAAATGTCTTCCTTCACGTCAAAAGATGTACACAAAAATGAATTACCACCTACCCTCTAGAAACATGGAAAACTTTCTGAAAAATGAAATAGAATGTAGCCTCCTTCTTTCAATCAAGCTCATCCTTAATGTTTCTTGTCAATACTAATATGAATATTCATTTCAAGTTTCATCTGAACCTCAAGTCATAAAGACATAAGTGAATCTTTACCAAAGATATTATTCAATTAGTTGTTTTAATTAAATCTAGTTTGTAAGGTGTACTCTACTTGCTACATTAACTAAGGCTCCTAGAATATTATCTCCAAACCATTGTGAAAAGATGAAATGCATTAATATTATTGCTTATGACACTTTGTAATGAGTGTATCCTATTATTCTCTCTCGCAAATATATCTTGAAATACTCATCTTCATCATTTCTAAATCAGATGCCAAAACTGTGTATTTTTACCAGTGGTTGTCGACAGACGACCTTGCAGTTGTCGACAACCGAAACCCAGTTCTGAATCAGAATTTGAACTAGTTCACATTTTGTCTTGTTATCTTGTGTCGGTTCACTTCCCAAGGGTTGTCAATAACCCTGGCTGTCGACACACACCCTTTCACACCTTCATATTTCAAAAACTTTCGCCCTTCCTCTCTATAAACACCACCTTATTCTCTCAAGCACGCCATCTCTAGTGCCTCTCTTTGCTGCAACCCCTCTTATTTCTCATCTCTCTACATCATCCCTCCTTCTGCTCCAAATTCATCATGGCACCAAGGTAGAAGATGGTTTCCCTCATCAACGGAGGTCTTATCAGAATGAAGGTGAAAGTTCTAGGGAGCCTGCAGAGCAAAGAAGCAAGCATCGGGCAAATAGAACCCCAGAACTGAACGTGTGCAGAGTTCGTGGAGTCTTCAAGAAGATAATGCAGCCAAGATATGTTGATTTTGCTTCCCTTGAAGACATGTTTGAAGGTCTGCACGTTCTATTTGAACAACAAAGATGACTCCATTTCATGAAATCAGAAAAGAAATACTCACCCACAGCAATCACAGAGTTTTTCAACAACTTGGGCATGTCTGAACAATAGGATTTCTACTCCACGGTAAGAGGCATCGCATTCCAGCTCCCCCCAAACCATTTCAGTAGATCTTTGAAAATACCTAATAATGGGGCAGATATTCTTCTCACACACTTACATCCTTATGATTTCTACACCTTGATAACCCGTCAACCATATGATGCCACCAAGGCCATTGCCAAAATGAATGTCAACACATTTCCACCTCTTCACAAGATGATCCACCACATGTTCACCACACTGATTGTTCTAAAAGATGGCAGTCGGGAACTTGTGGGTGAGGTTCATAAAGTCCTCTTCTACTACTTTCTCCAAGGTCAACAAATCAACCTTCCAACTCTCATGTTTGACCTTATAAAATAGTGCTATAACAATCCAATTGCTCTATGCCTTATGCTTGTCCCATTACCTCTATATTATCTGTTGTTGGTGATGATCAGTCCATCCCCATATATAATTTTATTTATTATATATAATTTTGGTGATTAACAAAATCTTAACAAATATTTTCTAACAAGTTTTTATGAAGTTCATCCACAGGAAATAATTCAAGCAAAATCTGTAAGTAATTCCCATACACTGTTATTTAAAGTTTAAAATATGTATTCATTCTAAGAACACATCGATTTCCTTGATAGAACATCGGTTTCTTAAGAGAAATAACGATTTCGGTCTCACATCGATTTCATAAGTGAAATAACGATTCCGGTCTAACATCGATTTCATAAGTGAAATAACGATTCCGGTCTCACATCGATTTCATAAGTGAAACAACGATTTCGGTCTCACATCGATTTCATAAGTGAAATAACGATTTCGGTCTCACATCGATTTCATAAATGAAACAACGATTTCGGTCTCACATCGATTTCATAAGTGAAATAACGATTTCGGTCTCACATCGATTTCATAAGTGAAACAACGATTTCGGTCTCACATCGATTTCATAAGTGAAACAACGATTTCGATCTCACATCGATTTCATAAGTAAAACAACGATTTGATCGTTGTAACGATTCGTCAAGGAAAACAACAATTTGATTGTTGTAACGATTCGTTAAGGAAAACAACGATTTGATCGCTGTAACAATTCGATAAGTAAAACAACGATTTGATCGCTGTAACGATTCGTAAAGGAAAACAACGATTTGATCGCGATAACAATTTGCTTTCACTTAAATAACGATTTGATAGCAAACAATACTTATATAACGATTTGGTCACAAATAACGATTTGCATTCACTTAAACAACGATTTGCTCAAACAACGATTTGTTTCTACTTGAACAATGATTTGCTCACACAACAATTTCACAAGTAGAACAACGATTTCATCAGCACAACGATTTCCTTATCATTAACAATGATTTCACCTTATATACATGAATCACATCGATTTCATTTCACCATGGATTTCATTTATGTACATATCATTGATTTCATATTTACATCAACTCTCTTCACAACGATTATGTTTTGAATGTATTGTCATACACTTTTATTATTATTATCTTTCAGATAAATTTAAAAATATCTACTCTCTATGATATTCAAACATATTTTCAAACACTGTGGAGTTCAAATCTTCCCGCGTATATCTTTATATCTTGCACCGCGTAACATTTATTGTGACTGAACACTTCTCTGTATGTCACATATCTGTGTGCCTTCTATACCTGTGTTTCTATCGCAAACACTTTGCAGGGTGACAGAATGGCATTTCCATTTTGGTGTACAGTCTTATAGCATGTTTTCTAACGTTGACTGGCATCATAGAGACAATTTAGTTGTCTATGTTTAGGCATTTATTACATGCAGGTCTTTGCCAATACCATATCTCACAACGTTGGAACAACATGAAGAGAAAGATATCTAGATGAATCTTCTCCTTGTGTATTTGTCTTCCAGAGCATTAAATGACTTCAAGCTTAACTGTTCCACACTTCGGACCATGCAGTCTAACGTGCTTCAAACATAGAGACAACGGACACTTCAACGAACACTTCAATGGATATATTTTTCAAGAGAAGATATATAGAATACTGATGACTCCATGAAGAAAATAAGACACGGATACACACGAGATACACACCTTGAATCTGCCAAGAACTTGCGAGCATCAGCAAAGAGAGAGCTCATTCGTTTCATTCCAAAACCTTTTAGCTCTCAGCTCTCCTTTTCATTTGCTTAGCCTTTGGAAAGCTTTTGTAGTTCTGAGTTATTTTCTTGTTGAAAATTTTGTCTCTCAGACATCGCCTCAGATTAAGAAGTTTCCTATAAGCTTGGTCTAGGGGCCATTCGCCTTTTTACACAATTCTCTGTGTGTTCCTCTTCGGTTGTGAAGAGAAGACCTATTGGAAACAGGTGGGTGTTATTCCCTTCATTGAGGAAGGAAGACCTGTCTATCAGGTGGTGATTTGTACCTCTTCGGGGATAGAAGAGAAGGCCAGCTGCTGCTGGATGTGTAAAAGTCCTTAAGGGGGATAGTACCCTTGGTTAGAGAAATCCCAAGTTGTTGCTTGGGGACTGGACGTAGGACTCCTTGGGATAGAGGTATGAACCAGGATAAAAATCTCATGTTGTTGTGTGATTGCTTATTTGTCTTAACTCTCCCTAACACTAACTATCTATCTTAGTGTTTTTCTGTTAAGCATTTTTATTGACAGGTTTTATTCAAAAAGATTTTTTAGCAATCCATTCACCCCCCCTCTGGGTTTGCTATCTGGGCAACAAGTGGTATAAGAGCCAAGTTTCTTTAAGAAAGAAGATCTCACGGTCTGAAGAGCAAAGATAAATGGCAGCTCAAGGGTATGCAGAAGGTCAGTCTGTCAACATACCCCCTCTATTTGATGGTGAAGACTACAACTACTGGAAGACTCGAATGGAGTTCTTTTTTCTAGGTCTCGATTTTCAACTTTGGTCCATTGTCGAAGAAGGAGACCTTGTAGTACTCAACAGTAGGGAAAATTGGACAGAAGAAGACAAAAAGAAGATATCCCTAAACAGTAAAGCCAAAAGTATACTATGCTATGCATTGAGTAAGAAAGAGTTCAATAGAATCTCAGTATGTAAATCAGCTATGGAGATGTGGGAGAAGCTCAGAATCACATATGAAGGAACTGGCAAGGTAAGAGAGACAAGAATAGACATCCTGGTAGCCCAATATGAAAATTTCAGATGCAATTAGGAGAGTCCATCACTCAAATGTATAGCAGATTCACTAACATCACAAATGGATTGGCTGGGCTTGGAAAAACCTATGAAATCGAAGATATGGTGTGAAAGATACTGAGATCACTACCAGCCTCATGAACTCCAAAAGCGACAGCCATAGAAGAAGCTAATGACCTTAAAAGAATGTCACTTGAGAAACTCATTGGGTCACTAATGGCTCATGAGATAAACATGGAGAGGCTTGGAGAATCCTCCACCAGGAAGAAGCATAGCAACGCACTGAAGGCTACAGAAGGCAGCTCAGAAGAAGAATTAGAAAATGAAAGAAGTAATGAAGACAGTGAAGATAAGGAAGCTCTTCTCTCTAGAAGACTACATCGTATTCTTGCCAAGAAAAAATGTCATTCAGGGAGAAGGTACTTCAAGAAAGGGAAAGACTTCAAGAAACCTGAAGTCAAGGATGTTAAGAAGTCAGAACCCATTTGCTACGAATGCAAAAAACCTAGACACATCAAGCCAGAGTGTCCAAAGCTGAAAAAGACAGAGTTCAAAAAGAAGGACAATTCAAAGAAGTTTAGAATGTATAAAAAGAAAGCCATGGCAGCTGTATGGAACAATGAGAGTGACTCAGACAGTGAGTCAAGCTCCAGCGATGAAGAAGAAGAAAAAGCCAACCTGGCCTTCATGGCAAGCGTGGATGACAAGGTAACTTCTGATTCATCTTTTACTTCATGCGATTAATCTGATTCTGATAGTCTAGAAGACGCATTCAATGAACTATACAGTAAGTATAAATATGTATGTAAGCTATTAAAAACCACCAAGAAAAGTCATGCATGCTTAGAAATCGCAAACTCAAATTTAAAGTCTAAAATTGAGCAACTAGAAAAACAAATCTCTGAATTAAAAAGAAGAAATGAATTGTTATGTGAAGATCTAAAAGTTAAAAATGAACAAATAACAAATCTGGAAAACCAGAAAATCTTAAATAAACTTAAAAAGGAAGTTGACACACTAGCAAAAGATAATCAATATCTAACTAACACAATTGAAAATTTTACAAATGGAAAATCATCTCTAAGATTAAAAGGAGCAAGAAGATCTGGTAAGAAAAAACATAGTTTAGGATATATTCCACCAGATAATGAAGAAACCATCATACATCTTAAAATCTATCCAACACCAAAATTTGTAGCTGAACAAAAAATTGAATATAAATCTAACATTAAATACAGACCAATTAAAATAGTAATAATATATCATGCTGTAGTCATTGCAACAAATTAGGACACACTAAAATAACCTGTACAACCAAACACTTAAAGTGGATTCCTAAAAGACAAAATGAGGAAACTAACCAGCAAGGACCCAAAAGAACTTGGGTACCTAAATCTTAAGTGATTTATTGCAGGGAAACCTTAGAGCATCAAAGTGGTACCTGGACAGCGGGTGCTCAAGGCACATGATTGGTAACAGAAGATTATTTTCATACATCAAAGATGAAGAAGGAACAGTAACATATGGAGATAGTGGAAAAAGTTCAATGATCGGTTGTGGATCACTGGGGAGTCAAGACAGAACGCTCATAGAAGATGTCTTATGCGTCAAGGGACTCAAGCACAATCTTCCAAGATATTCTTGGGCAGAAGCTATCAACACAGCTTTCTATATTATAAATAGAGTTATGATCAGACCAATCCTGAAGAAGACCACATATGAATTGTACAAGGGAAGGAAGCCCAAGATCAGTCACTTCAGAACATTTGGATGTCCATGCTTTATCCATAACAATGGTAAGAGAGATATAGGTAAGTTGGATTCAAAATCTGATGAAGGAATCTTTATGGGGTATGCTTCTAAACCCAAAGGTTATAGAGTTTTCAATAAATAAAGTTTATTAATTGAACAAACTATTCATGTTATTTTTGATGAGTCTAACCCTTTCTTAAGAAAGGAAGTAGATAGTGATGATGAAAATGCAGAAAATCTATCCAAGAAACTAAAAGATACATCCATTAAGGATAATGAAGATCCACCCTTGGAAGAGCTACATCAAAAGGAAATTACACATGATGATCTTCCAAAGGAATAGAGATACGGGAAGGATCACCCAAAGGACAACATCATTGGAGATCCATCAGTTGGGGTAAGAACTAGAGGTAATGTTATCTCTTGTGATTATTTAGCATTTGTGTCTCAAATTGAGCCTAAGATAGTCAATGAAACACTGTCTGATGAATCTTGGATTCTAGCCATGCAAGCAAGTTTGGTCTCTTGTTCCGAGACCATCAGATCATCCTGTGATTGGTACCAAATGGGTGTTCAGGAACAAATTGGATGAAGCTAGTGTTATCACTAGAAACAAGGCTAGACTGGTAGCTCAAGGCTATTCCCAAGAGGAAGGCATAGATTTCGATGAAACCTATGCACCAGTGGCTAGACTAGAGGCTATTCGAATTTTACTTGCTTATGCATCTGCATTGGATTTAAAACTTTTTCAAATGGATGTAAAATTAGCTTTTTAAAATGGATATATAAAGGAGGAAGTCTATGTAGAACAACCTCCTGGTTTTGATGATGTAGATTTTCCAAATCATGTTTTTAAATTGCATAAAGCATTATATGGTTTAAAGCAAGCACCTAGAGCATGATATTAAAGACTTAGTGCATTTTTGTTAAACCATGGTTTTATCAGAGGACAGGTAGATTGTACATTATTTATTAAATCAAAAGTTAAAAACAGACTACTTGTGCAAATTTATGTAGATGATATAATATTTGGATCTACTGATGAATCCTTGTGCAAGTATTTTGAAAAGCTCATACAGGGAGAATTCGAGATGAGCATGATGGGTGAGCTCGACTACTTTCTAGGATTACAAATCAAGTAAGGTAAAGAATGTACACATATTTGTCAAGCAAAATATACCAAATAATTATTGAAGAAATTCGGATTTGACAATGGAAAACCAATGTCCACTCCAATGAGCACATCTATCAGGTTAGATAGTGATAAAGAAGGTAGGAAAGTTGATCAAAAACTTTATAGAGGTATGATAGGATCATTGCTTTATTTAACAGCTAGTAGACCTGATATTTTATTTAGTGTATGCATGTGTGCAAGATATCAATATGATCCTAAGGAATCCCATTTAATTTATATTAAAAGAATTTTTAGATATTTAGCTAAAACTCATGATCTAGGTCTGTGGTATCCAAAATCATGTGAAACTAGACTAGTTGGATATTCTAATGCTGACTATGCTAGATGCAAGGTAGATAGAAAGAGCACCAGTGGTAGTTGTCAATTTCTTGCAGGATGCTTGATTTCATGGTCTTCAAAGAAGTAAAATTCAGTAGCACTATCAACAGCTGAAGCTGAGTACGTAGCTGCTGGGAGCTGTTGCACTCAACTCCCATGGATAAAACAACAGCTTGAAGACTATGGATTGCACATCAAGACCATCCCATTGCTGTGCGACAACATAAGTGTGATAAATCTCACCAAAAATCCAGTTTAGCACTCCAGAACAATGCACATAGAGGTTAGATATCATTTCATTAGAGATCATGTAGCTAATGGCAACATAAATATTTCATTTATAGATACATTAAATCAATTAGCAGATATCTTTACAAAGGCCTTACCTGAAGATAGATTTACGTCTCTCAGAAGGGAATTAGGTATGTGTAATTTGTAAAAGATACGTCTGCATGAAACTGAAATAATAAATTTCAGAATAATATTAGCTCTTCCCGCTAAAATTTAAGCAAATCTTGTAATAGCGTGCGTCATAAAGTTGCCATGTCATTTCAGAATACATTCTTTATTATTTGCGTAATCCTCTCCTCTTTTGTCCTTATTCGCATTTATTGCTCTGGCATTTCAAAAGCGCCTTTATGTCCTGCCGTTAAGGCCTGAAATCCATGCCTTATCGATTTCATCTCTCTCTCTCTTCTCGTTCGACTTGCCTGGAGCGATAAACCCTACGATTCCAGACCCCTCTCTGTGTTATTTCAAAGGATTTCTCTGTTCCCGCCAAGATTTCTTGAGGGCTTCTATTCCATTCCTTCCCACGATCCTCTTGAAACTTTCCCTGTTCATTTCCATGGCAGCTTCTGGGAGTTCCGGCACCGTTGGTGGATACAACGTCGTCTTCCTCACAGCGGAGCAGTAGGAAAGGTTTGCAGCAGTAAAGACCAAGATGTGTGGCAACAAGGCAGTAGATATTACGGATTTAGAGAAGAATGGGATGCATAGTATCGTGGAAGACATAGAAAGGTTGAAATGGTCAAGAATGGTCATAGTCTCAGAAGCTAGCTATCCGGACCTAGTCAATGCGTTCTACACATGCCTGAAGGTAGAAGAAAACGGGTCCCTAACCTCCTCAGTAAAAGGTACACCTATTCATATCACTTATGATCTCCTGGAGAGTCTGTTTGGCGTGTCTATCGTTGGTCGAAGTGGGGTAGGCAGTGTAGATATTCATGCCAAGGGGCTAGGCATTATCGGAACAGAGTACAAATTAATGGATGGAAAGATAGATATTAATCAGTTGAATGCGTTTAATAGGATTCTTCATTTCATTGTCTGCTAGATTCTAGTACCAAGGAGTGTCATGATAACCACTGAATTTTTCGTGTTAAATTTTATACATTTAGTTAAATTTAGACGTCAGTTGTCTATAAATAATGGGCAGTTTGATTTTAATTTTCATTCTATTCATGTATAAATTTTAAGCATTTTAGCTAAATTTTTGGGTAAAACACTAGTTAGCTTTTCATTTAATAAAGTCAATGTTTTTTTTAATAGTTTGACTAATAAAATATTTTCTCTTTTACAGGTACATTGTACATAAATAAATCAAAATTTAAATAAATCTTAGTTAAATTAATAACCTAACACCATCATGTCACATGCCCCACCTCATCCCATTAAATAAATAATAATATTTTTAAATACCCCTTCTCATTTAACCTAAATGGGTCACGCACACCATCTTTTGCCCTTTATTTCTTCCGATTAGGCAAGCAGAAGCAGAGGCGGCTGAAGACTCTGGCGGTGGAGGTCACTGCTGGCAGTGCGCAATGGGGCGATGGAACCTGGGCCATGCGGCTGACAGATGGCAAGTGTGGAGGCGCCTAGGTGCAGAGCTGGGGCGATTTGGCGCTTCTGGCTGTGCGCTGAAGTGGGCTGGGCATGAGGGCACGGCGACCTGAAGCTGGTGGCCAGCTGAGGTGGCTGGCAATGGGGCGTGTGAGGTGGTTGGCGTGGGCCGTGTGTGCAGTTGTGCTGCTGGTGTGCGAAGCAGCAGGGTGTGTGAGGCGGCCTGCTGGAGCTGGCGGGAAGAGGAGCCCTGGACGCGATGCAGAGCATGGACCTAAGGTGGTGGCGGAGTGGCCTGCTGGGTGGTTTGGGGCAATCTGGCCCGTGCGATGATGGCAGCTGCTGTGGAGGCGGACCTGCTGAGGTGGCGATCCTGGTGCTGGTGCAGAGGAAGCAGAAGGCCCGGGACGCCTATAAAGGTACCCCAAGGCCCTCAGCACAAGAGTTCAAGTTTTTTTTTCAGATTTTTAGTTTTTCTGTTCTTCTAGACATTGAGGGTTGGCAAGTAGAAATTTTTAGGATTTTAGTTTTCTTTCTGTATTCAGTTCTTAGGGGAGGGTTCTCCAGTAGAGAGTTGTGAGATTTTTCTTCTGTCATTTTTCTGTATTTCTTCTTTCAAGCAGAGCAGGGAGGGAGATTGGTTGTTTTGGGGAGTTTGTGCTGCTGTTCTTGCTGGTTCGACATTTGGGGAGATTTTTGGTTTCTTCTTTTCCTATCTGCTGTAAGGGGTTCAGGTCAGAGAGTTCAGAATTCTGAATGGTTTTTAGTTTTTATTTCTTTTGTTCTTCTACCATTTCTCTGTTCTTCTGTAGTTACTTAAAAGAGCCACGAATGCTTTCAATTTTTTCCTTCGGTGCATTGCAAGCTGTTGGGCGCGATTCCCATTTTTGGTGTGTTTAGATTGTCTCTTTCTTCTGCATTTACACAGTTCAATCCAATGCCATTTGTGTTTTCTGAATTCTTTCATTCAGCAGAGCATGTGAGGGTTGGTTAGTTTGATTAATGTGGGATTTTAGCTTCTTCCTGTTCT
The DNA here is from genome assembly GCA_014218235.1 of Colocasia esculenta. Lineage (NCBI taxonomy): Eukaryota > Viridiplantae > Streptophyta > Magnoliopsida > Alismatales > Araceae > Colocasia > Colocasia esculenta. The sequence continues at coordinate 118,703,126 of CM024753.1, read as the reverse complement.
TCCAGAGATTAGAGGGTTTTGGGGTCCAGGTTTGTGGCTTTGTTCTTGCTTGATAGCATCTATTTTTCATTTCTTTGCGTTGGGGAGAAGGGTCCAGAGCAACCCAGGGAATCCATCTTTGGCTTGTTCTGCGTACCCGAGAGATTGGAACATTTCTTCTGAATTTTACTTCTGATGTTTGGGATCGGAGTTCGGCATCTGGGAGTTCATATTTTGGGAGTTCGGCTACTGTGGGAGTTGTGAGGTTGGTGTAGAGAGATCGATTCAGTGGTGTTGTTTATCTTTAATTTTCATTTCCTCTGTACTTAGAACAGATAGATCTAGTGTGTTGAAAATTCCAATTCTATTGTGTTTAGAATTCGATCCATTACATTTGTTTAATCCCTCTGTTCTTGCTTTAATTGTTGAGCATTGATAGATAATTCGACATTGATAAGGGGATCAGATATAGAGTTTTGGCGTTACAGTTTAATGTCTTTTATGGTTTCTTAATCTAGAGTTTATTACATCATGTTCCCATCTTGTTCTTCATCTTATAGTTCGTAGTATTTTTAGATTGGTGTTGTTCATAGAAGTGATTCTATTACAATGTTATTTTGGTAAAAAGTGTTTTCAAATCAAAGTAGTTTAAGTCAGATTCTATTCAGCTTCCCTGTGGAAATGACCTGCTCTCACCACTATGCTAGTTCATCTTTGCAATTTTCAATTTGAGAGACAGTTTAGAGAAGGCGAGCATTTTGACCTGTGCAATGAACTTTGAACAACGAGAGGGCACAGTCAACAATGCCGCGCGCTTCATCTTGGTGCCATTGTCGGGGAGGCATTAGAGTTTGATTTAATTCTACTTTGATTTGATTTCTTTTGCATTAGCTTTACATTGACTTGTTATTGGGCTTCTTATTTCAGATTTGCACAAGGGGTGGAACATGGAGATTGGGCTTGACCTTTCAAGCCCATTGGAGGGAGCTTGCTGATTTCATTTCAAATTTGCTTTTAATTCAGTCTTTTAGATAGAAGAGAGGAGTGAAATTTGTAGTGAGGCTTTCATGTACTCTCTGTGCATGTACAGAGATTTCTTTCTTGTTTGCATGTTATAATTGGACTCTTTTTGTGGTTTGTGTGGTTTGAGAATTAGCTTATAGTATCATCTTATATTTTCTTAGTTAGATTTTATTTCATTTAATTCAAAAAACCAAATAAAAATTAAAAAAAATCTAAATCTTAAAAATTTCCAAATCGCTCTTTCATGTTAGCCGTTTATTTGTAAATAAAAATTTCATTTCTCAAGATTAGAATCTCGTGTTTTAGGACATTCATCATCTTAATTGTCATTTGAATTCCATTTCTTTCTTGCATTGAAGAGTGCGGGGGAAAGGTAAGACTTCCATCGCTTGTTTCATGCATTAGACTTAGCATTAGAAAATCTTTGTTTGAACTTGATTTGTTGCATTTCACATTTGTAAAAGGGACTGCTTAAGAGCATCACCCTTTAGAAATCATAAAGATAAGGTGAGGGATTTCATCACCCTTTCCTTTGCCCAAAAATCACAAAAAATTCACATTCTTGCATTTGCCTAAACTTTCAATAAAAACCAGTAGACGTAGCCTTAGGGTTCATAATTAGATTTATCCTTTCTCAAATTCAAAACTTCTCTTTAAGTCTGGTGTCTAGGATTAGAGGTTAAAAAGCTTACGCTTAAGTAAGCTAGAGGTTATTTAATTGGGTCCTTGCGAAAGCAAGGGGGGCCTCCCTCTACTCCACCTCTTACCTGGCCAGTACAAGAAGAGTTAGGATTGGATTTAAGCAAGCATAAATCTGATTTTGAGAAAAATAACATAGGCCCAAGGAACACTTAGTGCTTAGGTTAATTTATTTTAAAAAGTGTTTGCTTGTTTGTGTTTGTTCATAAAAATTCAAAAATCAATAAAAATCTAAAAAATCAAAAATCAAAAAATAGAAGGCTTTTCAACTGTGCATGCTTGGTAGACGTTCTCTGGACATAGATTTGGCTCAACCTATAGACGAGATTGAAAGATTCTTTCATAGGATGGCCAACCAAGATCAAAACCAAATTGCTAGGAATGTAGAGGAGGTTGCACCCAGACAGATGAAGGAGTACTTTATTCCTTCTAACTATCAACCTGCTACTTGCATCAGACCGAAAATTCTGGCAAATTATTTTGAGATCAAGCCAGGAACCATTCAGATGTTGCTATCTTTTTATGGCAATCCCAATGAAGACCTTATAGGCATATAGATGAGTTCCTAGAGATTTGTTCTACTGTCAGGATCCAAAACTTCACTGAAAATGCCCTGAGATTGACCTTATTTCCATTCTCTTTGAAAGACAAGGCCAAATATTGGTTAGGAACAATAGGGAGAACAATTACAACATGGTCAGAAATGCAGCAGGAGTTTTTGAAGAAAATTTACCCCATTGGCCGCACCAATACAATGAGAAGAGCAATAACTGGATTCTCCCAACACCCGGGAGAGTTAATGCATGAATCATGGGAGAGATTAAAGGAGTTGCTTAGAAAATGCCCCCATCATGGTCTGTCGAGATGGCAAATTGTTCAAGCTTTTTATGAAGGATTAACAGAATCGAATAGGCAAATGGTTGATGCCTCGTATGGAGGAGCATTCATGACTAAGAGCGAGGATGAGGCATATAGTTTGTTTGATACATTGAGTGAGAATTCCATAAATCATGCCTCACTCCACTCTTACGAGAGAGCACTAGGACCTGTAAGGAAGGAAGGGATGTATGAATTAAGAGAGAGAGGAGAATCAGATTCTAGGGTAGAAGATTTGATAGCTAAACTTGATCAGAGATTGGAGCAGAAGTTGGAACAAAAATTTGATCAATTACTATCTTTGACTGGGCAAGCCACACCCAAATTTTCTCAACCACCTGAAACTTGTGCCATGTGTGCTAGCCCAACTCACTCCACAAATGCTTGCCCCACTACTGCCCAATTACCTCCTTTCATTCAAGAACAAGTCCAAGCTGCCCAAGGTTTCTCCAAACCCTCCTATGATCCATATTCTAACACATACAATCCTGGTTGGAGAAACCACCCGAACTTTTCTTGGAAAAATCAATCTGAACAAGTTTCTCAACCTTCCTTTAAGCAATCCATGTACGGTGAATCCTATCCCAATCAAAATTCGGGATTTGGCCAATCTTCTTACTCCAAACCTCCATACGTCCAAGGAAATCAAAACTCAAATCAATTTGCTCATACCAATTTCCAGCAACCTTCATATCAACCACCACCTCCTCAACCTAATTGGGAAGATAAAATGAATCAACTCCAAAACATGATGGCGACTCTATGCCAAACTGTGCAAGAACAACAAAGTCAATATCAAAATCAAAACCAAAATTTTCAACAAAATTTGGCAAGGATAGAGTCTCAGATTGCTGATGTATGTCAAAGGAGGGAATTGGGCCAGTTGCCAAGTCAAGCCATAGCAAACCCAAGGAATAACCCTCCCGAATTTTATCAGAACTAGCAAAACCATCAAGTCCAGGGGTACAGACCACCTGTTAGACCAAATTCCCCTCCACCATAAAACCAACAACAAGCTTTTGTCCAGAACATTCCAACACCACAAATTCAGAATCAACTTATACAACAGGACTATCCTCTTGCCCAAGCTAGGGGCCCCCAAGTGGAAAATGTTAAAATTGTGTCAACCTTAAGAAGTGGAAAAATCAGAACAAATCTTCACCCACACATGTCAACATTATAAGAGGATAAAGAAAATGGAACTGAAAATGAAAGTGAAAAAGAGATTGAAGAAAATGTTGAAAAATCCAAAGGAAAAGAGAAAATAATTGAAGAACCACTAGACAAAATCAAAATGAATGAAGACCCAAGCTGTTACATTCCAAGAGTCCCTTTTCCTAAAGCTTTAAAGCTAAAATCTAAAAACAAACCAACTGGTAATGAAGAACTCTTGGAACTGTTTAAGCAAGTTCATATCAACATTCCTCTTCTTGATGCCATCAAGCATGTGCCTGCTTATTGCAAATTCCTAAAAGAAATGTGCACTCCAAAATGTGAAATGAGAAATAAAACTGAAACAATCATTCTTCCTGAAACTGTGAGTGCCATTATCTTAAATCAACTCCCTAAAAAGCTCAAAGATCCAGGCACTCCACTAATTCCTTGCACCATCGATGGGGTCACTTTTGAAAGCAGTCTTTTGGATTTGGGAGCCAGTGTCAATCTCCTACCTTCTGCCATTTTTGAGAAATTCAAGTTAGGAGAGTTGAAACCCACTTCTGTTGTCCTTCAACTAGCCGATCGTTTTGTCACCACTCCTAAAGGCTTAGTTGAGGACGTTATTATAAAAATCAATGATTGCTACTTCCCTGCCGATTTCATCATTCTGGACATGAACACTCCTCAGGATTTAACTCAGTCCACCATCATCCTTGGTAGACCCTTTTTGGCTACAGCTAGAGCCAACATTAATTGTGCTATCGGGATGATGGATATATCATTTGGGGATGAGCGGGTTAGTATCAATATTTTTAAGGCATCTGGGCACCATGATCAAGGAGAGAGTTGTCTAGTGGTAGACTCTTTGGAAGAATCTTGTGTGAAAAAAGTAGTAGACCAACCCTGTGCTCTAGGGTTTAAGGGAGAGAATAAGCCAAAGCCAAAGCTAAAAATCTATAAAGCCAAAGCCAAAACATTCCATGATAAACACATTCATAGAAAAACTTTTCAAGTTCATGATAAGGTTTGGTTGTTTAATTCCAGGCTTTGTGTGTTTTCGGGAAAATTGATGTCCTGATGGGATGGTTCTTACACTGTTGTCAAAGCTTACGACAATGGTGTTGTCATTATTCTTGAGCCTAAAACTGGACAATCATTCACTGCTAATGGGCAGAGGTTAAAGCATTTCTTTGAAAGCCAATCTTCCTTGAAATTTGATTCTAACAAGCTAGCTGAGCCAAACGGAGCCTAATTGCGTCTGGCTGAAGACGATAAACTTAGCGCTTCTTGGGAGGCAACCCAAGTGTACAGATTTCCTTCATCAGGTAATTCTCTGTCGTACTTTCTTTTCCTGTAAATAAGTAGGGGGGAGAGGTAGAATAAGCATGCATTCATAGGCATCACCCTAACCTGTGCTTCATTTTTTTCTTAGCTTGTACATATGCAAATAAAAACTTCACAATGTTTCATCTTTGAATAAAGTGTTTGGCATTGCAAAACATAGACTATGTGTCTGATTTTTAACCATTAAAATATTGAAGTTGTCACATCCCTTTGCAAACATCCATGTCAGATAGCCTCTAATAAAGGATTACATGTATTACCTGTCTACCTTATGTAAGGATTTATGGCAGGAAGTTTCATACACACACTACACAGCCACTTAGACTAGCTGAACCTGAATGAAGCAAATTTGCTAAGGCTAGTAGGAGAGAGGTGATTAGTTTTCTCCCCTTCCCTTAAATGAATTGCGAAGTAAGTGAAGGCATGTGATCAAGGAACCTGACTGTTCATCCTTCCGTAAAGAGGAAAAGAAAAGAAAAAGCAAAAAAGCAAAAGCAAAAGAAAAAAATTTATCCATGAAAAATGCCCCGGATCTGAGTAAAGTTGGACTCGCTACTCTTAAAAAGTGATGGGTTGTGCAGCATTATGGATGAAAAAAAGAAAGAAAAATCCCGAGTGCACAAAGTACAAATAAAGAGGCAAAGCCCTCAACTCAGAGAAATAATCCTCAAGGAAGTTGGGCATAATGGAACTGAGAGAAACAACCTGATCTGACTGAGTAAAGATCTTATTCCACAATTCTTTTCTTCTCCCTCGAATTAATCTAATCTCAAATATTGCTGAAGCAGAGGAGCTTCATGAGGGCTGATGTGAACTCTTAAGTGAGCTACCATTTGTGCACTAATTTCTTGTCATAAGCCCTTACAATTAGGAAAGACATATCTCTACATTAATCTTTTACATAATGACTATTTGACATAAGACATTACATCTTCTAGTCCTACATTTGGAGTAATTTTTATTGCTAATGGACTAGCAATGTTCAAGTAGGGGGAGTGATAACCACTGAATTTTTCGTGTTAAATTTTATACATTTAGTTAAATTTAGACGTTAGTTGTCTATAAATAATGGGCAGATTGATTTTAATTTTCATTCTATTTATGTATAAATTTTCGAGCATTTTAGCTAAATTTTTGGGTAAAACACTAGTTAGCTTTTCATTTAATAAAGTCAATGTTTTTTTTGAATAGTTTGACTAATAAAAATATTTTCTCTTTTACAGGTACATTGTACATAAATAAATCATTGGTCTTAGATTTTCTTAATCATCTCTTGCAAATATTTGTTTATAAATAAATTAAAATTTAAATAAATCTTAGTTAAATAAATAACCTAACACCATCATGTCACATACCCCACCTCATCCCATTAAATAAATAATAATATTTTTAAATCCCCCTTCTCATCTAACCTAAATGGGTCACGCACACCATCTTTTGCCCTTTATTTCTTCCGATCAGGCAAGCAGAAGCAGAGGCGGCTGAAGACTCTGGCGGTGGAGGTCACTGCTGGCGGTGCGCAATGGGGCGATGGAACCTGGGCCATGCGGCTGGCAAATGGCAGGTGTGGAGGCGCCTAGTGCAGAGCTGGGGCGATTTGGCGCTGCTGGCTGTGCGCTGAAGCAGCCTGGGCATGAGGGAGCGGCGACCTGAAGCTGGTGGCCAGCTGAGGTGGCTGGCAATGGGGCGTGTGAGGTGGCTGGAGTGGGCCGTGTGCGCAGTTGTGCTGCTGGTGTGCGAAGCAGCAGGGTGTGTGAGGCAGCCTGCTGGAGCTGGCGGGAGGAGGAGCCCTGGACGCGATGTAGAGCATGGACCTGAGGTGGCGGCGGCGTGGCCTGCTGGGCGGTTTGGGGCAATCTGGCCCGTGCGATGATGGCAGCTGCTGTGGAGGCGGATCTATTGAGGTGGCGATCCTGGTGTTGGTGCAGAGGAAGCAGAAGGCCCGGGACGCCTATAAAGGGACCCCAAGGCCCTCAGCACAAGAGTTCAAGTTTTTTTTTCAGATTTTTAGTTTTTTGTTCTTCTAGACATTGAGGGCTTGGCAAGTAGAAATTTTTATAATTTTATTTTTCTTTCTGTATTCAATTCTTAGGGGAGGGTTCGCCAGTAGAGAGTTGTAAGATTTTTCTTCTGTCATTTTTCTATATTTCTTCTTTCAAGTAGAGCAGGGAAGGAGATTGGTTGTTTTGGGGAGTTTGTGCTGCTGTTCTTGCTGGTTCGACATTTGGGGAGATTTTTGGTTTCTTCTTTTCCTATCTGCTGTAAGGGGTTCAGGTCAAAGAGTTCAGAATTCTGAATGGTTTTTAGTTTTTATTTCTTTTGTTCTTCTACCATTTCTATGTTCTTCTGTAGTTACTTAAAAGAGCCACGAATGCTTTCAATTTTTTCCTTCGGTGCACTGCAAGCTGTTGGGCACGATTCCCATTTTTGGTGTGTTTAGATTGTCTCTTTCTTCTGCATTAACACAGTTCAATCCAATGCCATTTGTGTTTTCTGAATTCTTTCATTCAGCAGAGCATGTGAGGGTTGGTTAGTTTGATTAATGTGGGATTTTAGCTTCTTCCTGTTCTTCCGAAGATCAGAGGGTTTTGGGGTCCAGGTTTGTGGCTTTGTTCTTGCTTGATAGCATCTATTTTTCATTTCTTTGCGTTGGGGAGAAGGGTCCAGAGCAACCCAGGGAATCCATCGTTGGCTTGTTCTGCGTACCCGAGAGATTCGAACATTTCTTCTGAATTTTACTTCTGATGTTTGGAATCGGGGTTCGGCATCTAGGAGTTCATATTCTGGGAGTTCGGCTACTGTGGGAGCTGTGAGGTTGGTGTGGAGAGATCGATTCAGTGGTGTTGTTTGTCTTTAATTTTCATTTCCTCTGTACTTAGAACAGATAGATCTAGTGTGTTGAAAATTCCAATTATGTTGTGTTTAGACTTCGATCCATTGCATTTGTTTAATCCCTCTGTTCTTGCTTTAATGGTTGAGCATTGATAGATAATTCGACATTGTTAAAGGGATCAGATCCAGAGTTTTGGCCGTTACAGTTTAATGTCTTTTATGGTTTCTTAATCTAGAGTTTATTACATCATGTTCCCATCTTGTTCTTCATCTTATAGTTCGTAGTATTTTTAGATTGGTGTTGTTCATAGAAGTGATTCTATTACAATGTTATTTTGGTAAAAAGTGTTTTCAAATCAAAGTAGTTTAAGTCAGATTCTATTCAGGTTCCTTGTGGAAATGACCTGCTCTCACCACTATGCTAGTTCATCTTTGCAATTTTCAGTTTGAGAGACAGTTTAGAGAAGGCGAGCATTTTGACTTGTGCAATGAACTTTGAACAACGAGAGGGCACAGTCAATAATGCCACGTGCTTCATGCCACTTTCTCAACTTGTCCTAAGGCCGATTCTGATATGATGTTTTGGGCTATTCAAAATCAAGATATAAATATGGCTCAAGTGATAATTGAAAGAATGAGATTTGCAGCAGAGATGATATGGGACAGGAAGAACAAGATGAATGTGTCTCTTCCCTATGCACATTTATTGACCAGAATATTCAAGCATATCAATATTGATTTGAACAGAGAAGTAATGGAGAAGATGGGTCAACCTATTCGGTCCAGGAACCTAAAGAAGAGTGGATTTTCATTAGTAGGGAGTGTGTGGACCAAGACCTCCATGGCAGAAGGAGAGGCTATTATAGGTGAAGCTCCTATAGTCCCAGAAATTCCAGTGGTCCAAGAAGAGGAAGAAGAAGTCAGAATTGAAGAACCAGTGGCATGTGCTAGAAGAATAGAAGAGATTGATCCTAAGCACATTGAGCTTATTGGGTAGCCATCTGAGGTTGAGACCCCCTCGACAATTATTACATCTGTAATTGAAGAAGTGTTAGAAACTGTCGCTAGTACTTAGGGGGGGCAGGAAGAAATTCATGAAGAAATCCCTCAAAATTTTCCTGCTGAAAATGCCACTATGGGAGTTAGCCAAGGAGCTGTTGTTTTAGAAGATGTGGCACCAGGCCATGCAGGAGAAAATCTTGCAGAAGATGTTCCCATTGCTCCAGTTGGAAATTTTACTGAAGAAGCCAGTATTGCAGTAGCCAGTTCAGAAGATGTGGCACCAGGCCACAAGAAGATGTTCAGATGGAGGATGCTCCAGCTCAGAGGGAGCATGTGGTTGAAAAGGAAGCAGAAATTCAGGGGGAGCCCACAACTAGTGTCCCTGCTGATCCATTCCAAGAAGGTCTTGTGGAAAGCACCTCTGATGGTGCTGAAGATATTATCATGGAGCCAACTATCGGCTCAGGCAGTAAAGGCAAGGGTGTGGCCACAAAGATTCCATTGCTCACCAGAAAGGCACACCGCAGATCCCACAAGAAGAAGAAGTTTAAAGTGAACATGAAGCCTATAATTGAAAGATTAAATGCACAAGGGGAGATCTTATACTCTGTACAGCCTGACATTTCTTCCATTTTTATTAGTAAGAGCACTGGAGCCAAAGAGCTTGGAGGAGTCAAAGCTGTGCTCCGAGGAATGAGGAATGAGTTGGGAAGCGTGAAGGAATTAGTAGCAGATCTTTTAAATTTTGTGAGGGTGCAATTGCTTATTCCTACCCCTCTTTCTCCCACTCAACCCATGCAAGAGGTAGTTCAGAGCCACCAGGGCCAAGGAATGAAGAAGAAGTTCAGCCACCAGGGCCCTTTGAAGAAGCAGTCCGGCCATCAGGGCCAAATGTTGTTGAGGAAGAGTCTGCACAGGAAACATCAGGGCCACCAGGGCCATCAGTTGAGGAGTCTGGGCCGACAAGGCCAGTGGTGGAAGCTAGTCTGGACCATCAGGGCCAGTGGAATCCGAAGCAGAGCAAGTCAACATTGAAGATCCAGTAGAAGTTGTTGTTGTGCCCCCAGAGCCTCCTCTCTCTTCACCTCTTAAGACTCCAGCTCCTCCTTCTCCACCTTCTTCATCCACTGCACCTTCAGCCCCTGCCACCTTCAAACAACCCCTTCCAAAACACATCTCCTCACCTGCACCATTTCCTACTACCTCCTCTTCTTCTCCTACTTCCTCCACCTTTATTCCTCCTCCTCCTATTTTTGAGGACCCTCCAACATCATCTTCTTCAGCTGGACCCTCATCATCTAGTCCATCCACTGGTGGACCATCCATCCTACCTCCTCCTACCTCTTATTCTACTCTTCACCCACCCACTCCACCCTCATTCATCACTCTCATTCCGGAGGGTGCTCGAATTTCGGATGTGGTCATTGAGGACATCAAAGATGAATTTGAAGAAGCAATTCTTCGCTCAGTCCTCTCCCTTTCCTCTCATGTTCATAGGACAGGCTCTTCTAGTCCTGCTCTTAAAAAGAGGAAAGTCTCAAAGGAACTTGCCCTCTCCTCCAAATCCCATTTCCACCCCTTTGGTTCTCTCTTTCTGTTGAAAATAGAATGAGATCTATTTATTCTGAATTCCTACAGAAATGCATTTTTGCCACAGTTTGTGGCCTCCCTCACCTCAACCTCACAGACCACCTCCAAATTGTTCTCCCTATTTCTCCTCTATCTAAAGCTGATCAGTCCAAAAAATTTTCAATGGCTGAATCTAAGACTGAAGATCAGTGGGCTCGGGGCCATCAGTCCTTATACAAGAAATTCATACTTGCTAGATGTGACAGATTCCCTCCCAGAGACCACCCTCTCACACAGAGTGAGTGGTTTGTCATTCATTATAAGAATTCCTGGGGTCCCTTCATCCAGAAGGAGATCAAGCTGGTTAGATACTTTCAAATGTTCAATGATTATAGATATCTCAACAATCTGCCAAAGGTTCAACTTGGGCAATTCAGAGGAGTAATAGCTCTATTCAGATCATAAAATTCAGTCAACACCTCCATCTAAGTGGAGTTTTCTACCCTGAAGATGCCGAAGAGTGTATTCCTCCCTAGCCTTCATTCCTTGGTAGTGGACTTTGTAGTGGGTCCTATCATTTTCGAAAGGTTTGCTAGGGTCATGGGCAGGATCCAAGTCCAGAAGGGCAATCTCCTTGCATTCCACAGATTCTTATTCAGGGAGTATCACAGTGGTCATATCAAATCTGATGTGCTAGCTCCCTTCCTGTCTGAATGTGAAAGGCTGTCTCCATCAGAGTGGGAAAAGCATTACCCTCAAGCTGCTCAGCAGCTTTTCAATCTGAATCTCTCTCTAGCCAGGTCAAACAAACCCACTTTATCTGCTGATGAGTTTCTAGATCTGAACTCCATTCACCAAGTTCAAGATCCGTTTGCTATTTGGGTTCAGAGGTACCAGATTTATGTACCCATGAAACAGGATCTGAAGAAGCAGTAGATCTTCTACCCCATTTCAATTGATCCATTTTTGCAGTATGCCAGTTTTGGGACCTCCAGTTCCTACAAGATGTCTCTTGGCAAGGATGAATATGCAACTTTCCTCAAAGCTCAGAGGCAACTACACATCCAGAGAATGGTTCCTGTTTTGGGGCCTTCCTATACTATAGCTTGGGGTGCATTCCAAATCTATTTTGAAGAACAGGAACGCAAGGCTTGGCCGATCATCACTCGCCATGCCTCTCTCTTGTCACTTGCCTTCTACATCCCTGTACACCCTCAGTAATCAAATATAGTGGTTCTGTTGGCTCCCATTTATCTTTCTTCTCTTCTTTTCTTGAGTTCTTACTTTTCTTTTTGCTTAATGACAAAAAGGGGGAGAAAATAAAATATTTTGAAATACATTCCTTCAATTTATCAAATTCATCTAAATTTAGACAACAAATTTATTTAAATTCATTTTAGTACTTTACATTTTTATGTTATGTTTTGTCATCACCAAAAAGGGGGAGATTGATGATCAGTCCATCTCCATATATAATTTTATTTATTATATATAATTTTGGTGATTAACAAAACCTTAACAAATATTTTCTAACAAGTTTTTCTAAAGTTCATCCACATGAAATAATTCAAGCAAAATCTGTAAGTAATTCTCATACATTGTTATTTAAAGTTTAAAGCATGTATTCATCCTAAGTACACATCGATTTCATTGATAGAACATCGATTTCTTAAGAGAAATAACGATTTTGATCTCACATCGATTTCATAAGTGAAATAACGATTCTGGTCTCACATCGATTTCATAGGTGAAATAACGATTCCGGTCTCACATCGATTTCATAAGTGAAACAACGATTTCAGTCTCACATCGATTTCATAAGTAAAATAATGATTTCGGTCTCACATCGATTTCATAAGTGAAACAACGATTTCGGTCTCACATCGATTTTATAAGTAAAACAACGATTTCGGTCTCACATCGATTTCATAAGTGAAATAACGATTTCGGTCTCACATCGATTTTATAAGTGAAATAACGATTTCAGTCTCACATCGATTTCATAAGTGAAACAACGATTTCGGTCTCACATCGATTTCATAAGTGAAACAATGATTTTGGTCTCACATCGATTTCATAAGTAAAACAACGATTTGATCGTTGTAACGATTCATTAAGGAAAACAACGATTTGATCGATGTAACGATTCGTTAAGGAAAACAACGATTCGATCGCAATAACGATTCGTTAAGGAAAATAACGATTTGATCGCTATAACGATTGCTTTCACTTAAATAACAATTTGATAGCAAACAACGGTTTGCCTTTACTTATATAACGATTCGGTCGCAAACAACGATTTACATTCAATTAAACAACGATTTGCTTCTACTTGAACAACGATTTGCTCCCACAACGATTTCACAAGTAGAACAACAATTTCATCAGCACAATGATTTCCTTATCATTAACAACGATTTCACCTTATATACATGAATCACATCGATTTCATTTCACCATGGATTTCATTTATGTACATATCATTGATTTCATGTTTACATCGACTCTCTTCACAACGATTATGTTTTGAATGTATTGTCATACACTTTTATTATTATTATCTTTTCAGATAAATTTGAAAATATATATTCTCTATGATATTCAAACATATTTTCAAACACTGTGGAGTTCAAATCTTCCCACGTATATCTTTATATCTTGCACCACGTAACATTTATTGTGACTGAACACTTCTCTGCATGTCATATATTTGTGTGCCTTCTATACCTGTGTTTCTATCGCAAACACTTTGCAGGGTGACAGAATGGCATTTCCATTTTGGTGCACAGTCTTATAGCATGTTTTCTAACATTGACTGTCAGCATAGAGACAGTCTAGCTGTCTATGTTTTGGCATTTATTACGTGCAGGTCTTTGCCAGTAGCATATCTCACAACGTTGGACAACCTGAAGAGAAAGATATCTAGATGAATCTTCTCATTGCGTATTTGTCTTCCAGAGCATTAAATGACTGCAAGCTTAACTGTTCCACACTTCGGACCATGCAGTCTAACGTGCTTCAAACATAGAGACAACAGACACTTCAACGAACACTTCAACGGATATATTTTTCAAGAGAAGATATATAAAAGACTGATGACTCCATGAAGAAAACAAGACACGGATACACACGAGATACACACCTTGAATCTGCCAAGAACTTGCGAGCATCAGCAAAGAGAGAGCTCATTTGTTTCATTCCAAAACCTTTTAGCTCTCAGCTCTCCTTTTCATTTGCTTGGCCTTTGGAGAGCTTTTATAGTTCTGAGAGATTTTCTTGTTGAAAATTTTTGTCTCTCAGACATCGCCTCAGATCAAGCAGTTTCCTATAAGCTTGGTCTAGGGGCCATTCGCCTTTTTACACAATTCTTTGTGTGTTCCTCTTCGGTTGTGAAGAGAAGACCTGTTGGAAACAGGTGGGTGTTATTCCCTTCATTGAGGAAGGAAGACCTGTGTATCAGGTGGTGATTTGTACCTCTTCGAGGATAGAAGAGAAGGCCAACTGCTGCTGGATGTGTAAAAGTCCTCAAGGGGGATAGTACCCTTGGTTAGAGAAATCCCAAGTTTTGCTTGGGGACTGGACGTAGGACTCCTTGGGATAGGAGGTCCGAACCAAGATAAAAATATTTTGTTGTTGTGTGATTGCTTGTCTGTCTTAACTCTCACTAACACTAACTATATATCTTAGTGTTTTTCTGTTAAGCATTTTTATTGACAGGTTTTATTTAAAAAGATTTTTTAGCAATCCATTCACCCCCCCCCCCCCTCTGGGCTTGCTATCTGGGCAACAGTTGGGATACCAATTGCTTCAGGTGAAAATGTCACTCTCAGAAGCAGAAGCGCATATGACATCACAATTGTACATAAAATGGGTTACAAGATGGTACAAGGTAGAGTCACCAGGACTCTAAAAAATCAAGAAGCTGAGGTAGAGCAGGCTACTGATGAAGAAGACAACAATGAAGAAGAAACACAACATGAGCATATGGACATCACTGAGTGCTGTGAGGAATCACTAGATATTACAAGTGAGCAAGATGTTCAAAATGTACCTCAAGTTACATCTTCTGGTGATATCAAAGAATTTTTTACTGAACAACTGCTTCAACTCTAAACAAACCTCACTCAGCAAATCAACACTCAATTTGATTAGTTGAAGTTGCACATGAACACCATAATGGATGCAAATGAAGAAAGACAAACTTAACTTCAAAAACATCTAGATGACATGGATTATGGCATGATGAAGCTTCATGATGATTATCAGAATCTCCAAAATTTCTACAATCCTCCAAATCCTCAAGATGATAATTTCTCCACCTTGTCATCTTATGGTGCTCAAGGTCCTCGTCGTCCTACTCCTCCTGGGGATGGCAATCATTAGAAATGTCAAGGGATAGATTTCTTTTAGTTTCAAATTTGAGGGGAACAGGTTGGGTAGTAGAAATTGAGGTCAATTTGTAAGTTTTTGAAATGCATGTGTATGCCTTTTTTGCATCAAATGTAATGATTGAACATCTTATGAATGAAAACAATCTATATTTCCTCTATGATGTTGTACATGATCATTGTGCCTCATTGCCATTTATATTTCATTTCCATATTTTTGATAATGTCAAAAGGGGTGGGATATGAATGTAAGTTTTGTCATCATCAAAAAGGGGAGAATGTTGAGTTATGGTTGTGTGAACATCCATAACCATTGCTTTTGATTTGCTTTGATGATGACATAATTCTTGTGTAATCGCCATGTTGATGAACAGAACACAAATGCATTATTCACATGTCAAGTCATTGCACTGATGTGTCGACACATGTAACTCACATGTCAACACACAACTCTGAATCTTCAGTCTTGGTCCTTATCAATCAATTAAAGAATATCCTACTTTGATTCATGAAATTCTAATGATGATATCTAAGTTGAAGTTTTTCACTTGTAGGAGAACATATGATACAATGGAGTGCACAAAAGATCAAGTTCAATCTGAAATAGAAGAGATCCAAGAAATACTGCAGTAGTTGTCGACAATCACAACTTTGTCTGTCGAAACCTTAAGGCTACCATCAGAAAATAGCTTCTGGATGGACGGACTCAAGCAGCAGCTGTCGACAAGCAAAAATCGTCTGTCAACAACCAGTGAAAGCCTTCAACACTTAGCTTCTGGAAAAACCAAGGTCAGCAGTAGTTGTCACGCCCCGATATTTAGCAACGGAATAAATACTGGGGGACGTGAACGATACAAACAGACGTATCACAGTTGAATAGCGCAGAGTCACAATTGAATATAATAACACTTTTCAGATCATAATAACATCATCAAAGGTACTCTTTATTTCATTTCATTCAACTAGATACAACCTTACATAAGAAAGAACCAACTAAAGGATCCATTATTCAAATAAAACTTCCAGAAAAGTTAACTATTACATAGACTACTCAATTGTCTATTTCTAAACTATCATCGACTCATATGGCGGGTGCTCATCACTCTTGCCCTACCCCATCGGACTCCATTGGTTCTTCATCACTTCCTGAAAAAGGGTAGGATGATAGGGTGAGCGAACTAGCTCAGTAGGGTTTACATCTCAATATTGTGCGGGCACTAGTATACATGATTAACATTTTAAAAGGCAAGATATGAACATGATGACAATGCATGCAATACTAACAGATCGATAGCAGAATAGAACGGATATCATTTCAGATCAAATGTCGAGTTGCATATATACAGTGGACAGATATTTCAAGAATAGAATCGTATCAAAGAGATTGTCCATATTCAGACAGATATCATGCATTCACATGATCAGACGTATCATATCAAATCATATCGTATCAGATCACATCAGACTTATCATATCAAACAAAGGCACATTCACACAAATCTTGCATATCGTATCAGTGCCATGCCACGCACCACAAGTCCATACTCCCGCGGTTAAAAAGTACGTTGGGGTGCTCCTCCCCAGGACCAGACAGGGCCTCTATTGCACAGGCATTAGTTCAAATTTGGACCGGAGTCCCACATTGTGCCGAACAAACAGATTCATATTATGGCCACAGAGTTTCAATAACAAGCTCGTAGTAAAAGAAACATGATCATTCATAGAGTCAAGGTATGACAAATAGCTCAAGAGAACAAGGCAAGATAACGACGTATCTTATGTTTCATAATTCATTAATGTCTTGACATGCGGATGTTTCAAAAGACAGATCATATGCAGAACATGTGCTCTCAATTTCCCAAGAAGGGTGTGCCTATTCGTGCAAATATGTAAGTGACGAGTTATGGATCCTTCCTAACATGTATGCAATTGACAAATGATTATTTGAACACCGGGAAACATGAAACTAATGAAACTCATATGCAAATTATGACATTAACTCCACTAGCAAGTCCATACCAACATGTATTCATCCCCACATTCATATCATATTCTTATCTTATCAATTGACAATAAGCCAGATCACAAGGTAATCCAATGGACATAAGATCAATCACAATTACACATTAGAATCGTATTCATATCATTACTATTTTTCAATGGGTTGATTTATTTTAGGTTCATGCATACCATATAACATCATGCACATGCTAATAGACATCATGAAAAGATCAGACCCAAATTATGTAATTTTTTTGTAAGGGTAGTGTCGACACACCCCTTACTGGTGTCGACACAATGCTTCAAACACAAGACAAAATAATGCAAAACTGGTCAAGTAGTGTCGACACTAGTCCAGGTAGTGTCGACACTAGTCCAGGTAGTGTCGACACAGTGCTTCAAATACAAGGCAAAAAGGTCAAGTAGTGTCGACACTAGTTCAGGTAGTGTCGACACTAGAGACAGCTCCCAGAAAACCTTCTGGCCAATCTGGGACAGTGTGTCGACACTAGCTCAAGTAGTGTCAACACTAGAGGCCATCCCAGAACACCTTTGAGCTGTTTTGGGATAGTATGTCGACACTAGATCAGGTAGTGTCGACAATAGTGCCCTTCCAGAACAAAACTTATAGGTCATGTGGAACCCGAAAATATATTTCATGCAGTGGTTTACTTGCCTCGCTTATAACTCTCTAATGAATGACATTTAGATAAAACGTTCAACACAAAAGATGACGAGGACAACTAGTATACGAACGTTGATGTTGGGGGTTGGATCTAATTCAGTCTCTAATCCCAAGAAAACATATGAAGAACAAAAAGTCAAGTGTAGCCCGAAATCGCAGTATCATGTAGAGACTCTCTTACCATGCTCATAACTCTCTAACGAAATACTTTTGGATAAAATGTCCAACATAAAAGATGATCATGACTTAAAGTAGAAGAACTTTCATGAAGAAAGTTTAGTCGAATTCGATCTCAAATCATGTGCATAATATGAAGAACGGGAAAGCCCTAACTATGCGAGACTTCGGGAAAACTACAAATACACAACGTATACTCCATGAAAACTAGTCAAACCAAGTGCAAATGAACCTAGACTCAAAGATCTACATGATGGTGTTGATTTCTTTAATCTTGGCCTGAGAACACCTACCTTTGAATGCTAAGAACTCTCTGCAGATTTCTGGGTTGATGCAGAGCGAGGTTGAGGAAGACCACGATTTTCCCCAGCCGTTCTCCACTTCCCAGCGCTCCAAACTTGCTACTCTCGACCCCAACTTGTTGCTAAACCTTCCCCAAGAGTTTAGGGATGAGTTCTTATAGTTTTAGGGTGTAGTTAAGAGTCCTAACGGGACTAGGAAAGGGGCTATGAGTTCTGTTTCCCACTTTCCACCAAATATGGGATTCTCTCACTCAAAAGAGGTAGCAAAGGTTTAGGAAACCACCTCTTAGAGTTGGGTCCGGTTTTGGCTCACCTTACATGACTACTACCTTAATTTTAATCTCTAACTTGCCCTCTCTAATTATGGCATAATTACATACACGAATTTCTGGGTAATCTCCTATCCCAATTTACTTTATATCCTTGGGCCAAATGTGCTCCATTGGCCTAATCTTGTTAATAGGTCATTAACACATGGTGTTGGAAGTCTCTCTAATATGTTTATTTAACTTATTCTCCTCTATTTCCAAAATTTTTAAATCACTAAATTTGCGGGGTGTTACATCCTCTCCCACTTAAAAAATTTTGGTCCCCAAATTTACACATAACGGTGTAGTTCGTACCTGAGAATAGTTCTGGGTGGTTTTTCTTCATTCTTTCCCCTGTTTCCCAGGTAGCATTAGTAACTCCGTCTCGACTCCATTGGACCTTCACCATAGGTATGGTACGATTCCTGAGTCGTTGAATCTTCTGATCTAACAGTTTGATCAGCTTCTCTTCATAAGTCAGGTCCTCCCGAATCTCCAAGTCCTCATGGTTGATTACATGGTCAGCATTGAATAAATACTTCCTCAGCATGGATATGTGGAACACATTATGCACGTTCGCCAGTTGCGGAGGTAGTGCAAGTCTATATGCCACCTGACCAATCCTTTCCAGAATTTCAAATGGCCCTATGAATCTGGGACTTAGTTTTCCTTTGATCCCAAATCTTTGTATTCCCCTTGAAGGTGAGACCTTCAAGAAAACATGTTCGCCAACCTGAAATTCTAGTTCTCTCCTTCTTTTGTCTGCATAACTCTTCTGTCTGGATTGTGCTATCTTCAGACGTTCCCTGACAATCTGAACCTTTCTGACAATTGCCTCAATTAAGTCGGGTCCAATCCATTGGTTCTCCCGAACCTCTTCCCAACAAAGGGGTGATCTGCAACTCCTGTCATATAAGGCTTCAAATGGAGCCATCTTGATACTTGCCTGATAGGTGTTGTTATATGCAAACTCCATCAGGTACAACTGATCATCCCATCGCCCTCTAAAATCTAGCACCAGAGCATGAAGCATATCTTCCACAATTTGATTGGTCCTTTCGGTTTGTCCATCAGTCTGAGGATGAAAGGCAGTACTAAAGTTTAGTTTAGTACCCATTGCTGCTTGTAAACCCTTCCAGAAATGTGAAGTAAATCTAGGGTCCCGATCCGATATTATGCTAGATGGAACCCCATGCAGTCTAACTACTTCCTTGGCATATAGTGCAGCCAATACATCCACAGACCAGGTACTCTTAATCGGCAAGAAATGAGCCGACTTAGTCAAACGATCAACTACTACCCAAATCGCATCCATACCACCTCTAGTCTTAGGCAATCCCATGATAAAGTCCATACCGATGCTATCCCATTTCCATTCTGGGTTTCTAGTGGTAGCAGCCACCAGCTGTACAAAATGCTCGGCCTGACTTTCATGCATGTCAAATAGTACGATACATGATCGGCCACATCCCTCTTCATGTTTGGCCACCAGTACGACCTTTTCAAGTCTTGGTACATCTTTGTTGCTCCAGGATGAATCGTGTACTTGGACTGGTGAGCTTCATTTAATAACCTCTTCTTGAGCTCTCCATGATCAGGAACACAGGTTCTACCTCGGAATAGTAATCTTCCCTCAGTTGATAGTGTGAAGTCAGGTCTTTGTTCTAGCTTCTCCCTGATCTCAACTAAGAATGGATCCTCTCCCTGTTTCTCCTTGATTTCGGTCAGTAGATCGGATTGTATCTAGAGATTGGAAATCATTACTTGTTTTTACTTCTTTCCCATGTCTAAGTTCAAACTTGCAAATTGCTCCAGTAACTTCCATTCGCCCAGCATCATACTAGCTAGCATAGCTCCTAGTTGTCTACTTAGAGCGTCTGCCACTACATTGGCTTTCCCAGGGTGATACTGGATGGAAAAGTCAAAGTCTTTCAGGTACTCTAACCACCTCCTTTGTCTCATGTTAAGCTCCTTCTGTGAGAACAAGTATTTCAAACTCTTGTGGTCAGAAAAGACCTTAAATTGCTCACCATAGATATAATGCCTCCAAATCTTCAAGGCGAATACTACAGCTGCCAACTCCAGGTCATGAACCGGATAGTTCACTTCGTGGATCTTCAACTGTCTTGAGGCATATGTATTACCTTCCCTGTTGCATTAAGACGCATCCCAGACCTGTTCCAGAAGCATCTGAATAAATTTCAAATCCTCCCTCTTCAGTGGGTAAGGCGAGGACAGAAGCAGTAGTCAAACACTTCTTCAAGTTGTTAAAGCTTTCTTCAAATTCATTGGTCCACACAAACGGATTTTCCTTCTGGGTCAGCTTGGTTAATGGCACTGCAATCTTTGAGAAATCCTTTATAAACCTTCGGTAATACACTGCTAATCCTAGAAAGCTCCTGATCTCTGTGACGCTTGTCGGTCTTTCCCATTTCAGCACAGCCTCAACCTTTGATGGATCAACAGCGATACCATCCTTGGTTACCACATGCTCTAAAAAGGATACCTCCTCAAGCCAGAATTCACATTTACTTAGCTTGGCATATAATTGATTCTCCCTTAAAATCTGTAATGAAATCCTCAAATGCTCTTCCTTCGTCTTGGAATAGATCAATATATCATCGATGAATACCACCACAAACTTATCAAGATACGGGCGATAAATGCTATTCATCAACTGCATGAAAACTGCAGGGGCATTCATTAGTCCAAAAGGCATAACAATGAATTCATAATGCCCATACCTGCTTCGGAAGGCTGTCTTGTGAATGTCTTCTCCTTTGATCCTCAATTGATGATAACCGGATCTGAGATCTATTTTAGAGAAGTATCTAGCTCCAGACAATTGTTCAAACAACTCATCAATCCTTGGCAGAGGGTATTTGTTCTTGATAGTCAACTGATTTAGTTGTCTGTAATCTATACATAGCCTCATCGACCCATCTTTCTTCTTGACGAAGAGGACAGGTGCACCCCATGGCGATGTACTCGGTCAGATGAAACCTTCTCTAACAGTTCCATCAGTTGATCTTTTAATTCCTTCAGTTCTGCGGGGGACATTCTATATGGTGCCCTAGATACTGGTGCTGCTCCAGGGACCAACTCGATGGTAAAATCGACCTCTCGCTCAGGAGGAATTCCTGGCAAGTCTTCGGGAAAAACATCAGCGTATTCGCTGACAACATGGATGTCCTCTACTTTGACTTCCTTCTTTGTGACGACAACAGCAGCAAGAAAGGCCATACAACCTTTCCTCATCATCCTTTTGGCTTGTAGTGCAGAAATAAGTGACAATCTCTTGCGGTTTCTATCCCCTGTGAACACTAGTTTTGGGTAATGGCTAAAGGTTACCCGACTTCTCCTTCAGTTGATACTAGCCCCATGTTCAGACAACCAGTCTGCTCCCAGTACCACATCATACCCCTCCATATCCATACATATTAAATTTGTTGGTAGGTTTTGAGTTTCGATCAACACTTCACTAGAGGGTATATGGTTTGTAAGATTGGTGCCAGGACCAATCGGGGTTGACACAACTATTCCGGATTTCATTAGGACGGGTATCAAAGGTAGGGTATCAACAAATGTTTGAGATATAAAAGAATGCGTAGCTCCCGTATCAAAGAGAACATATGCGGGTCGGGAAAGAATAGTGAGTGTACCTTCCACGATACCTCCTTCTTCAGCAGCTTCCGGTTCCTGGATAGCTTGCAATCGGCCTTGCCTCTTCTGTCCATTCGGACACTTGTCCTGAGGAGCTTGTTCTTTCAGTATTGGGCAGTCCGAGATCCTATGGTCACGACTACCACAGCGCAGGCATCTCCCTTGCGCTCTCCAGCATTGTTAAGACCGGTGACTAGCTTTGTCACAGTGTTTGCACCTTTCTCCCGTTGCCACCACTATCTGCTTACCTAACTGTTTTCGCTTTTTATCAGCTGGTTCATTTACTCCGCCACTGGGCCTTTTCTTCCCAATGGTCGGCTGATACCTTCTTGTAGAAGACACTTGTTCCCTTTTTGCGGGTCTTCCCATAATTCTTTCAGCAGTCTCCATGGCATCTTCCAGTAACTGAGCCTTCTTTACCATGTCAACATAGGTTTGAATGTCCATTGGCGCCAGTTGCGTGATGAACTGGGGCCTCAAGCCATTCAGAAAGCGTTTCGCCTTCATCCTTTCTGTCCCAATTAAGTGAACAGCATATCAGGACAGACGAGAGAATTGGGCCTCATACTCAGCCACATTAAGTCATCTCTGCTTCAAAGCCGCAAATTCGGCTGCTTTCCGTTCTTAGACCCTCTCAGAAAAGTACTTGGTGTTGAATTGCTCAATGAACTGAGCCCATGTTAGTTGCTGGCCATTCAATGTTGCTTCTACCGACTCCCACCATGCCCTGGCATCCTTTTCCAATTGGAAAGTCGCCAGTAGTACTTTGTTCTGGTCTGTGCATTGCATGACCCTGAATATCTTTTCAATTTCCTTAACCCAGTGTTCAGCAACATCTGGGTCAGTACTCCCTTCAAACCTCAGCGGATCCATATTCTGAAAATTCCGACGGAGATCACTGGCTCCGCGGTACCTCCACCCTGGGTGGCTTGTAGGATAGCCGGAGTCAAGTTCTGTATTGTTCGTTGCATGTCCCTAGCCTGGGCACGTTCAGCGGCCATTAAGGTAATAAGTACCTTCAAGATAATAATATGAGTCAGTCATCTAAATATATCACACGTGACTTCTATTCCCATGGCTCTACCCAAGCTCACATCAGGTACGACAGATTTTGACTCGTGTAATCTAGTTTCATTCTATGTTCTTATTCCCTTGGACCCTAAAGTTTAAGTCTATGATACCAACTGTCACGCCCCGATATTTAGCAGCGGAATAAATACTGGGGGACGTGAACGATACAAACAGACGTATCACAGTTGAATAGCGCAGAGTCACAATTGAATATAATAACACTTTTCAGATCATAATAACATCATCAAAGGTACTCTTTATTTCATTTCATTCAACTAGATACAACCTTACATAAGAAAGAACCAACTAAAGGATTCATTATTCAAATAAAACTTCCAGAAAAGTTAACTGATAGCCCACGAATGCGTCGTTAAACACGTGACTAACAATCTCAAATATTCGGCCTACACTAAAGATTTTAACAGTAGTTAAGTGGTGAGAGCCGAGTCGAATCCACGGGAAACTAGATTTTAGAGTTGAAAACCTTAGGTTTTATTTAGGAAAATAATGTGGTGATATTTAAACTAAGTTGCATTAAATAAAACTAAACTAATTAAACTAAGTAAATAGAGAGAGAGATAAAGAGTGGATTAGAGACAAAGAGACAAAATTCTGAAATTGCATTTCACTAAACAAAATGATCAATAAAGACTGTTTTATACTAAACCAAATAAAGACTCAAATATCCTAAGAAAATCTGGGAATTAGATAGAGAAAGGAGAGAGAGAACGAAAGAGAGAGAGAGAATAAAAGATGAGAGAGAAAAGAGAGAGACGAAAGAGAGAGAAAACAAGAGAGAGAGAGAGAGAGAGAGAGAGGATAGAAGAGAGAAACAAGAAAGAGAGAGAGCGGAGAGAGAGAGAGAGAGAAAAGAGAAGAGAGAGGAGCGGCGATAGAGAGGAGAGAGAAAAGAGAGAGAAAGCGAGAGAGAGAGAGAGCGGTGATAGAGAGGAGAGAGAGAGGCGATAGAGGAGAGAGAGAGGGTTCCCGCACGAGCGGCCCACGTTCCCGCGCGAGCGGCCCACGTTGCATGCATGCAACGTGGGTAGGGCGCGGGCGGCTCGAGCCAGGCGGCTGGGCGGCAGGGTCGCGGGCACACGGGCGAAGCGGGGTTGGCGCCTGGGCGCGGGCGGGGCCAGGCGGGGGCGACCGCGGGCGGGGCCGCGTGCAAGCTGGGCGCGGCCGGGTGCGACTGCGGCGGGCCTGGCGGTGCGGGCGGCAGGCGCCTGGGCGCCTGCTGTGCTGCTGCTTACTGCTGTCCAGAGCCGGGAGAGAGGGAAGAGAAGAAAGAGAAAGAAGAAGGGGAAGAGAAAGAGAAGGAAGGGGAGAAGAAGATGAGGAGGAAGAAGAGAAGGGAGGAAGAAGAAGAGAAAGAAGAAGGGGAGGAAGGGGCTGCGGTGGTGAGAAGGAGAGAGAAAAGTGAGAAAGAGAATAATGAGAGAGAGAGGTGGAGGGTTTATAAAATAGTAGAGAAAGAGAGGAATGGGGAGAGAAGAAAGGAAGGAGAGATTTTGGAAAATAGGAGAGGGGATTTTTAAAAATAAGAAAGTGTTTTAAAAAATTAATAGAATCTCTCATTTATTCTCTCTTGCTTCAATCCAATCCATTGGCCCATTAATCCTGCAATCACAACACAACAGAGATTTGATCAATTTCCGCACTTGTAATGAAATGATAACAGAACTTATGAAATTATCAATTATTTGTCAATCAAATGGCACGATTATTCATAACAATTATGCAATTATCACACCCCCCAACTTACTCATTGCTAGTCCCTTAGCAATGCACATAAGTAAATAATTGGGACAAACAAGAGTTTAAAACATCATACTTCATGACAAGAAAGTAAGAATGAGAATGCTTGGTCATAAGTATTTCAAGTTCCAATCGAGAGTGTCAAAGGCAAATATGTCAGTTATGTCATTAGACAGTTCCTCAAGATACACACAAAATTTCATGACTTTTTATATAATGTTTGAGCATTAATAATAAGAGGATGCATGGGCTTTTTACTTATCACTCAAGGATGGTATCAACTCTACACTCCTTAAATTCGATCCTCGAATTACAGGTAGCTTTCACTCTGCCTAATGCTCTTTTTTATTTTTTCATGCTCTTTTTTTTTTCCTTTTCATTTACATGGTGCTGCACTTCCCTTCACCGTTTGACGCGAGCCTCAACTCTTATCTTAAGAGCCACAGGTCCGGTTACTAAGATCAGGGGCATTTTCCATGTTTTTTTTTTCTTTTTTCACTAGTACACACATTTTCACATTTATTTGTAGGTAGGTAGCTTTTTCCCCACGATTGGTCATCAATAGAAATATAGAATATCAATCAATCAACATAAATATTCGGTAAAACTCTCATCATCCATTTGAATAGCTCAAAACAATACTTTACTGTGTTGATGAAATTTCAAATGTATTTTGAGGAAGATGCTAAAAACATAACTAGTTAACTCACCCCTTCAACTCACCACCTTCACAAGTACACACTATGAGTCAAGCTAAAAAAAATTTCTTGCATGAAATATGAAACATGAAGCACAACGTTATGGACAAAAATTTGAAATACAATTTGTCTCTCCCCCCAACTTAAATGACATTGTCCTCAATGGCATAAAAGTAATGACAATAGAATAAAGCCAATGTAAGTTAAGAAAGGAGAGATGCAACCTGATGATCACATGCGGGTGGTTGCACACTAGCTTTATCAAAGATAACGGGCCTTCAAAAACCTAGAACACAATAGAAACGAAGAAATAAGTTATCAAAGATAACGGGCTTTCCTAAAAATATTGGGTTGCCTCCCAACAAGCGCTAAGTTTAACGTCTTCAGTCAGACATCATAAAGCTCCATAACTAACGAGTTGCATTAAGAATGAGCCACCATGTGATCTTATCCTCCTTTAAGTGCCAGCTCTTGTACCATTGGAGGAAAAGACTGTATCTATACATACGTGAGCCAACCTGTTGCCAAAGAGAGTCAGAAAATGATAGAGGAAGAATCATGTCTTCAATTATAAAATATTCCTCTACACACTTAAGGTTTCAAATGTATTGAACACTTCAATTCGGACCTTAATTTTTTCCAAATTCTTTTCTTCAACCTCGATTTTAGGATTCATATTCATATTGTTGAGGTGAGAAAGAGTTTGGGTATCATGGATCCTTGGAGATTCCACCATATGCCTAATGTCAAGGAGACCATAATTGTTGGAAATTTGATGTGGAGGCTCTTTAACACAAAGATTTTCATCAATTCCAAGTGGATTTGACCAGTTGGCTATTTGCATAATGTTCAAATTGACTTTACTTTTGCCAATGTCAAGGATGGGTGTTAGATCCACATCATCCCCTAAATCATGAAAGTCCCCATTAGAGTTACTGCCAGGCAAAATTTTCAACTCTTCCCCTATCCAAGTAGAATGGTTTATGACTTGACTCCATTCCATCTCCAAACTCATCTTTTCTTCCTCCCCTCCTTGGGTTAAGGTCACATCAGACCTAGGAAGGGCAAGAAATAAAGTTTTATCATTATCTAGCTTGTCCACTTCCTCTTGTTCTCCCTCCAACTTGAGTTCAACTAACTCCCTAGAGTATTCTTCACAGGTGACATCATGGCTGGGCTCTTCTTGGCAGTCAAATTCAAGTTGGGTAAAAATCATGGATTGATTTGTAGTACTACACATCTCCTCTTGATCTGACTTATTAAAATTACACTCAGTTTGCCAAGTGGACATGTCCATAATCACATTAGGCTGTGAAGTTTCAAGTGAAAATTGTGGGTCAAATTGCTGATCAAAATCATGATATTGATTTTCATAATTGTCAATTGATTGAGTTGGTAATTGAATATTTTGCCTCTTTCTGATTTCTATCAATTGATCAATTAGAAGGTCAGTTTTGGTAAAAGATTTTTCCAATTCTTGTTGTTGGTGGGCGAATGTTTGCTCAAAGACTTGTTGAGCATCATAGATCTTTTGTATAGATTGCCCAATGGGGAGAAGTATAAATGGACTGCGGATCTGCATGTTGTCCCCATCATGGCCTTGATCATGAATATTATTTTGAAATTGGACCCAAGAATGAAAGTTGTTGTTAGGAGGACTTTGGGCTTGGGCCACAATCAGTTGATCGCTCTGTATCAAATGTGGCATTATCTTTCCAAGTGGTTGGAAAGGTGTACCTTTTGGAGCATTTGATAAACACACCGGCAGATCAATGCCAAAAAACTTTTGATCGAACCATGATATGATTTCGGCACCTAGAAAGGGTCCTTGAATTTCCCCTTGAGGATCTTGATAGAGTAAACTCAATTTTTCAGGGGAGACACCCTGGTCAACTTTTGAGTAAGGAGTGGGTGTGGATAACACTTGAAAGGTTTGGGTCTGTTCTTGGGTTGGGGGAGGTGATGAGATGTAACATGGGTCAACATATTTCCTCCACCCTGAATCATACATGTGATCTTTAATTGGGTGACCATGAATCAGATGGGCTTGAGT
Organism: Colocasia esculenta; assembly: GCA_014218235.1. Classification (NCBI taxonomy): domain Eukaryota; kingdom Viridiplantae; phylum Streptophyta; class Magnoliopsida; order Alismatales; family Araceae; genus Colocasia; species Colocasia esculenta. The sequence goes on along the minus strand of CM024753.1, from coordinate 118,675,540 downwards.
CCATTTGGAGCCATTGGACTGGTACATAGAGGTTGATGGATAAAGTGGGTTAGGTTGAGAGTGAATACCATAATGGGCTGATCCAATTTGTCCAAATGATGTGCCCATTTCATAACCATGATTGTCAACCCACATAAATCCTCTTTTTTTTTGTTTTTTTGTTTTAATTTTTTTTGTTGTTTTGAAATATTTGATTTTTTTAAAATATTTTCACACAAGTTAGCAAACAATTAATCCTATGACAAGTATGGTTCCCTAAAATATAAACATTTGATTTCTCACTAATCAACTGATGCCTAACTCAAATCCACTCTCAAGCCCGTTAACTGGCCACGTAAGAGGTGGGAGAGTGGGAGGTACCCCTACTCTCGCAGGGACCTAATTAAATAACCACTTGTCCACTTAGGCGTTTGCCTATGAACCTCTAGCCTTAGACACTAGTTTCCAAACTTGATAGTGGGCCCAAGTGGGCCTAAGTCTCAAAGCGAATCCTAGGTCAAGTTTCTACTTTCTTTTATTGGGCTTGGGAATGCAAAAGATGCAGTAAGTTGTGGTTTGTGGGCTAAGGATGGGTGATCAAATCCCCACCTTATCTTGTTAAGGAAATTGCCCTTAAAGTATTTTAGAAATGATGTGCACACCACAAAATCAAGCAAGGGATTCTATGCAAGCATGGCAATGCATGATCATGCTTTTAAGAAAGTTGATATTCTCACCTTGCCTCCCGCAATCTTCGACAAGAAAGGAAACTTTTCAAAAGGAAAATTACCTAAAGATGGAAATCTAAATGATGCATGTTCTAAAGATGGAAAGTTTCTAATCTTGACATGACATCTTTTATTGGATTCAAGTGATTGATTTTTTTGATTTTTTTTAATTAATTGTCTAAACATGGCAACTAAGAAAAGAAAACTCAATCAAGAGGGTTTTAATGGTACTTACCTTCAACGCAATCCCTCGTTCTTTTGGAAATGCAAACAAATGGAAAGAGTGAGGGAAGGAAACTCACCTCAACTCACCTCTTTTTTTTCTGATTTTTCCTGCTGTTTTTTTTTTTTGAATTTTTTTTAAACCTGCAAAAGGAAAGAAAATGTAAGTATGAATATCTACAAAAAAAAATACCAAGATTATCAAAACTAAAAATTCTAATTCCCCGGCAACGGCGCCAAAAATTGATAGCCCATAAATGCGTCGTTAAACATGTGACTAACAATCTCAAATATTCGGCCTACACTAAAGATTTTAACAGTAGTTAAGTGGTGAGAGCCGAGTCGAATCCACGGGAAACTAGATTTTAGAGTTGAAAACCTTAGGTTTTTATTTAGGAAAATAATGTGGTGATATTTAAACTAAGTTGCATTAAATAAAACTAAACTAATTAAACTAAGTAAATAGAGAGAGAGATAAAGAGTGAATTAGAGACAAAGAGACAAAATTTGAAATTGCATTTCACTAAACAAAATGATCAATAAAGACTATTTTATACTAAACCAAATAAAGACTCAACTATCCTAAGAAAATCTGAGAATTAGATAGAGAAAGGAGAGAGAGAACGAAAGAGAGAGAGAGAATAAAAGATGAGAGAGAAAAGAGAGAGACGAAAGAGAGAGAAAACAAGAGAGAGAGAGAGAGGATAGAAGAGAGAAACAAGAAGGAGAGAGAGCGAAAAGAGAGAGAGCGGAGAGAGAAGAGAGAGGCGAGAGAGAGGAGAGAGAAGAGAGAGAAAAGAGAAGAGAGAGGAGCGGCGATAGAGAGGAGAGAGAAAAGAGAGAGAAAGCGAGAGGAGAGAGAGAGAGCGGCGATAGAGAGGAGAGAGAGAGGCGATAGAGGAGAGAGAGAGGGTTCCCGCGCGAGCGGCCCACGTTGCATGCGCGGGCGGCTCGAGCCAGGCGGCAGGGTCGCGGGCACGCAGGTGAAGCGGGGTTGGCGCCTGGGCGCGGGCGGGGCCAGGCGGGGGCGACCGCGGGCGGGGCCGCGTGCAGGCTGGGCGCGGCCAGGTGCGACCGCGGCGGGCCTGGCGATGCGGGCGGCAGGCGCCTGCTGTGCTGCTGCTTGCTGCTGTCCGGAGCCGGGAGAGAGGGAAGAGAAGAAAGAGAAAGAAGAAGGGGAAGAGAAAGAGAAGGAAAGGGGAGAAGAAGATAAGGAGGAAGAAGAGAAGGGAGGAAGAAGAAGAGGAGGAAGGGGCTGCGGTGGTGAGAAGGAGAGAGAAAAGTGAGAAAGAGAATAATGAGAGAGAGAGGTGGAGGGTTTATAAAATAGTAGAGAAAGAGAGGAAGGGGAGAGAGAAGAAAGGAAGGAGAGATTTTTGGAAAATAGGGGAGGGGATTTTTAAAAATAAGAAAGTGTTTTAAAAAATTAATAGAATCTCTCCTTTATTCTCTCTTGCTTCAATCCAATCCATTGGCCCATTTGACACTTTATTTCTTGGCCCATTAATCCTGCAATCACAACACAACAAAGATTTGATCAATTTTCGCACTTGTAATGAAATGATAACAGAACTTATGAAATTATCAATTATTTGTCAATCAAATGGCACGATTATTCATAACAATTATGCAATTATCATTAACTATTACATAGACTACTCAATTGTCTATTTCTAAACTATCATCGACTCATATGGCGGGTGCTCATCACTCTTGCCCTGCCCCATCGGACTCCACTGGTTCTTCATCACTTCCTGAAAAAGGGTAGGATGATAGGGTGAGCGAACTAGCTCAGTAGGGTTTACATCTCAATATTGTGCGGGCACTAGTATACATGATTAACATTTTAAAAGGCAAGATATGATCATGATGACAATGCATGCAATACTAACATATCGAATAGCAGAATAGAACGGATATCATTTCAGATCAAATGTCGAGTTGCATATATACAGTGGACAGATATTTCAAGAATAGAATCGTATCAAAGAGATTGGCCATATTCAGACAGATATCATGCATTCACATGATCAGACGTATCATATCAAATCATATCATATCAGATCACATCAGACTTATCATATCAAACAAAGGCACATTCACACAAATCTTGCATATCGTATCAGTGCCATGCCACGCACCACAAGTCCATACTCCCGCGGTTAAAAAGTACGTTGGGGTGCTCCTCCCCAGGACCAGACAGGGCCCCTATTGCACAGGCATTAGTTCAAATTTGGACCGGAGTCCCACGTTGTGCCGAACAAACATATTCATATTATGGCCATAGAGTTTCAATAACAAACTCGTAGTAAAAGAAACATGATCATTCATAGAGTCAAGGTATGACAAATAGCTCAAGAGAACAAGACAAGATAACGACATATCTTATGTTTCATAATTCATTAATGTCTTGACATGAAGATGTTTCAAAAGACAGATCATATGCAGAACATGTGCTCTCAATTTCCCAAGAAGGGTGTGCCTATTCGTGCAAATATGTAAGTGACGAGTTATGGATCCTTCCTAACATGTATGCAATTGACAAATGATTATTTGAACACCGGGAAACATGAAACTAATGAAACTCATATGCAAATTATGACATTAACTCCACTAGCAAGTCCATACCAACATGTATTCATCCCCACATTCATATCATATTCTTATCTTATCAATTGACAATAAGCAAGATCACAAGGTAATCCAATGGACATAAGATCAATCACAATTACACATTAGAATCGTATTCATATCATTACTATTTTTTAATGGGTTTATTTATTTTAGGTCCATGCATACCATATAACATCATGCACATGCTAGTAGACATCATGAAAAGATCAGACCCAAATTATGTAATTTTTTTGTAAGGGTAGTGTCGACACACCCCTTACTGGGGTCGACACAATGCTTCAAACACAAGATAAAATAATGCAAAACTGATCAAGTAGTGTCGACACTAGTCCAGGTAGTGTCGACACAGTGCTTCAAATACAAGGCAAAAAGGTCAAGTAGTGTCGACACTAGTTCAGGTAGTGTCGACACTAGAGACAGCTCCCAGAAAACCTTCTGGCCAATCTGGGACAGTGTGTCGACACTAGCTCAAGTAGTGTCGACACTAGAGGCCTTCCCAGAACACCTTTTGGGATGTTTTGGGACAGTGTGTCGACACTAGATCAGGTAGTGTCGACACTAGTGCCCTTCCAGAACAAAACTTATAGGTCATGTGGAACCCGAAAACACATTTCATGTAGTGGTTTACTTACCCCGCTTATAACTCTCTAACGAATGATGTTTAGATAAAACGTTCAACATGCAAGATGACGAGGACAATTAGTAGAAGAACTTTGATGTTGGGAGTTTGATCTAATTCAGTCTCAAATCCCAAGAAAGCATATAAAGAATAAAAAGTCAAGTGTAGCCCGAAATCGCAGTATCATGCAGAGACTCTCTTACCATGCTCATAACTCAATAACGAAAGACTTTTGGACACAACATCCAACATAAACAATGATCATAACTTCAAGTAGAAGAACTTTCATGAAGGAAGTTTAGTCAAATTTGGTCTCGAATCACGTGCATAATATGAAGAACGGGAAAAGCCCTAACTGTGCTAGACTTCGGGAAAACTACGAATACACATCGTATACAATATGAAAACTAGTCAAACCAAGTGCAAATGAACCTAGACTCAAATATCTACATGATGGCATTGGTTTCTTTAATCTTGGCCCGAGAACACCTACCTTTGAATGCTAAGAACTCTCTGTAGATTTCTGGGTTGATGCAGAGCGAGGTTGAGGAAGACCACGATTTTCCCCAGCCGTTCTCCACTTCCCAGTGCTTCAAACTTGCTACTCTCGACCCCAACTTGTTTCTAAAACTTCTCCAAGAGTTTAGGGATGAGTTCTTATAGTTTTAGGGTGTAGTTAAGAGTCCTAACGGGACTAGAAAGGGGCTACGAGTTCTATTTCCCACTTTCCATCAAATCTGGGATTCTCTCACCCAAAAGAGGTTGCAAAGGTTTAGGAAACCACCTCTTAGAGTTGGGTCCAATTTTGGCTTACCTTACATGACTACTACCTTAATTTTAATCCCTAGCTTTCCCTCTCTAATTATGGCATAATTACATACATGAATTTCTGGGTAATCTCCTGTCCCAATTCACTTTATATCATTGGGCCAAATGTGCTCCATTGGCCCAATCTTGTTAATGGGTCATTAACACATGGTGTTGGAAGTCTCTCTAATATGTTTTTTAACTTATTCTCCTTTATTTACAAAATTTTTAAATCACTAAATTTTTGGGGTGTTACAGTAGTTGTCGACAACCAGGAGGGGTTTGTCGACAACCTAGACAAGTGTTCAAGAATTCAGTTTTGGATAGAGCATTTGCAGCAGTGGCTGTCGACAACGGCTGTGCATCTGTCGACAACCGTAATTTTAGCGCCAACATGTGAGCAGCATGTGCTCTTAATTAGGGCGTCCTTTCCTCATACACACGAATTTCCAAGTATGTGTGAGGATAAGGACACTGTAACGGCCCTGGATATTTATGCCCAATAAGGCTCCATATCTTGATCTGCCTCCCGTGAACGAACCGAAGTCTCGCAAGGGATACCTCACACACGTGTCCAGTAAGAATATAAAAGACAACCACAACAGTATAAGACACAAGAAAGTACATGTGCTCATATCTGCATATAATTAATTTACAACTTTCCCAATACATTATTACATGTCCAATTAAAAAGTACAACTACCAGGGGCATACCCCGAGGGAGCACAAGCTCACACAACACAACTAACACTACTGCTAGTGGTCCAAGTCTGCCACAACGCTTTTGCAAGCCATACCAATGGTAAACCCTGAAAAGAACTGTAGGGGAGTGAGCCTCAACAAATCACTAGCTCAGTAGGGATCACCCAAAAACAACACACGAAACTAAAGAGACCTCAACCCCAGAAGGTCTCACTGGCAACACCGATAGCCAAACCATATCATGCTCACAACATTTATAACAAATAACAATTTAAACGGTAATTTATAAACAAATACATAGTTCTCGAAAGGAAAGAGGAACCATAGGACTAGCACAGCACCACTAGTCTACCCAACAACTAAAATGCCTAGGCCACAAACCTCACAGGCAAACCACTAGAACAACTAGTCGCCTAAGCTATAAGACACATAGGCAAACCACTGCCTAGGCTACAAGCTTTACAAGCGAACCTCAAACACATGGGTAACAGGACTGCTAACCCAAAGCTGGTCCATTATACCCCAAACCACGATATGTCGAAAACCACACACATGGTAGCAGGACTGGCTACAGCTGGACAAACCATCACACACTAAAACCATAATCGAAAGCTTACCCGAGCAAGTGTAGAACACAACGAGTGGTAGGTCATACCACACGACCTCCACATAGCACAGCTCTACCACACCACCTGAAAAGACTAGTACACAATGTACCACGAGAAACAAATACCCACGAAGGGTACAGGTACCTACCACCACAAAGTCTCAGTACAAATGTGCCTCCTACCAGGCACACTAAAATGGGTCAAACCACAACCAACGAGTCGCTACACACAAACCACAACCGGTGGTAAAGCACGAGTCAGAAACGAACGACGCCACCACATGGGAACGGACTACTGGTTCATGACGCCAGTATCCAACTCGGACAACACAACACAAGAACTACCTCACAGTCATGCAGTCACAGAAAAAAGGTCCAACTACCGCTCCACAAGCACAAGCCAAAGAACAGTGGAGACCAACCAACACCACACCTGCAGACCACACTGCTGCAAGCCCATGCCTAGCACCCTTAGGGACTCTGGTCTAAGCTCCCTAGAGTGAGGCACTGGAAAACAGGACTAGTTGGGGACCAGTGTCGACTACTGGTGTTCCTACCCCCAACCACGAGTGCGCTACAAGCGACCACACACCCACAAACACAAGTCACTACCCACTGTCGTCTTTCCCTCAGCCGGACGCACAAATCAAATACAGGAGTGAGGGTGTCCAGGACAGATGACACAAACCTCGATGGTACACACAGTACCGGGACAAACCTAGAGCACTAACGTGCCTGGCTCACACAAAACATGGGGTACCCGACTAGAGAGGTATTCCAGAATAGGCGCCGAACCACCACACTCAGCAACGCACAAACCACAATACATACATATATCATTTTTATTACAAACCGCGGTACACCAGCAAGGAGTAGCTTGTCCTGGTCACCCTGTGACCTACAAGCTAGCCTATGTAGACACATACATAAATTACACTAACCAGTAATAACTTGACCTGTCATTGGTCACGATGGGACCTCCAAGCTATCCGGCACCAACACATACTTAAATCACAATAACATACAATAATCTTGCCTGTCATTGGTCACCCCGTGACCTCCATTGCCATACTAATACATTATGATAACCACTTAATAACTATGCAAAAGACACTAAAGGGCCAAGGCTAGGTTCACACTAGAACCTCACTGCCCAACCACCACAAACTAACCTTATACACACACCCAAACCATGTAAACCGTATGCCAACCATGTAAACAGCACAACTACCATATAAACGACACGTCAACCGCATAGACAGCACGCTCAAGGAGCATTACAGATGCCAATGCACCACTCGCACTGGCCATGCACATAAGATACCGAAAATCGGATAATCATACTATTCAAAACATGCACCACAAGACCTCTCGACTGAGGTCGCGATGTGGGGTAGTGTCGCCTTCAGAACGTGACACCCCGATATGTCGCATTCAAGAACCTGAACGTGACGGGTCAGCCTGTCGCGTTCAGAATGCGACAGGGGGCTCCATCACCTTCACAGGCAGGAACCCTAATCTGGGATGCTCTCCCCGGATCAACCCCACAAGCCATATGAACCACGCTTAGTTCTCATTTTACATGCTTTAATGATTGCCCTAGCATGATATATACTGTTTATAAAGCGATAAACAGTCCAAACATGCATCATACGCGATCCACACAACAAAACCAGGTGGGATCTCCCTACCTTCATGAAGAACATGCAAACCAACCACAGCACGGTGTCTCCTCCGCTCCATGCGACGTCCTCACGGAGAGAGCGTGCCAAAAACCACTCCGAAACGCTGAATCGCCTGGAAATCCACCGCACCAGCCTCCCCTGGCCAAGCAGAGCTTGTTGAGCTCTATTTGGCCGACCTTGCTTAAAAACACATCGTGGTTGGGAACGCGATGTAGTCCTCCGTCGTGACCTAAACGCGACATTCTAGGTCGTCGCCTTCCCAAGGCCAACGTCAGCAAATCACCCAATGCGCAACACATGGCGCGCATGTAGATGAGGACCGCATCTCGGTCGGCAAGCAGAACGTTACCACTAGGGCCGTCGCGTTCAGAACGCGACGCACACCCTGTCGCGTTCACAGGCAGAAAACCTGTGAGTGCTTTGGGCCCAATCTGCCGGCCCCCAAAGCCTCACAATCGGCGAGAACACCTGAAACACGGACTAAGGGCCACACACTGGCCACCAAACCCACTAAGCAAGGATCCACGAAGATCCAAAAAATGCGCGACGTTACATTATTATTACCTAAAAAGGAATGTCATCCTCGACATTCAAAACAAAATATAGTTAACTAGATTATCACCTAAAAAGAAAATAAATCATATACAGAACAAGTAGGATACACTGTCTTTGCACTTGCTTTTCAAACCATCCATGCTGACAGATTTATCTGTTTATTTCCACTCTTGCTCTGCTTTCTCTTTTCTTTAATTCCTTTCACAGTTGCACTACTCGATTACTACATTCTGTTCTTTCTTTACCTTTCAACTGTAAGCAATTCTACCTTACTGTTGGCGCTTTATCTCTTTGGACTCAACCTACTTCCATATTTTCCCGGCTGTGTTTGCAATATTTCTTTCTGGGCCGCTTTTGTTTCTTGGATTTCTATATCATAAACTGCCACATTTAAATGCTCTGCTATATAAAACCATCTTTAAATTCTTCAAATTTCTCGGTGCCTTTCCATTATCTACTTTTCAATACCAACAATTATTTTGCCTCAACTTTATTCACATTCTTACCTACCAGCTTCTCATCAAAAATTACACTGCCATAACTGAATTCCCTGCTTCTCTATACCATTCTGTCCATACTATCTTTATTCCTTTCTGGTCAAAAACCACTGTTTCTTTACCCAACTATGCAAAAAAATCTCAAATTTTCCTTTAAACATTCAATCTCGGATAACCTGTGAATATTAAACCTTCCATGCTTCCGCTGCGCCGCTCTGATTATTCTGGATATTTAGTAAAATATTCCATAAATTCTGCTTCCATTACTGCTTCCAATTACTTTCCACTTTCACTATTACTCTGACTCTAGCTGGATTCAATTCTAACTTTACTTGCTTCTCAAATCACTTTACTTAATCAATTATGTAAGACCCGGATTCCCGGTTTTCTGTCCGGTGTCTGGAATGACTAGCCACTAACGCGTCCAGGTTGGGTGACGCGTTAGTGTCGCGTCGGGGGTGCCCGACGCGACAGTCATCCATGTCGCGACGAGCGTGTGCGTCGCGTCGTTGTCGCGCCCAGTGTCTCCATCGCGTCTTGGTGTCGCGACCGGTCAACAGTGTTGGCCCTTTTGGTACGGCAGCAAGCAAACCTAGAGGGGGGTGAATAGGTTTTTCTGAAATCTGAAATAGAATCTTAAACACAGAAAATAACACTTGAAAGCTTGGTTAGTTCAGTGTGATAGAGAGTGCAGTGCGGAAGCAAATAAACAATCACACAAGGACACAGGAGATTTATCCTGGTTCGGCCCTTCCCACATGGAAGTCCTACGTCCAGTCCCCAAGCAAACTCTTGGGATTTCACTAACCAAGGGTACAGTCCCCCTTATGGACCTTACAACACCCTGGATCCCCCACCAGGTCTTCTTCTCTTTCCCGGGCAAGAAGGCAGCCCACTTCTCTTACAGGTAAAGAAGCCAACCTCCTGGAACAAACCCCAGTGCGGTTCTGCTAGACACAAACCCCTAGCTAGGTTGACAACTGGTACAAACCCCAGTTAGGTTCTGCTAGACACCAACCCCTAGCTGGGTTAACAACTGGTACAAACCCCAGTTAGGTTCTGCTAGACACCAACCCCTAGCTGGGTTAACAACTGTATACAGTCCTACAGCTGGACACAGATCTTTCTTAGAAAGATCAGACTGAAAGACCTTACAAGATGAACACTCATGTAAAGCTCACAGTCCCAAACTCTCCCCAGATATACAATGAGCTCGGAGAGAAAACAGAAGAGAGAAAAGAAGGCTCGAATGCTTGAAAGCTTGGAAGCTTGAGAGCTTGAAATGCTTCTTCTTGGCTCGGGCTCTTTCTCTCTTTCCTTGAGTGTATGTGGCGTGAAGGTGCTTCTCACAGATGTACACTCCTTCAAAGATATTCAAGAAAAGGCTCTTGTTGTTCTTCAGCAATGCTCCATCTTTTATATTGAGCAGCTTTAGAATAGATCCGTTGAAGAGATCCGTTGGAGCTCTTCTAGTCGTTGCTGATCTTTCTCTTCATTTGTCTTAATCAGACTCCGATGGTCTTCGATGTCTGTGAGCATAGAAGAGAGTGTTAGCATAAAAGAGTGTTTATGATAAACGATGCATGGTACTGTGCTTCTGCTAACATACTGAAAATAGAGGTCATATCTTTTTTGACAAGACTCTGAAATATGCATGCAGCTTTTTGTCAGAAGATATTTGACTTTTCATTTAAGCCCCAAGCATATTTGAAATATAAAGGCAATCTGTGTTTGAACAGAATCCATGAAGAAATCGTTATGAGCATGACTTATGAAATCGTTATGGGAACGATTTCTTAACAAATCGTTGTGAAAGCGAAATCGATGTGAACAAATCGTTGTGAGAGCAAGTCGTTGCGCTCACTTATAGAATCGTTATGAGATCGACTTCTTAGAAAATCATTTCGGTCACTTAAAGAATCGTTATGGGAACGACTTCTTATCAAATCAATACGCTCAAAGAAGAAATCGTTATGGCCACTTATCAAATCGTTATGGCATCGATTTCTTAACAAACGTTATGGCTTCTAAAGAAATCGTTGCGAACACTTATGAAATCGTTATGGCATCGATTTCTTAACAAATCGTTGCGGCGCTTGATACTTTGGCACTTTAAACAGAAATCGATGTATATTGATTAAACATCGATTTTATCATTTTAGTGCGCCAAATATTGCATCAATGAAAGACTTAGCATTTTGCTATGGGATTGATGCGACACAGATGAAACAAAAATATTCATTATGTTATCATCATAAGTTTTGTTATCACCAAAATACAAGGACAGCCATAGAGTGGTTCAACAAACAGGTCGCGACTGCTTTCTGTCGTGTCGATCGTCTAACACCTGTCAGGGTGGCAGGTGTGTCAGTACAGCCTGTCACGTTGTCGCGGCGTTCGTGGGGGACGCGTTCTTTTCGCGGTCCGTTGACCCGCCGCATTAAGGTGCTTAACGCGACGGGGCGGTCCGTCGCGTCTCGGGGGCCGAAGGCTAAAAGCCTTGGCCGGCGCCCCTTCCCTCTCTCTCTCCTTCTTCCCTCTCCCTCTCACTCCTGTGGTGCTCCACCTCCCCCTCTCCCCTTTGTGTGTTTTAGGTGAGGAGGAGGGCCGTGCGTGGTGCAGCGGCGTCGTGGAGCGAGGAGGAGGTGGCCGAGCGTCGTGAAGGCCCTTCGTGGGTTCGGTTCTTCGTAACCGGTAGGGATTTCTTGTGCCCTCTCTAATCCGGGTGGATTGGAGCCCTCGTGGTTTGTAGAATAGCTTTCCAGCTTTCCCCATGCTCCCTCCCTCGTGTGTGCATGTTTGTAGCTCGTGGGCGACCCCGGGATTGAGGATCTCGACAGTCTGCCTCTCAGCTGATGTCGCGACCACGCTGCGCATCGCGACATCAGAGGAGGCGTCTGCCCAGTCGGGAGCGACCTTATCGCGGCTCATTTGGCTGTCGCGATAAGGCGCGCTGTCGCGGCGCGTTTGCCTATCGCGACAGGGTTCCTGTCGCAACGTGCTGCCCTGGTGCAACAGTGTTTCCTGTGGCGGTTCCCCGCCCCGTCGCGATAGCATTGCGATGGCCTTGAGGGCCGCGATAGTGCCTGTGTGTGTCTCTGGTGTTCCGTGGCTCGGTTTGTGTGTCGGCGTGTGCCCCAGGGCAGGCTTTGCCCTTAGGACCTTCTGGTAAGGAACACGGCTAGTTGCCTCCCTGCGTTCAGTGACCGAAGGTGACACCTTCGTGGTCGTGTCCTGGAAGCGGTGCCAGGAGGGTCTCATCTGTGTAATAATCGATTGACCGACGGTCAATCGATTATTAGCAGAGCAACGAGTTTCCGTGTTGCTGGTAGTGTTCTGAGGCTCCGGCTTTTCCGTGCATGTTTTGTTGGCCGACGGCCCTCCTGGGGGTCTATGCGTGTCTCGTGCTCGCTGGGCTAGTCGTGTGTTACAAGCCAGTGGTCCGGCGTGATTTTTGTGTGCTGCCCCGCCTGTTCGCCCGGTGCTAGGCACTTGAGGGCTTGTCCCCATTCTGAGAGGTTGTTAGCGTTTCCTGGGACCCCCGTCCTCGGGCGCCTTCGAGGGAGGTATCGGGGCGACGAGCGTACTCGAGTTGGCAGCCGAGTGAGGCGGACTCTGGAGTTGAGGGGAAAATGGTGGTTTGGGCAGCGGCACTGAGTCATTTGTAGAGCTCTCTTGACTAGGCCTGGGACACCGAGGATGGCCGGAGTTCTACCCGGTGCAGGCTAGTCAGTCCTTTATCTCACTGCCTCTCTCTGTGTTGGTTCCAGAGCCACGTAGTGGTGCTAGGCGTGAGACCACAGCTTGGCCAGGCTGCAGTGCTGCGTGTGTTGTATTCTGTGGCAGCTCTGTCTCGCCCTTGCGCGGGGGCAGAGGCAGGAGCTAGGCTAGCGAGTAGAGCGCGTGGACTGCGGGTCCCCCTCTTGGCTACTAGCGGCGGTGGCTTGGTTGCTATTGTTGTGACGATGCTTCCTCACGACATTTCTAAGTGTTATCCGTTGCCCTAGCTTGCACGGCGATTATAGCCTGGTCGTGCCTAGTTCCCGTGGGCGTCGTTGGTCTGGCCTTGTGCGGACCTATGCTTCTGGTGGTTTCCGTTCGGTGTTCTCTCGGTTTCGTAGTCCTGTTCTTGGGTACCAGTCCGTGGTGGCACCGGCGAGTGTGGTTTCTCGACCTGGTGGTGTGTCCAGGGTCCGGGGTGGTTCTGCTTGTGGGCCCTCGACCTCGTGGAGGTCTGAGGTGGTCGTGCTTGAGGTGAGATGTCATTCTCACTTGGTTGTTCCGTGGTCTCGGCAGGTGTGCCGAGGATTGCTTCTGCTCTGTGCCCGACTCCGTTGGTTTCTGCGGGAGTCGTGTGTGTGTCACGACCTTGATTGGTGGTCGTGGCGTTGCTTTATTCTGTTCCGCTGCTTAGTAGTACCATGCTGTAGGTGTTACTCACTTTATAGTTTTCTATCGTAGTTTCCTATTTTCGGAGTTCATGCTGCTCTGGCCGGTGAGGGACTGGTAATCCCTAATGGGCCTTGTTCGCGAGGCTCACCCCCCTACTTCCTTCATCTAGGGGCTCGTCGTCGCGGGAGCTCGGCATCGGACGGGTTGCAGAGGCGGCTGTGGCGCCATGTGTTGTCAGCAGCTATGAGAGCGAGTGTTGTGAGCTCTTGTAGCCGAGTAAGCTGAGAGTTGTGTTTTGCAAGTTCTCGGGGTATGCCCCTTAAGGACTGCACCTTTCTTATTGTACCTGTACTTTTGCTTAGGACACGTTGTACAGACCTTTGTATATTGTACATATTGTTATAGTTATTTAAATTCAGTACGTATCTCACTAGACTATTTCTTCTAACCCTTCCGGATCTTCGGATCAGTGGGTGTAACACCTCGAAAATTTAGTGATTTAAAAACTTTGGAAATAAATGAGGATAAATTAAATAAACATATTAGAGAGACTTCCAACACCATGTATTAATGACCCATTAACAAGATCGGGCTAATAGAGCACATTTGGCCCAAGGATATAAATAAACTAGGACAGGAAATTTCCCAGAAATTCGTGTATGTAATTATGCCATAAATGGAGAGGGCAAGTTAGGGTTAAAATTAAGGTAATTAGTCATGTAAGGTAAGCCAAAACCGAACCCAACCCCAATTGGTGGTTTCCTAAACCTTTGCTACCTCTTTTGAGTGAGAGAATCCCAGATTTTGTGGAAAGTGGGAAACAGAACTCACAGCCCCTTTCCTAATCTCGTTAGGACTCTTAAATACACCCTAAAACTATAAGAACTCGTCCCTAAACTCTTGGGGAAGGTTTAGCAACAAGTTGGGGTCGAGAGTAGCAAGTTTGGAGCGCCGGAGAAGTGGAGAACGGCTGGCGAAAAATTGTGGTCTTCCTCAACCTCACTCTGCATCAACCCAGAAATCTGCAGAGAGTTCTTAGCATTCAAAGGTAGGTGTTCTCGGGCCAAGATTAAAGAAACCAACACCATCATGTAGATTTTTGAGTCTAGGTTCATTTGCACTTGGTTTGACTAGTTTTCATGGAGTATACGTTGTGTATTCGTAGTTTTCCAGAAGTCTCGGACAGTTAGGGCTTTTCCCGTTCTTCTTATTGTGCACGCGTTTTAATACTTAATTATACTAAACTTCCTTCATGAAAGTTTTTATACATATAATCACGATCATCTTTTATGTTGGACATTTTGTCTAAAAGTCTTTCGTTAGAGAGTTACGAGCATGGTAAGAGAGTCTCTGCATGATACTACGATTTCGGGCTACACTTGACTTTTTGTTATTCATATTTTTTCTTAGGATTCGAGACTGAATTAGATCAAACCCCTAACATCAACGTTCTTCTACTAGTTGACCTCGTCATCTTTAATGTTGAACATTTTATCTAAATGTCATTCGTTAGACAGTTATAAGCAGGGTAAGTAAACCACTGCATGAGATGTGTTTTCGGGTTCCACATGACCTATAAGTTTTGTTCTGGAAGGGCACTAGTGTCGACACTACCTGATCTAGTGTCGACACACTGTCCCAAAACAACCCAAAAGGTGTTCTAGGAAGGCCTCTAGTGTCGACACTACTTGAGCTAGTGTCGACACACTGTCCCAGATTGGCCATAAGGTTTTCTGGGAGCTGTCTCTAGTGTCGACACTACCTGAACTAGTGTCGACACTACTTGACCTTTTTGCCTTGTATTTGAAGCACTGTGTCGACACTACCTGGACTAGTGTCGACACTACTTGACCAGTTTTGCATTATTTTATCTTGTGTTTGAAGCATTGTGTCGACACCAGTAAGGGGTGTGTCGACACTACCCTTACAAAAAAATTACATAATTTGGGTCAGATCATTTCATGATGTCTACTAGCATGTGCATGATGTTATATGGTATGCATGGACCTAAAATAAATCAACCCATTGAAAAATAGTAATGATATGAATACGATTCTAATGTGTAATTGTGATTGATCTTATGTCCATTGGATTATCTTGTGATCTTGCTTATTGTCAATTGATAAGATAAGAATATGATATGAATGTGGGGATGAATACATGTTGGTATGAACTTGCTAGTGGAGTTAATGTCATAATTTGCATATGAGTTTCAATAGTTTTATGTTTTCCGGTGTTCAAATAATCATTTGTCAATCGCATACATGATAGGAAAGATCTGTAACTCGTCACTTACATGTTTGCACGAATAGGCACACCCTTCTTGGGAAATTGAGAGCACATGTTCTGCATATGATCTGTCTTTTGAAACATCCTCATGTCAAGACATTAATGAATTATGAAACATAAGATACGTCGTTATCCTGCCTTGTTCTCTTGAGATATTTGTCATACCTTGACTCTATGAATGATCATGTTTCTTTTACTACGAGTTTGTTATTGAAACTCTGTGGCCATAATATGAATCTGTTTGTTCGGCACAACGTGGGACTCCGGTCCAAATTTGAACCAATGCCTGTGCAATAGGGGCCCTGTCTGGTCCTGGGGAGGAGCACCCCAACGTACTTTTTAACCGCGGGAGTATGGACTTGTGGTGCGTGGCATGGCGCTGATACGATATGCAAGATTTGTGTGAATGTGCCTTTGTTTGATATGATAAGTCTGATTTGATCTGAGATGATATGATTTGATATGATACGTCTGATCATGTGAACGCATGATATCTGTCTGAATATGGCCAATCTCTTTTGATACGATTCTATTCTTGAAATATCTGTCCACTGTATATATGCATCTCGACTTTTCATCTGAAATGATATCCGTTCTACTCTGCTATTCGATTTGTTAGTATTGCATGCATTGTCATCATGTTCATATCTTGCCTTTTAAAATGTTAATCATGTATACTAGTGCCCGCACCATATTGAGATGTAAATCCTACTGAGCTAGTTCGCTCACCCTATCATCCTACCCTTTTTCAGGAAGTGATGAAGAACCAGTGGAGTCCGATGGGGCAGGGCAAGAGTGATGAGCACCCGCCATATGAGTCGATGATAGTTTAGAAATAGACAATTGAGTAGTCTATGTAATAGTTAACTTTTCTGGAAGTTTTATTTGAATAATGGACCTTTAGTTGGTTCTTTCTTATGTAAGGTTGTAATTAGTTGACTGAAATAGAATAAAGTATATTTTTGGATGACCATCTTATAGTCTCAAATGTGATATTATATTCAATTGTGACTCTACGCTATTCAATTGTGATACGTCGGTTTGTATCGTTCACGTCCCCCGGTATTTATTCCGCTGCTAAATATCGGGGCGTGACAGTGGGTGGCTGAGTATGAGGCCCAATTCTCTCGTCTGTCCCGATATGCTGTTCACTTAATTATGACAGAAAGGATGAAGGCGAAACGCTTTCTGAATGGCTTGAGGCCCCAGTTCATCACTCAACTGGCGACAATGGACATTCAAACCTATGCTGACATGGTAAAGAAGTCTCAGTTACTGGAAGATGCCATGGAGACTGCTGAAAGAATTATGGGAAGACCTGCGAAAAGGGAGCAAGTGTCTTCTACAGGAAGGTATCAGCCGACCATTGGGAAGAAAAGGCCCAGTGGCGGAGTAAATGAACCAGCTAATAAAAAGCCAAAGGAGTTAGGTAAGCAGATACTGGTGGCAACGGGAGAAAGGTGCAAACACTATGACAAAGCTAGTCACCGATCTGAACAATGCTGGAGAGCGCAAGGGAGATGCCTGCGCTGTGGTAGTCGTGACCATAGGATCTCGGACTGCCCAATACTGAAAGAACAAGCTCCTCAGGACAAGCGTCTGAATGGACAGAAGAGGCAAGGCCGATTGCAAGCTATTCAGGAACCTGAAGCAGCTAAAGAAGGAGGTATCATGGAAGGTACACTTACTATTCTTTCCCGACCCGCATATGTTCTCTTTGATACGGGAGCTACGCATTCCTTTATATCTCAAACATTTGTTGATACCCTACCTGTGAAACTCGTCCCAATGAAATCCGGAATAGTTGTGTCAACCTCGATTGGTCCTGGCACCAATCTTACAAACCATATACCCTCTAGTGAAGTGTTGATTGAAACTCAAAACCTACCAGCAAATTTAATATGTATGGATATGGAGGGGTATGATGTGATACTGGGAGCCGACTGGTTGTCTGAACATGGGGCTAGTATCAACTGCAGAAGAAGTCGGGTAACCTTTAGCCATTACCCAAAACTAGTGTTCACAGGGGATAGAAACCGCAGGAGATTGTCACTTATTTCTGCACTACAAGCCAAAAGGATGATGAGGAAAGGTTGTATGGCCTTTCTTGCTGCTGTGGTCATCACAAAGAAGGAGGTCAAAGTAGAGGACATCCATGTTGTCAGCGAATACGCTGATGTTTTTCCCGAAGACTTGCCAGGAATTCCTCCTGAGCGAGAGGTCGATTTTACCATCGAGTTGGTCCCTGGAGCAGCACCAGTATCTAGGGCATCATATAGAATGTCTCCCGCAGAACTGAAGGAATTAAAAGAGCAACTGATGGAACTATTAGAGAAGGGTTTCATCCGACCAAGCACATCGCCATGGGGAGCACATGTCCTCTTCGTCAAGAAGAAAGATGGGTCGATGAGGCTATGTATAGATTACAGACAACTAAATCAGTTAACCATCAAGAACAAATACCCTCTGCCAAGGATTGATGAGTTATTTGACCAATTATCTGGAGCTAGATACTTCTCAAAAATAGATCTCAGATCCGGTTATCATCAATTGAGGATCAAAGGAGAAGACATTCATAGACAGCCTTCCGAAGCAGGTATGGGCATTATGAATTCATTGTTATGCCTTTTGGACTAACGAATGCCCCTGCAGTTTTCATGCAGTTGATGAATAGCATTTATCGCCCATATCTTGATAAATATGTGGTGGTATTCATCGATGATATATTGATCTATTCCAAGACAAAGGAAGAGCATGAGGATCATTTGAGGATCTCATTACAGATTTTAAGGGAGAATAAATTATATGCCAAGCTAAGCAAATGTGAATTTTGGCTTGAGGAGGTATCCTTTTTAGGACATGTGGTAAGCAAGGATGGTATCGCTGTTGATCCATCAAAGGTTGAGGTTGTGCTGAAATGGGAAAGACCGACAAGCGTCACAGAGATCAGGAGCTTCCTAGGATTGGCAGGATATTATCGAAGGTTTATAAAGGATTTCTCGAAGATTGCAGTGCCATTAACCAAGCTGACCCGGAAGGAAAGCCTGTTTGTGTGGACCGATGAATGTGAAGAGAGTTTTAACAACTTGAAGAAGTGTCTGACTACTGCTCCTGTCCTCGCCTTACCCACTGAAGAGGGAGGATTTGAAATTTATTCAGATGCTTCTGGAACAGGTCTGGGATGCGTCTTAATGCAACAAGGGAAGGTAATAGCATATGCCTCAAGACAGTTGAAGATCCACGAAGTGAACTACCCGGTTCATGACCTGGAGTTGGCAGCTGTAGTATTTGCCTTGAAAATTTGGTGGCATTATATCTATGGTGAGCAATTTAAGGTCTTTTCTGACCACAAGAGTTTGAAGTACTTGTTCTCACAAAAGGATCTTAACATGAGACAAAGAAGGTGGTTAGAGTACCTTAAGGACTTTGACTTTTCCATTCAGTATCACCCTGGGAAAGCCAATGTAGTGGCAGACGCTCTAAGTAGACAACTAGGAGCTATGCTAGCTAGTATGATGCTGGGCGAATGGAAGTTACTGGAGAAATTTGCAAGCTTGAACTTAGACATGGGAAAGAAGGAAAAACAAGTAATGATCTCCAATCTCCAGATACAATCCGATCTACTGACCGAAATCAAGGAGAAATAGGGAGAGGATCCATTCTTAGTTGAGATCAGGGAGAAGCTAGAACAAAGACCTGACTTCACACTATCAGCTGAGGGAAGATTACTATTCCGAGGTAGAACATGTGTCCCTGATCATGGAGAGCTCAAGAAGAGGTTATTAAATGAAGCTCACCAGTCCAAGTACACGATTCATCCTGGAGCAACAAAGATGTACCAAGACTTGAAAAGGTCGTACTGGTGGCCAAACATGAAGAGGGATGTGGCCGATCATGTATCGTACTGTTTAACATGCATGAAAGTCAAGGCCGAGCATTTTCGTACAGCTGGTGGACTGCTACCACTAGAAATCCCAGAGTGGAAGTGGGATAGTATCGGTATGGAATTTATCATGGGATTGCCCAAGACTAGAGGTGGTATGGATGCGATTTGGGTTGTAGTTGATCGTTTGACTAAGTCGGCTCATTTCTTGCCGATTAAGAGTACCTGGTCTGTGGATGTATTGGCTGCACTATATGTTAAGGAAGTAGTTAGATTGCATAGGGTTCCATCTAGCATAATATCGGATCGGGACCCTAGATTTACTTCACACTTCTGGAAGGGATTGCAAGCAGCAACAGGTACTAAACTAAATTTTAGTACTGCCTTCCATCCTCAGACTGATGGGCAAACCGAATGAACCAATCAAATTGTGGAAGATATGCTTCGTGCTCTGGTGCTAGATTTTAGAGGGCGATGGGATGATCAGTTGTACCTGATGGAGTTTGCATATAACAACAGCTATCAGGCAAGTATCAAGATGGCTCCATTTGAAGCCTTATATGGCAGGAGTTGCAGATCACCCCTTTGTTGGGAAGAGGTTGGGGAGAACCAATGGGTTGGACCCGACTTAATTTAGGCAACTGTTAGGAAGGTTCAAATTGTCGGGAACGTTAAAGATAGCAAGTCTAGGCAGAAGAGTTATGCAGACAAGAGAAGGAGAGAACTAGAATTCCAGGTTGGCGAACATGTTTTCTTGAAGGTCTCACCTTCAAGGGGAATACAAAGATTTGGGATCAAAGAAAACTAAGTCCCAGATTCATAGGGCCATTTGAAATTCTGGAAAGGATTGGTCAGGTGGCGTATAGACTTGCACTACCTCCGCAACTGGCGAACGTGCATAATGTGTTCCACATATCCATGCTGAGGAAGTATTTATTCAATGCCGACCATGTAATCAACCATGAGGACTTGGAGATTCGGGAGGACCTGACTTATGAAGAGGAACCGATCAAACTGTTGGATCAGAAGATTCAACGACTCAGGAATCGTACCATACCTATGGTGAAGGTGCAATGGAGTCGAGACGGAGTTACTAATGCTACCTGGGAAACAGAGGAAAGAATGAAGAAAAACCACCCAGAACTATTCTCAGGTACGAACTACACCGTTATATGTAAATTTGGGGACCAAATTTTTTTTTAAGTGGGGGAGGATGTAACACCCCGAAAATTTAGTGATTTAAAAACTTTGGAAATAAAGGAGGATAAATTAAATAAACATATTAGAGAGACTTCCAACACCATGTATGAATGACCCATTAACAAGATCAAACCAATATAGAGCACATTTGGCCCAAGGATATAAATAAACTAGGAAAGGAAATTTCCCAGAAATTCGTGTATGTAATTATGCCATAATTGGAGAGGGCAAGTTAGGGTTAAAATTAAGGTAATTAGTCATGTAAGGTAAGCCAAAACCGAACCCAACTCCAATTGGTGGTTTCCTAAACCTTTACTACCTCTTTTGGGTGAGAGAATCCCAGATTTTGTGGAAAGTGGGAAACAGAACTCACAGCCCCTTTCCTAATCTTGTTAGGACTCTTAACTACACCCTAAAACTATAAGAACTCGTCCCTAAACTCTTGGGGAAGGTTTAGCAACAAGTTGGGGTCGAGAGTAGCAAGTTTGGAGCGCCGGGGAAGTGGAGAACGGCCAGGGAAAAATCGTGGTCTTCCCCAACCTCGCTCTGCATCAACCCAGAAATCTGCAGAGAGTTCTTAGCATTCAAAGGTAGGTGTTCTCGGGCCAAGATTAAAGAAACCAACACCATCATGTAGATCTTTGAGTCTAGGTTCATTTGCACTTGGTTTGACTAGTTTTCATGGAGTATACGTTGTGTATTCGTAGTTTTCCCGAAGTCTCGCACAGTTAGGGATTTTCCCGTTCTTCTTATTATGCACGCGATTTGATACTGAATTAGACTAAACTTCCTTTCATTAAAGTTCTTCTACTTGTAATCACGATCATCTTTTATGTTGGACGTTTTGTCCAAATGTTTTTGTTAGATAGTTATGAGCATGGTAAGAGAGTCTCTGCATGATACTGTGATTTCGGGCTACACTTGACTTTTTGTTCTTCATATGTTTTCTCAGGATTCGAGACTGGATTATATCAAAACCCCAACATAAAAGTTCTTCTACTAGTTGACCTCGTCATCTTTCGTGTTGAATGTTTTATCTAAATGTCATTCGTTAGAGAGTTATAAGCGGGGTAAGTAAACCACTGCATGAGATGTGTTTTCGGGTTCCACATCACCTATAAGTTTTGTTCTGGAAGGGCACTAGTGTCGACACTACCTGATCTAGTGTCGACACACTGTCCCAAAACAGCCCAAAAGGTGTTCTGGGAAGGCCTCTAGTGTCGACACTACTTGATCTAGTGTCGACACACTGTCCCAGATTGGCCATAAGGTTTTCTGGGAGCTGTCTCTAGTGTCGACACTACCTGAACTAGTGTCGACACTACTTGACCTTTTTGCCTTGTATTTGAAGCACTGTGTCGACACTACCTGGACTAGTGTCGACACTACTTGACCAATTTTGCATTATTTTATCTTGTGTTTGAAGCATTGTGTCGACACCAGTAAGGGGTGTGTCGACACTACCCTTACAAAAAAATTACATAATTTGGGTCAGATCATTTCATGATGTCTACTAGCATGTGCATGATGTTATATGGTATGTATGGACCTAAAATAAATCAACCCATTGAAAAATAGTAATGATATGAATACGATTCTAATGTGTAATTGTGATTGATCTTATGTCCATTGGATTATCTTGTGATCTTGCTTATTGTCAATTGATAAGATAAGAATATGATATGAATGTGGGGATGAATACATGTTGGTATGAACTTGCTAGTGGAGTTAATGTCATAATTTGCATATGAGTTTCAATAGTTTTATGTTTTCCGGTGTTCAAATAATCATTTGTCAATTGCATACATGATAGGAAAGATCTGTAACTCGTCACTTACAGTTTGCACGAATAGGCACACCCTTCTTGGGAAATTGAGAGCACATGTTCTGCATATGATCTGTCTTTTGAAACATCCTCATGTCAAGACATTAATGAATTATGAAACATAAGATACGTCGTTATCCTGCCTTGTTCTCTTGAGATATTTGTCATACCTTGACTCTATGA
Source organism: Colocasia esculenta (assembly GCA_014218235.1). Classification (NCBI taxonomy): domain Eukaryota; kingdom Viridiplantae; phylum Streptophyta; class Magnoliopsida; order Alismatales; family Araceae; genus Colocasia; species Colocasia esculenta. The sequence continues at coordinate 118,652,733 of CM024753.1, read as the reverse complement.
ATGATCATGTTTCTTTTACTACGAGTTTGTTATTGAAACTCTGTGGCCATAATATGAATCTGTTTGTTCGGCACAACGTGGGACTCCGGTCCAAATTTGAACCAATGCCTGTGCAATAGGGGCCCTGTCTGGTCCTGGGGAGGAGCACCCCAACGTACTTTTTAACTGCGGGAGTATGGACTTGTGGTGAGTGGCATGGCGCTGATACGATATGCAAGATTTGTGTGAATGTGCCTTTGTTTGATATGATAAGTCTGATTTGATCTGAGATGATATGATTTGATATGATACGTCTGATCATGTGAACGCATGATATCTGTCTGAATATGGCCAATCTTTTGATACGATTCTATTCTTGAAATATCTGTCCACTGTATATATGCATCTCGACTTTTCATCTGAAATGATATCCGTTCTACTCTGCTATTCGATTGTTAGTATTGCATGCATTGTCATCATGTTCATATCTTACCTTTTAAAATGTTAATCATGTATACTAGTGCATGCACCATATTGAGATGTAAATCCTACTTAGCTAGTTCGCTCACCCTATCATCCTACCCTTTTTCAGGAAGTGATGAAGAACCAGTGGAGTCCGATGGGGCAGGGCAAGAGTGATGAGCACCCGCCATATGAGTCGATGATAGTTTAGAAATAGACAATTGGGTAGTCTATGTAATAGTTAACTTTTCTGGAAGTTTTATTTGAATAATGGACCTTTAGTTGGTTCTTTCTTATGTAAGGTTGTAATTAGTTGACTGAAATAGAATAAAGTATATTTTTGGATGACCATCTTATAGTCTCAAATGTGATATTATATTCAATTGTGACTCTGCGCTATTCAATTGTGATACGTCGGTTTGTATCGTTCACGTCCCCCGGTATTTATTCCGCTGCTAAATATCGGGGCGTGACAGTGGGTGGCGGCGCCACCCCTCGGGGCCCCTGGCGAGGGTCCGAGAGGTCGGGTCGTTACAAATTAACACTAGAAGGAAATACCAAAATTTCTGAACTGCTTTCTTTAATACTTCAATTATAGTTGTGCCACATGCTTAAATTCTGAATCCTGCTATACCACTATTGACATACCTTGTTGTTTACATTTCTTTCTTACTTAAATAACATTCTATGACTGGTCTAATTAATCTATTACATAACTGTTCAAAATATTGACTCTTATTGTTGTGATACTGCATCCTCTTATCGAAAAAATTAAACTGCTCAACTAATTCCGCACATACTTTATCTTCAACTTTATTAAACTCCCTCTCAATCAGGTGCCATCTGATCTTAAGATGTTCACTACTTAACTGATCACATCTTTTCCTTTTGTACTTAACAATTTTAAATTTCCTTTCATCTGGCATACTCTGACTTGCACACTATTCTGTAACTATTCTGCCTTTTATGCTTACATCAAACTTTAAAATATTTTCTCGAGAGAATACTCATGCTCAATCTGAACCACTTTCTATGTGTTGTCATGCAAACTCTTGCTGAATTTTTCTCAAACCTTTTAATTATATCTGTTTCATAATCCGCTGCACACCTTCTTTTCTTAATCAATAACCTGCCAACTGCATCAATCACAATATCATTCCTGCAAAACATTTCTCTTAATTATTTTGTTGTTCGACTTATCGCACTTTACCCTTTACACTAAAATTCTTGCTACCATGCAACTACCAAGGCCATGACTTGTACTGATCTCTTTAAATACTATAATCTGCTTTGTCTGATTTCTTTATTCCATTTTGCTGCTCTATTCTCAAATGCTGAAACCATTACTGCTACATTATACTTACCATGATCCTTTCCATTCAAACCTTCAATTTCTCTCATCATTTACCTTGCTATTCCACTTAACCTGATACTTCTCAACTGCTTCTTAATTAATCCATTCCTTTCTATTCTGACTTACATAACTCTAACTTATTCTAATCATTCATAATTTTGATTTCAATCTTTTTTCTGACACAAACTTTACCATTCTTTTTCCACAAACTATACATAACTGCTAAGCATTACTAATCTTATCTTCAACATTGTAATTCTTTACAAAGCATTCTGTGGAATCTTCACAACCTGCCACTTACTAAACGAATATCTTTCTTGTGAAATTTCCCAGAAAAGTCCAACTATACATTGATTCTTCTTTACTTTCTCTTTACTCGAATGATCACCTGAACACATTCTTGCACGAATCTCTTATATCAAATTCCCATTATCACCATTATCATCATTACTCGCAACAGCATCATTCTTAAACTCTTTACTGCAACCGTCTCTAATCATAAAGCATTCTTAATTTGACTTTCATAATTTACTGCTCGTCAATTTACCAATACCTTATCTGGAGCTAATCTGCTTCACTTAATTATTCTAAATCTTTCCATATCACCAATCACATTATTATCTCAGCTATTCCTTAACACTTATTAACACGGATTTCAAACATAATATTTACCTCTGCTAAGGTTCTCAACCCCAATTCACATACTTAATAATCATTATCACAATGTTTTATTCCTCATTAAGTATACTGCTCCTACAGCTGTTCCATCACACTAACACCTTATACCTGTCTCTGTTAACTCTGTACTTTGCTAACGCATATCAGACATATCCTTCTCAAAACACTACTCTACCTTTCATGATTATCATAGCCAAATTCACTAATCTCTTTAATTTCTGTAACTGAGAACCCTTAGACAACTGTACTTTAACTGCAACTGGAACACAATTGCAACCTCTTAACTTATACTATTAATCTCATCATTTCTCTACCATTACTAACAACTGCCCGGTGCAAGCAATCAACCACATTTCACAAACTAGATTTCCTCTAACCACATCTTTCCTCAGCTATCACCAACAACTGCCACACTTATAAAAACAAACACACAATTCACATGACAAAACTTACGTAAAAACCACTTTAAACCACAAAAAACTGCAGACTTACTACCAGCAGTGGACATTAAACCATGTCCTGGGACATTGTAATCTCAATATCTTTTCATATTCTAACTGGACCATTGCTCTGATACCAACTATAATGGCCCTGGATATTTATGCCTAATAAGGCTCCATATCCAGATCCGCCTCCCGTGAACGGAACGAAGTCTCGCAAGGGATACCTCACACACGTGTCCAGTAAGAATATAAAAGACAACCACAACAGTATAAGACACAAGAAAGTATATATGCTCATATCTACAAATAATTAATTTATAACTGTCCCAATACATTATTACATGTCCAATTAAAAAGCACAACTACCTGGGGCATACCCCGAGAGAGCACAAGCTCACACAACACAACTAACACTACTGCTAGTGGTCCAAGTCTGCCACAACGTCTTTGCAAGCCATACCAACGGTAAACCCTGAAAAGAACTGTAGGGGAGTGAGCCTCAACAAATCACTGGCTCAGTAGGGATCACCCAAAAACAACACACGAAACTAAAGAGACCTCAACCCCAGAGGGTCTCACTGGCAACACCGATAGTCAAACCATATCATGCTCACAACATTTAAAACAAATAACAATTTAAACAGTAATTCATAAAAAAATACATAGTTCTCGGAAGGAAAGAGGATCCATAGGACTAGCACAGCACCACTAGTCTGCCCAACAACTAAAATGCCTAGGCCATAAACCTCACAGGCAACCACTATAACAACTAGTCGCCTAAGCTATAAGCCACATAGGAAAACCACTGCCTAGGCTACAAGCTTCACAGGTGAACCTCAAACACATGGGTAACAGGACTGCTAACCCAGAGTTGGTCCATTATACCCCAAACCATGATATGTCGAAAACCACACACATGGTAGCAGGATTGGCTACAGCTGGCCAAACCATCACACACTAAAGCCATAATCAAAAGCTTACCCGAGCAAGGGTAGAACACAACGAGTGGTAGGTCTTTCCACACGACCTCCACAGAGCACAGCTCCACCACACCACCTGAAAAGACTGGTACACAATGTACCACGAGAAAGAGATACCCACAAAGGGTACAGGTACCTACCACCACAAGGTACCACGACAAAGTCTCAGTACAACTGTGCCTCCTACTAGGCACACTACAACGGGTCAAACCACAACCAACAAGTCGCTACACACAAACCACAACTGGTGGCAAAGCACGAGTCGGAAAGGAACGACACCACCACACAGGAACAAACTACTGCTTCATGACGCTAGTATCCAACCTGGACAACACAACACAAGAACTACCTCTCAATCTCGCAGTCACGGACGAAAGGTCCAACTGCCGCTCCACAAGCACAAGCCAAAGAATAGTGGAGACCAACCAACACCACACCTGCAAACCACACTGCTGCAGGCCCATGCCTAGCACTTTTAGGGACTCTGGCCTAAGCTCCCTAGAGAGAGGCACTGGAAAACATGACTAGTTGGGGACCAGTGTCGACTACTGGTGTTCCTACCCCCAACCACGAGTGCGCTACAAGCGACCACACACCCACAAACACAAGTCACTACCCACTGTCGTCTTTCCCTCAGCCGGACGTACAACTCAAATACAGGAGTGAGGGTGTCCAGGACAGACGACACAAACCTCGACGGTACACACAGTACCGGGACAAACCTAGAGCACTAACGTGCTTGGCTCACACAAAACATGGGGTACCCGACTATATCATTTTTATTACAAACCGCGGTACACCAGTAAGGAGTAGCTTGTCCTGGTCACCCTGTGACCTACAACCTAACCTACACAGACACATACATAAATTACACTAACCAGTAATAACTTGACCTGTCATTGGTCACGATGGGACCTCCAAGCTATCCGACACCAACACATACTTAAATCACAATAACATACAATAATCTTGTCTATCATTGGTCACCCCATGACCTCCATTTCCATATTAATACAATATGATAACCACTTAATAACTATGCAAAAGACGCTAAAGGGCCGAGGCTAGGTTCACACTGGAACCTCACTGCCCAGCCACCACAAACTAACCTTATACACACACACAAACCATGTAAACCGTATGTCAACCACGTAAACAACACAACTACTATATGAATGACACATCAACCACATAGATAACATGCTCAAGGAGCGTTACAGCTGCCAATGCACCACTCGCACTGGCCATGCACATAAGATACCGAAAATCAGATAATCATACTATTCAAAACATGCACCACAAGACCTCTCAACTGAGGTCGCGACGTGGGGTAGTGTCGCCTTCAGAATGCGACACCCTGATATGTCGCGTTCAAGAACCTGAATGCGACAGATCAGCTTGTCGCGTTCAGAACGCAACAGGGGGCTCCGTCGCCTTCACAGGTAGGAACCCTAATCCGCGATGCTCTCCCCGGATCACCCCGACAAGCCATATGAACCACGCTTAATTCTCATTTTACATGCTTTAATGATTGCCCTAGCATGATATCTACTATTTATAAAGCGATAAACAGTCCAAACATGCATCCTACACGATCCACACAATGAAACCAGGTGGGATCTCCCTACCTTCTCAAAGAACACACAAACCAACCACGGCACGATGTCTCCCTCGCTCCATGCGACGTCCTCACAGAGAGAGCGTGCCGAAAACCACTCCGAAACGCCAAATCGCCCAGAAATCTGCCGCAGCAGCCTCCCCTGGCCGAGCAGAGCTTGTTGAGCTCTGTTCGACCGACCATGCTTAAAAACACATCGCGGTTGGGAACGCGACGTAGCCGTCCATCATGACCTGAACGCGACATTCTAGGCCGTCACCTTCCCAAGGCCGACGTCAGCAAATCGCCCAACATGCGACACGTGGCACACATGCAGACGAGGACTGCATCTCGGTCGGCAAGCAGAACGCGACCACCAGAGCCATCGTGTTCAGAACGCGATACACACCCCTGTCGTGTTCACAGGAAAAAAACCTATGAGCGCTTTAGGCCCTATCTGCCAACCCACAAAGCCTCACAACCGGTGAGAACATCTGAAACACAGACTAATGGGCCACACACTGGCCACCAAACCCACTAAGTAAGGATCCACGAAGATCTGAAAAACATGCGACGTTACAGACACACCTATAAAAGATGTCTTTTGGACCTTTTTGGATAAGAAGCCCTTACACACTCTCCAAGGACCAGAAGCAACCATAGGAAGGCTCCCCAGTGCTCTGCTCGAGCTCCAAGGATTGATGGCCAGAAAATTCATCTTAGGAGATCAATTTGAAGTCAAATTCATCATCAGAGCTCAAGGATCTACTCCAGACTTATGCAATTTGAAGCTAGAAGATCTGGATCAAGGGCTTGGAGGATTCAATCTCATCATTTGTTCTTCTCTATGTTTGAATTCTCCCTCTATACTTCAATTCCATCTTCATAAGTGTGTGGATTGTTGAATTGAGAAATCCTTGTGCTCAATTCGAACATGTATGGTTTGATCTGAGACTTTCATCATCTCATATGTGTGTCATTGTGTGTGTGTTGAACCTGCTATATAAGCAATTTGTGTGTGTGTGTGAACGGTGGATGTAGGATACACAAGTTGTCTAGTCCGAACCACCTTAAATCTTTGTGTCCTGTGGTTTGATTCATAGTTGTCAAGGCGTCAAAGCGACCAAGGCGTAGTCGGGGTCTCGGATCGCCTAAGCGCTTAGGTGCCTGCCTAAGCGGTGCCTAGGCGTTTAGGACAGAACCAAGTATGAGCTATTTTCAAGTGTCCCTCTTATATGATATTTATGTCTCTAAAAATATATATGATGATAAAAATTCAATAAAAATATCATAATATGACAGACATAAAGACAATGACATATCATAATATGGCATATATTATTAAAATAATACATAAATTTGAGAAATATAGATAATAGCTATGTATCACAAAAAAAAACTTGCAAAAAAATGAAATGTCACAACAAAAGGTCAATATTATATGAAAGCAACAAAATTTAAATTACAAGCAAGCAAACTCACATTATATATCATAAAGTCATAAAAAATCTTAATTGACATCTTCAAATAAACAAACACACTAAATAAGAACAAGAAGTGCAAATATCATCCTATCATTAGAAAACTAATTTCCAATTTTTAAAACAAACCAGTAAATACATATACATGTAAATATGTTAAATTAAAATAGGAAGTGCAATATCTTAACACACTTAAAACAAGTAAAAATTAAATGAGTCCATTACATAATCCCACAATATGTCTAAAAAATGAAAAGAAACTAGAAAATGACAATTCTCATGAGTTTGGGTGATGATAGTTTGGGTTTGACCAAATCTTGAGAGGTCTCAAGCAGACTGAGTTATCAGTAGGAGAGTGGATCCCTTGGAGAAGTCACATGTACGTTTGACTATTTTCACCGGACTTTAAATTTTTAGTATTCCATGTGGTTTATTTGAATTATGAAATTTTTAGTTAAGCCAAATTATGAGAGATTAGAAATACGCTATTTTGATGGAATCACCAAAATTGCAATTTTCTTCTTGGATAGGAGAGTTGACTTTTATTGATAAGTGATATGATTTTTTTGATATTTTTATTGGATTCAAATGGGAGGTACTTTCTTATTTACATGTAATATCTTAAGTAAATGAAACTACAAATACTAACATTGACCAGGTTACAAGCCCAGAGGGGGTGAATGGATTGCTAAAAATTCGTTTATAAATATTCATGTTAATAAAAAATACTTTGACAGAAGACACTAAATTCTATGGTTAGAGTTAGTAAGAAACGAAGACAGAATAAGATCAACCACAAGAACAATAGAAATTTTAAGGGGGTTCCTGATGATATGCTTTTCTCCCCCCCCCCCCTATCCGGTGGTATACATTTGGTCGCAGTGCTCTTCTCTCTCTCTCTCTCTCTCTCTCTCTCTCTCTCTCTCTCTCTCTCTCTCTCTCTCTCTCTCTCTCTCTCTCTCTCCCCCCCCCCCTTTTGTCATCAACTGGAGAGCAGCCTGATGATATGCTTTTCTCCATTCAGAAGGGAAAAATCTTTCAGACTCTACCAATAAGGGAGCTAAAACTGATGATTTAATGAATCCCCTGTGATATTCTCTGAACAGAAAATGATGGAATGCTAAGGGGGTTCCTTTCTGAACAAAAATTCTAGCTTTAACTCTAGCAAACCTCTCAAAAATGATTTGGACCCACATCAGAGTCCATGAGCAGAAAGTGCAACTGAGGGAGAAGCTTGAATTTAGGCAACTTAAAAGTGGCAAAATCAACTTAAAGAGCTTTGTTGAGAGGGTGCTCAGTCCAAAGATGGGGCCCTCATATAACATTAGTTGGGGTGTATTCAAAAATCTTTTTGAAGAGCAGGAAGTCCAAGCTTGGCAAATTATCACTCGTCTTGCTTCTCTTATGTCTCCTACCTTCTATATTTTGACCCTCACTAATGAATATAATTTACTTTTTTGGCTTCCATTTTCTTTGTCTCTCTTCTACTTCTTTCTTCTACTTGCTTATTCCTTTTTGCTTAATGACAAAAAGGGGGAGAAACCAATCTGAAATACATACTTTAGAAATTTCCAGCAAATTTATTTCAGCTCTTCCATATATATAATTTTTTATGTTTTGTCATCACCAAAAAGGGAGAGATTGATGATCAGTCCATCTCCATATAAATTTTTATATCTCCATTCCTTAGGAAGATCATCATGAATAATATCTTTTTGTTGCAGTTCTTCCAAGGGTGGATCTTCATCATCCTTGATGGATACTTCCTTCAGTTTCTTGGAAAGATTTTCAGTATCTTCATCATCACAAATAATTTCTTTTCTCAAGGGTTAGATTCATAAAAAATAACATGTACAGTTTGTTCAATTAATAAACTTCTTTTATTGAAAACTCTATATCCTTTGGGTTTAGAAGTGTAACCCATAAAAATACATTCATCTGATTTAGGATCCAGCTTACCAATGTTTAACTTACCATTGTCGTGAATGAAGCATGGACATCCAAATATTTTGAGATGGCTGATCTTGGGCTTTTTCCGCTTGTATAGTTTGTATGTTGTTTTCTTCAGAATGGGTCTGATCATGGCTCTATTGATTATGTAGCAAGCTGTATTGATTGCTTTTGCCCAGAAATATTTTGGAAGACTGTATTTAGATATCATAATTCTTACCATATCCAGAAGAGTTCTATTCTTCCTCTCAGCTACTCCATTTTGCTATGATGTTCTTGGTGCAGAGAAGTTGTGTTGAATCCCTAGATCATCACAGAATTCTGCAAACCTGTCATTCTGAAATTCTCCTCCATGATCTGATCGAATATTTATGATGCTGAACTTTTTATCTTTCTGAACTAGCTTGCTGAACTTCACTAAGCTATCAAAGGTGTCATCTTTGTGTTCAAGAAATGATACCCATGTGTATCTGGAATAATCATCAACAATAACAAATCCGAAATTCTTTCCTCCCAAACTTGTAGTTCTCATTGGTCCAAATAAATCCATATGTAGCAGTTCTAGTGGTTTGGAGGTAGTGATAATTGTCACAGATGTTATCCAGTCTTGAATTCATCTTGTTGGGTTCTCATGTGTAATGTTTAAGTTTACATGTTTTTGATGATAGACAATGTGGATTGATGTTGTAACTTTGATGACAATGACAAAGACATGCAAGAAACAGACACATATGAAAACTTGCTTTTATTGATCATATATACATTCATTGTATCTCACTTAGAATGTTTTCAATGTAGGTGTGAATGTATACAAGGCAAGCAACAAGAACCAAGTAAAAAAGATGAAGAAAAGGACATCAAGTCAACACCTGTCGACAGCCATGAAGGCACTTGTCGATAGATAGACCATCCAGCTACAAACACGCTACTGGAAGCTCAACCAGGACAATAGCTGTCGACAGCCCAGAATCGCCTGTCGACAGCCCAGTGTTCCAGGAACACTCATGATTCTGGAAAACCAGTTTCCAACAGTAGCTGTCGACAACAGCAAGTCGGCTGCCGACAGATCCAGTCTTCCAACAGCTTCAAGTGTTTTGGAAACAAGAATTCAGCTTTGGTTGTCGACAGCTATAGATTGCCTGTCGACAGATGAAGAGAAACTTCAATTCTAAGATTTAGATATGTTCCATATTAGGGTGTTTCCTTTTACCACGTATCTCTAAACTTGGACACCCATATATATAGAACATATGGAGCTATTTTCGCAGCATGAAGCCACCTAAGAAAACCCTAAGCAAAACCCAAGGAAAAAGCTTCTCACTGCTGCTCTGCTTCAACCCTCCGTCCAGAGCGAAGAAGATCCATCTTATGAGTGGAGTTGAAGACGGTTCGTTCATGGTTCAAGCTTCTACATCATCTGAGGATCATCAAAGTGAAGCTTGGAGTTCTTCTGGACGACCAGCGACAAGAGTTCTCTATTGGGATTTGTTCTTTCACCTCAGAACTCTTGTCTTTTCATATTCTTCCTATTTCTGTGTGTGTGGTTGTGGTTCAAGCTATCCTTGTGCTTGATTCACGTGGCTTTTGTTGTTCTGATCGTGTGTTTACATCAGACAACGTGTGTGTGTGAGTTGTAGAGTGGAACTCGCTAATAAGCAGATGTTTCTGCGTGTGTGTGTGGACGGTGGACGTAGGATACACAAGTTGTGTACTCCGAACCACCTTAAATCATCATATCTGTGGTTTGAACATTTTAAGGTAGATGTTTGGTAGGCACGTTGGTTTCTCACACGTTAGATAGGTTGTTAATTGTTCTACTCTTAATCAACACACACATCTTGGATCGAATTTAAATCAACTATGTTTGAGATTTTGATAAATCTGTGTTCTCATCAAAAAGAAGGTCATAGTATTTTAATTGAAGTAATCTATTCAACCCCCCCCCCTTCTAGATTACCATAATAGATAATTCTGCACATCTTTCAATTGGTATCAGAGCTTGGTTTCTCTGATTTACTGCTTTTGTAGCTTGATCTTACGATCAGGAGATTCTCGATCTCATGGAATCTAACAAGGGGTTTATGGCTGAGGGACATTCAGTGTCCAGGCCACCCTTCTTTGATGGCACTGATTATCCATATTGGAAAAATCGTATGCAGGTCTTTTTGAGAGCTCAAGACTTTGAGCTGTGGAAAATCGTCAGCAAAGGGGCGTATGTGCTACCAGAAGATGAAGATACTTGGACAAAGGATCAGATTAAGAAAGGCACCTTGAATTGGAGTGCATTGAACATGATGCAATGTGCTGTGCATCCCAAGGAGTATTCAAGAGTCTCCACATGCTCTTCAGCAAAAGAAATGTGGGACAAGCTAGAACTCATCTATGAAGGTACGTCTGAGGTAAGGGAAACCAAAGCCAGCATGCTTGTATCTGAGTATGAAATGTTTAAAATGAAAAATGATGAAACCATATCAGATATGTTTGCAAGGTTCATGCTAATAATCAACGGGTTGAAAGGTCTTAAGAAAGAATACTCATAAAGTGACTTAGTTAGGAAGATATTTTGGTCTCTTCCATCCTCTTGGAACACTAAGGCCACCGTCATTGAGGATTCTAAAGATCTTTCAAAAATGAAATTAGATGAGCTAATTGGTTCCTTAATGACCTATGAAATAAATGTAAAGAGGAAAGAAATTGAAGAAAATCCAACAAAATCAATTGCTTTAAAAGCTTCCAACAAAAATTCCTCTAGTTCCAAAAAGGATGTTCAACAGGAAAGTGATGACAATGAAACGTCTAGTGATAGTGAGAAAGATGAAATGACCATGCTCACTAGACAGCTCAAGAAATTTCTTAAGTTCAAAAGGAAAGGCTCTGGTAACTTCAAATCTCTTCCAAAGAAGGATTTTTCAAACAAATTTGATTCTAACAAAAAATGTGACATTGTATGCTATGAGTGCAAGAAACAAGGGCACATGAGAGGAGAGTGCCCGGAGCTCAAGAAGAAACTGAAGAAGGAGAAATTCACCTTCAAGAAAGCCAAGGCAATGTTGGCAACTTGGAGTGATGAAGACGAAGACGAGGATGCACAAGCAAGCTCAGGAGATGAAGAAATTCACTGCTTAATGGCAAGGAGTGAGAACTCCACTGAGGTAAACTCTTCCTTTGAGAACTATACAGTAGATGAATAGGAAGAAGCTTACACATTGCTCTTTGAAAAATTTTGTGAGTTCAAGTATGAAAACAAAGCACTGAAAAACAAAATCAACTCATTTGCTCATAGCACATCCAATGATGAACAAATTGTCATTCTAAGTAAAGAAATTGAGATGATGAAAATTGATGAGGAAGCTCATAGTGAGGAAATAGATTACATGAAAGAAAAATTGCAAAAAAGTGAAAAGGAAAAACAAAGTCTAATAAATTCTCTTGAAAATATTCAACATGAACACCAAGAGATCAAAAAAAAGTTGGAACAAACTGAAAAAGAGTTAAAAGAAAAGACTGAAGATCTTACAAGATTTGTAAATGGAAAACAAAATCTTGATGTTGTTTTGGGTGCAAAAATTAACGTAACAAAGCATGGGCTTGGATACCAACCAGTAAAACAAAAGAAAATTGGGGAGACATTGATAACATCCTTTGTTCATTGTAGTCCAAGCACAAGCAAACAAGTTCCTCCCAAGAGCAAGAAAACTCAAGCTAAGAATAAGCAACAGCAATAAAATCAAAAGACTTCATCTGCTCAGACCAATAAGAAGTTTGTCGACATGATCAATGAGAGCTGTCGACAGGCCTGGAAGAATGCTGTCAAGGGACAGCCATCCAGGCAACAGAAAGGCAAAAAGCAATTAAATGTTCAACAAAACAACAAAACAAATGTCTTGAGAAAATCTTCATCATGCAATGTCTGTAAGAAAGTTGGACATAATGAGAAATAGTGCTGGAATAATTCGAACAAACTGAAATGCAAACAAGTTTGGATTCCTAAGCATTTACTCTTTGGCTTGAATGAAAAAGTTGGACCCAAAGTAATTTGGGTACCAAAACCTTTTGTCTGATCCATATATGCAGGAAAGCCTAGCAGCCGAAAATCAAAACAAATGGTACTTGGATAGTGGCTGCTCAAGGCACATGACGGGCGACAAAGATAAATTATGTCTGCTAGTGGAGAAAGATGGAGGTCAGGTTGTCTTTGGAGGTAACAATAAAGGCCAAATCATTGGCACAGGTAAGGTAGGTAAGTATGCCTCTAACTCAATAGACAACGTGTTGTTGGTTAATGGCCTTAATCATAATTTTCTCAACATAAGCCAATTGTGTGATAAAGGCCATAAAATCATCTTTGAATCAAGTGCATGTAAAATTGTTGATAAAGAAACAGGAAGTCTCAAGTTTTCTGGAAAAAGGGTGAATAACATCTATTTAGTTGATTTAGATGAATCAGAAAACAAAAATTTGTGTCTTGTTGCAAGTAAATAGGATGAGTTGACTTTGTGGCATCGTAGGCTTGGTCATGCGAGTTACAATGTTTTGCACAAGATCATGAGGCTGAAATTGGTAAGTGGACTTCTTGAAATCTCTTTCAATAAAAATGAAAGTTTTTGTGATGCATGTGCACAGGGAAAACAAACCAGAAAGTCTTTCAAATCAAATGCTCCCATAGTCGCTTCAAAACCGTATGAATTGTTGCACATGGACCTTTTTGGACCTACTAGAACACTTAGTCTCAATGGCAAACGTTTTGGATTTGTCATTGTGGATGATTCTTCTAGGTTCACTTGGGTCAAATTCTTGGCTCACAAAAATGAAGCATCAAAAATCTTTGCAGAGTTCTTTAATAAGATTGAGCATGGGAGCATAAACAAAATATGCTCAATCCGTACTGATCATGGGGGAGAGTTTGACAATAACTCTTTTTCTGATTTTTGCAGGAACCAAGGAATAAATCATATGTTTTCCTCCCCAAGGACACTAGAACAAAATGGCGTAGTTGAGAGAAAGAACAGGACCTTGGTGGAAATGGCTGGCACCCTTCTGGTTGAAAGCCAACTCTCAAGGAGTTTTTGGGCAGAAGCGGTGAACACTTCTTGTTACATCCTCAACAGGGTCATGGTAAGACCTGTAATGAAGAAAACCCCATATGAGCTCTTAAAAGGTAAGAAACCCAGTATTGGGTATTTTAGGGTTTTTGGCTCCAAAGTGTTTATACATAACAATGATAAAATTGACTTAGACAAGTTTGAAGCCAAAAGTGACCCAGATATTTTTCTTGGATACTCAGAACACTCTAGAGCAAATAGAGTATTTAACAATAAAAATAGAACTATGGAAGAAACTCCACATGTTGTTTTTGATGAATATCATACAAAGACTAATGATGGAAATTTTCACAAGTGTGATGATGGAGAAGAAGGAACAATACTTGAGAAACAACATGAAAAAACTAAAGGAAATTCTCAAGTAAAAACCAAAACTAATAGTGGATATTTTCACAGGTACAATGATGATGATCATGGATTCTCTTTCAAAAAACAAGATGATGAAACTAAAGAAGATCCTCAAGAGGAAAAGATGCAAGATGAAAATCCTCAAGAACATCCTCCTGAAGAACAAGTCACACAAGATCCACTTCCTCAAATCCAAGATCAACCACGTCCTTCAACAATCACAAATGTCAGGTACTCAAAAGACCACCCACTTGATAATGTACTTGGAAATGTAAATGATAAAGTTCAAACTTGGTCTCAGGTTAGACAAATAGTTGAACAAGATCATTTAGCTTTTGTCTCTCAAGTGGAACCAAAAAATGTTGAAGAGGCACTAAAAGAGAGTTCTTGAATAGATGCCATGCATAAGGAACTAGGTCAACTTGAAAGAAATAATGTCTGGAGTTTAGTTCCTAGAACCCCTGAAATTTTTGTCATTGGGACAAGATGGGTGTTTAGGAATAAACTAAATGAAGAGGGTAAAGTGGTGAGAAACAAAGCTAGGTTGGTAGCAAAAGGATATAACCAAGAATTTGGGATAGATTTTGAAGAATCCTTTGCACATGTGGCTAAGCTTGAAGCAGTTAGGATCTTGTTAGCATATGCATGTTCAAACAAGTTCAAACTTTTTCAAATGGATGTTAAAACTGTCTTCTTGAATGGCTACATCAAAGAGGAAGTCTATGTTTCTCAACCACCAGGATTTGAGGATCATGAAAAGCCTAACCATGTTTATAAGTTGCACAAAGCTCTTTATGGTTTGAAACAGGCACCCCGAGCTTGGTACGACAGGTTAAGCAACTTCTTGGTGAGTAAAAACTACTCAAGAGGTAAAGTGGACCAAACTCTTTTCACTAAAAATGTTCGCAACTATATCATTATTGTTCAAGTTTATGTGGACGACATCATCTTTGGTTCTACTAACCCATCACTGTGTGAAGAGTTCTCTAAACACATGCACAGTGAATTTGAGATGAGTCGCCCCAGATGTCTTTTGCCGAAGCACTACGCAAGAAAACCAAGAAAGGAGTCCGCAGCCCCCCCCCCAACCGAGAGTGGAGGGGACCACCGGTGGCCACATGATATGCCTCCCCGTGCAGTACAACATCAGAAGTATCCCAGGCATCGAGGCTGAGGAAGCGGATCTACTAACTCTACACAATAATTGGGTTGGCCGCACTCGTAGCACCTCACTCCGAAGCGTAGACTCCGACAAGGAATTTGAGTATTTTGAGGATTGATGTTTGTTTCTTGATCTGATTCGCCATGTACTCTTGACCCCTCTGTGTAGGGAGTCTTTAGCTGGTGCCCTCGTGGTTTATGTACTCCTTTCCTTTTATGCTTTTCATATATATAAAATCTACCTGATAACCACATAGGAGGTTCACTCCTTTGCCGTATCAATTGAAAAAAAAATTGAGATGAGTCTAATGGGGGAGCTTTAATTTTTTCTTGGATTGCAGGTAAAGCAACATGAAGACGGCTTCTTCATTAATCAAGAAAAATATGTCAAGGAGCTTATAAAAAGATTTCATTTTGAACAAGCCAAGCCTGCCTCAACCCCAATGAGCACAAGCATTAAACTGGAAAATGATGAGAAAGGTAAACCGGTAGATGCAAAGCAATTCCGAGGTATGATTGGCTCTCTCATTTACCTTACTGCAAGTAGGCCAGATATACAGTTCAACATTTGTCTTTGTGCTAGATACCAATCTAGTCCAAAGGAAAGCCATTTGGTTGCAATAAAAAGGATTTTTAGATATCTCTCAGGTACGTATGATTTGGGTCTATGGTATCCAGCAGAAAGTAGTTTCAACTTGATCTCATATTCTAATGCTGACTATGCTAGATGTAAAATTGACAGAAAAAGTACTAGTGGCTATTGCCAATTTCTTGGTGGTTGCATGGTTACGTGGGCAGCCAAGAAGCAACACTCGGTTGCACTCTCCACTGCAGAGGCATAATATGTTGCTGCAGGGAGCTGTGATGCTCAAGTGTTGTGGATCACAAGTCAACTATGCGACTATAACATTGATATTGAATGCACACATATTCTATGTGACAACACTAGTGCCATCAATCTTTCCAAAAACCCAATTCAACACTCAAGAACAAAACACATAGAGATCAGACATCACTTTTTGAGAGATGAAGTAGCCAACAAGAACCTAACACTTGACTTCATCCCAACTGATAAACAACTGGCTGATATCTTCACAAAACCACTTTCTGAGGATAGGTTCACAACACTAAGACAAGAACTGGGATTGTGCAAAAGTCAATGAATTTCACATGCTCACATGCTTATGGATGTTGCTTTGTGTGTAAATGTTTGCCATGATTGTGTCTATCATGTTTGTTTTGCTTAAATGATGAGTCTATACATCTACACACTATGGGGGAGTAAGGTAAGACCAGGTGAGCGAAGTTGTTAAGGGACACCCCTCATATCCCATGTGTCTTAATCCCTCACTCATTGGTTGAAAATCTTTCACTAATCAAACCCTCAAAACTGATTTTTCAAGTGCCTGTCAACAGCCACAAAGCCAGCTGTCGACAGCCAAGCCTTCCCAGAACCATCATTTCACAAGAATTCAGTACCTGTCGACAGGCCATTCCTTGCTGTCGACAGATACCCTCCTTATGTCAATCCTTCAACTTTTCTCATTCATTCCTCATGAGTATGTTCACAAACTTTGTGTAAGGGGAGAATTTGAACTTA
Source organism: Colocasia esculenta (assembly GCA_014218235.1). NCBI lineage: Eukaryota > Viridiplantae > Streptophyta > Magnoliopsida > Alismatales > Araceae > Colocasia > Colocasia esculenta. Next base: position 118,635,598 of record CM024753.1, on the reverse strand, counting down.
ATGATCATTACAACCTGTCATACTCATCTAGTATTCATGACATAGATTGAATTACAATGATTTTGAAATAATATTTTGTGGTTGAGTCTAGGTTGTGTCATCTAGGAAACATTGAACAAATCTAATGGACTTAACTCAACTCATTTGAATACCTCCCTTGTGGATTATCATGTCTCTCAAATGGCTTGATAAGTAAGAGGGTTATTAGACTTAATGTTTTACATTGACCATTGACCTTACATAACTACTACCTTGATTGCTAGATAAAGCGAAATGAAGGGAGAAAAGCTACCTATTTCTCAACTCAATAAATTAAAAAAAAAAAGAACTTGGGCATCACAAAATGTCCATCTTCGCGTCAAAAAGTTATTTCATTATCTCTGCATAATGGTATGATGGTCACTCACACTGAGTAACTGGGGGTACGGGCACTCCTCATGTCTACCTTCACGTAAAAAGGTGACAGTGTTCCTAATTACCACTTTTCTAATAACTCGATAATCAAAATCCTTCAAAAACCTGAAATAGAGTGTAGCCTCCGTGTTTTACAATCAAGGACAAGTTGGTTGTCTATTGTCGATTGTCTATGTGGTCATTACCTTTCTTTTACCCACTGAACATCATCACTGGGATATATGTTTTTCTTCAATAGTTTTATTCAACAGAGTCATCTTATATTCATATGCTTTTGAACGGTGTTTTCTAAATGCCATAGCTCAAGATTCCCAGAGTATTATCTCTAAACCATTGTAAAATTTTGTTGTGTCTTTCTACTAGTGGTTATGACCCTTTGTAATGAGTATTAAACCTGTTCTCAACCTTAAAATCCAAAAGACATGCTCATTCCCACTAAAATTTTCTAAAATTCAGTTCTGGCTCAAGTCTGCTAAGCAGCTGTCGACAGCTGCCTTCCTGGCTGTCGACAGCCGGCGGCCCAGGGCGGTTCAGAAGCCCAAACGGCACGCATTTAGGCCAAATTTTGTGGGGCCCTCACCTTTCAACTTCAAACCCAAACTCTTTAAAAGGGCACCCACGTCTCCTAAACCCTTCCTTTTCTTCCAACAACCCTTTCCTCTCCTCCTCCACCCTAACCCTTCTGTTCAGGGCGCCAACCCCAGGTTCCCCTCCTGATTCTTCTCCTTCTTCCCGTCGTCTTCTTCTCATCAGAGTTCTTCTCTTCTTCGTTCTCTAATACTACATGGCTCCTCCAACCAAATGCCTTGCTTCTCATCGACGTCCCATCTCGCCAGATGTTGGAGAAGGCTTCGGGGCACCTACACAGCGCCGAAGCAAGCACCGGGACGACCCTCTGCCGGAGCTTATTGTTCCTCCCAACCACCACACCTCTAAGGTCCGGGGCTCCTTCACGAAGTTTGTCTAGCCACGGTTCGTGGACTTTCTGTTCCTGGAGGACATGTTCTCCGGTCTCCAGCCCCTGTTCGACACCCAGGGCTGGACGAATTTTCTCTACTCTCATAAGCAGTACTCCCCTGCCGTTGTGACCGAATCCTTCGAAAACTTGGAGAAGTCGGTCGTTGATGAGGAGTTCCACACCACGGTAAAGGGTACTACTTTCAAAATATCCCCAAATCTCCTTTGCCGTGCTTTTCAAATACCAAACTCAGGGGCCAATATACTTGTTAATCCTCCCTCTGCCTCTAATTACTACACTTTGATCACCCATGAGCTATATCATCCCAGTGTGGACCACTTGAAGCTCAATGCCAATTCTTTCCCTCCACTGAATCGTCTCATCCACCACATTTTCACTACTCTCATCGTTCCTAAGGATGGAAGCAGGGAACTCGTTACCACAGTCCACAAGTCCCTTTTCTACTATTTCCTTCGGACTGAGCAAATCAACCTCCCTCTACTCATGATTGACCTCATTAACTAATGCTTTCGCAATTCAAAGAGGTCAATGCCGTATGTGTGCCACATTACATCCCTTCTCTCCTTCATTAGTATTCCCATCTCTGAATCTGAGTGCATAACTCTAATGTCCCGCAGTTCCTTTGACCTCACTGCGGTTCATAGAATGGGGTACAAGCTTGTGGATGGGAGAGTCACACGGACTTTCAAGGATAAGGCACCAGATGTTGAGGAAGTATCTGCTGAAGATGAAGATGATGATGGTGATGATGAAGACTCCCAAGAAGATCCAATGGATGATCAGGGAGATGATGATGCTACTACAGGCCAGGAACCAGCTCCATCCCTTAGAGATTTCATAGCTGGTCAAATGGCTCAACTGCAAATCCAACTCACCATGGGCTTTGATCATCTCACTGTTCGTCTTGATCACGTTGATAGGAGGTTGGATGCATTATCCGACACACAAGTGCAGATTCAACATCGGCTTACCCGGCTCTCTACGAAGTTTCACGAGTTTCGTCCTCCCACTGCTCCTGGGAATGATGTTGTTTAGAGAGTCTAGGTTCTACTTTCTAGCTTTGGGTCTTGGGCCACTTAGTCTTTCGAGTCAGTCATGTACTTTTTCCTTCTTTTGATTTCCCTTTATGTCATGCAATGGAACTCTTTTGTAACTGGGTGTAATGAATGATTCATGAATGATAGTCTCAATTATTTTGCTTCACTTTTATCCATGTGTGCATAATTTGCCTTTTTGAATGTTGTCAAAAGGGGGAGAAACATTAATGTGCATCAATTGAAATTTTGTCATCATCAAAAAGGGGGAGAATGTTGGGTTCTCATGTGTAATGTTTAAGTTTACATGTTTTTGATGATAGACAATGTTGATTGATGTTGTAACTTTGATGACAATGACAAAGACATGCAAGAAACAGACACATATGAAAACTTGCTTTTATTGATCATATATACATTCATTGTATCTCACTTAGAATGTTTTCAATGTAGGTGTGAATGTATACAAGGCAAGCAACAAGAACCAAGTAAAAAAGATGAAGAAAAGGACATCAAGTCAACACCTGTCGACAGCCATGAAGGCACTTGTCGACAGATAGACCATCCAGCTACAAACAAGCTACTAGAAGCTCAACCAGGACAATAGCTGTCGACAGCCCAGAATCGCATGTCGACAGCCCAGCGTTCCAGGAACACTCATGGTTCTGGAAAACCAGTTTACAACAGTAACTGTCGACAGCAGCAAGTCGGCTGTCAACAGATCCAGTCTTCTAGCAGCTTCAAGTGTTTTGGAAACCAGAATTCAGCTTTGGCTGTCGATAGCTATAGATTGCCTATCGACAGACGAAGAGAAACTTCAATTCCGAGATTTGGATATGTTCCATATTAGGGTGTTTCCTTTTACCACGTCTCTCTAAACTTGGACACCCATATATATAGAACATATGGAGCTATTTTCGCAGCATGAAGCCACCATAAGAAAACCCTAAGCAAAACTCAAGGAAAAAGCTTCTCACTGCTGCTCTGCTTCAACCCTCCATCCAGAGCGAAGAAGATCCATCTTCCAAGCGGAGTTGAAGACAGTTCGTTCACGGTTCAAGCTTCTACATCATCTGAGGATCATCAAAGTGAAGTTTGGAGTTCTTCCGGACGACCAACGACATGAGTTCTCTATTGGGATTTGTTCTTTCACCTCAGAACTCCTGTCTTTTCATATTCTTCCTATTTCTGTGTGTGTGGTTATGGTTCAAGCTATCCTTGTGCTTGATTCACGTGGCTTTTGTTGTTCTAATCGTGTGTTTACATCAGACAACGTGTGTGTGTGAGTTGTAGAGTGGAACTCGCTAATAAGCAGGTGTTTCTGCGTGTGTGTGTGGATGGTGGACGTAGGATACACAAGTTGTGTACTCCGAACCACCTTAAATCATCGTGTCTGTGGTTTGAACATTTTACGGTAGATGTTTAGTAGGCACGTTGGTTTCTCACACGTTAGATAGGTTGTTAATTGTTCTACTCTTAATCAACACACACATCTTGGATCGAATTTATATCAACTCTATTTGAGATTTCGATAAATCTGTGTTCTCATAAAAAATAAGGTCATAGTCTTTTAATTGGAAGTAATCTATTCAACCCCCCCCCCCCCCTTCTAGATTACCATAATAGATAATTCCGCACATCTTTCACATCTTTGATAGACCTTCCACTAGATCATATTTGATAAGTTTTCTGATTCCATCCAAGCTGGCATGTCTTAGTCTTCTATGCCATAGTTCAGCGTTTTGCTCTTTGCTGGCTGCCAAACAAATGTCTTGAATTTTCAAATCTTCTAGATGTAGTACATACAGATTTATTTCTCTAGAGGCTTCAAAGATTGTTGTTCCATCCTTGATGATTAAGCATTTAGATTCCTGGAACTTGATTTGATGACCTTTGTCGCACAATTGACTGATACTGATCAAGTTATGCTTGAGTCCTTCGACGTAGAGAACATCCTCTATCAAAGTCTTGACTTTGCTCCCAATTGATCCACAATAAATGACTGTACCTTTACCATTGTCTCCATATGTTACTATCCCTTCTTCATTTTTGATAAATAAGAACAACTTTTTGTTTTCAGTCATATGCCTTGAGCACCCGCTGTCTAGGTACCATTTTGATGCTCTAAGGCTTCCCTTATCATCGATATTTTCCATAAATGCTAGATTAGCCTTCTCTTCTTCTTCTTCATTGGAGCTTGACTCACTATCTGTGTCACTTTCGTTGTTCCATACAGTAACCATGGCTTTCTTCTTGTATTTCTTGAATTTCTTGGTATTGTCCTTTTTCTTGAATTCTACCTTTTTAAGTTTTGGACATTCAGCCTTGAGATGTCTAGGCTTCTTGCATTCATAACATATAGGCTCAGATCTTTTAACTTCTTTGCCTTCAGGTCTTTTGAACTCTTTGCCTTTCTTGAAGTACCTTCTTCCTGACTAATATTTCTTCTTGGCTAGAATTCGTTGTAGTCATCTGGAGAGAAAGGCTTCTTCATCTTCACTGTTTTCTTCACTCCTTTCACTTTTTGACTCGCCTTCAGATGTGTTTTCTACAACCTTGAGAGCATTGCTGTGTTTTTTCTTGCTGGAGAATTCTCCCAGTCTTTCCATATTTATCTCATGAGCCATTAGAGACCCAATGAGTTTTTCCAGAGACATTGCCATGAGATCATTTGCTTCCTCAATAGAGGTTACCTTTGGAGTCCATGAAGTTGGCAAGGATCTTAGTATTTTTCTTACCATATCTCCTGTCTCATATGTTTTGCCTAGCCCGGCCAAGCCATTTATGATATCTGTAAAGCGACTGTACATCTGGTAGATGGATTCACCAGAGTGCATTTGGAACCTTTCATATTGAGCTACCAATATATTGATTCTTGTTTCTTTTACCATGTCAGTTCCTTCATGAGTGAGCTTTAGCTTATCCCACATTTCTTTAGCCGACTTGCATGCAAGTATTCTGTTAAATTCCTTCTTGCATAGTGAACAACATAATATACTCTTGGCTTTGCTGTTTTGAGATAGTTTCTTCTTGTCTTCATCTGTCCATTTATCTTTAGTGTTGGTTACTGCCAGATCTCCATCTTCAAATATTGTCCATAGTTGGAAATCAAGCCCTTGAAGAAAGAACTCCATTCTTGTCTTCCAATAGTTGTAATCTTCTCCATCGAACGGTGGAGGTCTGTTGACTGATAGTCCTTCTGCATGAACTTGGGCTGCCATTTATATTTGCTCTTCAGATCGTAAGATCCACTTACTTGAAGAGACTTGGCTCTAATACCACTTGTTGACCAGGTTGCAAGCCCAGAGGGGGGGTGAATGGATTACTAAAAATTCGTTTATGAATATTCCTGTTAATAAAAAAACACTTTGATAGAAGACACTAAATTCAATGGTTAGAGTTAGTAAGTAACGAAGACATAATAAGATCAATCACAAGAACAATAGAAATTTTATCCTGGTTCAGATCTCCTTTCACAAGGAGTCCTAAGTCCAGTCCCCAAACAAAGACTTGGGATTTCACTAACCAAGGGTACAGTCCCCCTCATTGACATTTACACATCCAGCCGAAGCTGGCCTTCTCTTCACTACACGAAGAGGCACTACACCACCTGATACAACATGCCTTCCTTCTTACTAAAGGGAAGCAACCACCTACTCCAAGCAGGTCTTCTCTTCACAGATGAAGAGGAACACTAAAGTGGAAGAAAGTGTTGATTGCCCCTAGACCAAGCTTATAGCAAATGCTTGATCTAAGGTGGAATCTGAGAGACAAAGAATGACACAGCAGAATGCTCTCTCAGATCTAAAATCAAGCTCTCAAAAACTAAAAGACAGCGCTGTGTGGAGAGCTAAGAGCTGGAGGCTTTTGAATGAAGGATTGAGCTCTTCTTTCTTGTTGTTCCTTGATGGTTCGAAAAGTTCTTCTTCATGGAGTCCACAGACTTCTATTTATCTTCTCTTGAAGATGTATCCGTTGAAGTATATGTTGTCTCTTATTTTCAGATACGTTAGTTGTGTCAGGTCCAACGTAGGAATCAAGAAACACCTACAGTCATTTAATGCTAGGATAGACACAGACAGAGAGAAAGATTATCTGGATATCTTCTTTGCTTCTGTCAGCGTGATAAGTCCAACGTTGTAGTATGTGTGACTACAGGAAACATGCACATAATAAATGTTGAAGCATAGACAACCTAACTGTGTCTAAACTGTCAATCAACATTGCTGCCCATGCTGAGGAGTTTATAACAGAGAGGAAATGTAACACCCCATATAAGAATATGTTAAATGGACTTAATTAGTTGACTACCAACAACCCGGACTAGTCATTTTCAGAGCTCGAGCAGGAAAAGAACTCTGAAGTTAATTAGCATGCTCAGTTGGGAGTAGTCCCAGGATGGGTGACCTTCCTGGGAAGTCTACCAACTGGCACGGTTGTTGGGTCAGTTTGCTGGTTGGGTCGTCACAAATGGTATCAGAGCCTTGCCAAGCCGGAAGTGCAGGAACTAAGTGCCATACAGGGCAAAGTGCTACGCTATGGGAGCCACCTCTTGAGGCCACAATGGCGCAAAGTGCTACATAGTGGGAGCCACCTCTTGAGCCTGTGGGGGCCACCTTAGAATCCTGTCTGCCTAGGGTTTGATTGTGTGCTATATGTGAGCAGCGACGAGGACGTCGCTTATATAAGAGGGGTAGATTGTAACACCCCATATAAGAATATGTTAAATAGACTAAATCAGTTGACTACCAACAACCCGGATTAGCCATTTTCAGAGCTCGAGTAGGAAAAGAACTCTGAAGTTAAGCGTGTTCAGTTGGGAGTAGTCCCAGGATGGGTGACCTTCCTGGGAAGCCTACCAACTGGCACGGTTGTTGGGCCAGTTTGCTGGTTGGGTCGTCACAGGAAACTTCTTTCTGTCAGCCATTAAAGTTTTCCTTTATGAGACAAGAATATGGAAGTTCATAATGGATGACATGTAAAGATAATGTACCTGAGAAAATAAATATTTGAGCACATTAGATATGCCATAGTTCGCAGAAAATTTGAAATGCACAGTGATTTGAAATATATTTGAATGATATATGAGATAAAGTATAAGCAAGACTGTTTAGGGTAATTATAGATAACTTTATCAATATTATCCATTAACTGTCCAATAACATAATCATTGTTAAAAGAAAGTCGATGTTTAGAGATAGTCTATGACAATCGATGTCCAATCATAACTGATGTTCAGGAGATGTCGTTGTGAGTGGAGTCGATGAAATCGATGTTGAGATCTAACCATAATCTTGTTGCCCAGATAGCAAGCCCAGAGGGGGGGTGAATGGTTTGCTAAAAATTCTTCTTGTAAAAATTTCTATAAATAAACAAACTTGACAGACAACACTAAGATCGATAGTTCAAGTTAGTGTTAATCAAAACAAAGAGAACAATCACACATACAACAAGAAATTTTATCCTGGTTCAGATCTCCTATCCCAAGGAGTCCTACGTCTAGTCCCCAAGCAACCACTTGGGATTCCACTAAACAATGGTACAATCCCCCTTAAGGACACTTACACATCCAGCACCAACTGGCCTTCTCTTCTCTACCAGAAGAAGAATCACACCACCTGATGCAATAGGTCTTCTCTTCACACATGAAGAGGAATGCTCATAGAAAAATGAGTTTTATGAGAAAGGCCCCAAGACCAAGCTTATAGACAATGCTTGATCTGAGGCGAAGACTGAGAGACACAAGAATATCTCAAATGAACTCTCTCTCTTAGATCTACGCAAGCTCTCAAAAGTAATGCACTATTCTCACAGAGAGCTAAGAGCTATGGAAATTTTGAATGGACGAGCTAGCTCTCTTGTTCTTCAGGTGACTAAGATTTTCTTTAAGAAAAGAGTGTTCGAACTATTCTTCATGGAGTCACCAATCTTCTATTTATCATCTTTGAAATAATTTGACCGTTGTAGTATCCGTTGAAATATCTGTTGTCTCACATCTTCATACATGTTTGAGTGTCTGGTAGAAAGGAGAGAGCAAGTGAGCCAACACTCATTAATGCTTGGATAGACACACATACTCAAGGAAAGATTGTCTGAATCTTCTATCCACTTGTCAGGTTGACAGGTCCAACTTTGAGACGTGCGTTTTCTCCGAAAACCCTGCACACAATAAATGCTAATACCTAGACAACTTATCTTTGTCTAAATTGTTAGTCAATATTAGTAGTTGTGTTTTATGAAGATACATTAGAAGGGAAATGCCATTCTGTCATTGACTTTGCGTGAATAGGCAAGACAGGTAAAAGATATATCGTGCAGAGCTGTGTACTGTCACAATAAATGTTAGACAATGTAGGATACAACATGCTTTCGTGGGAAAACTTTGAAATCCACAAAGATTTGAAATACATTTGAATATCATGTGGAATGGAACTAAAGAATGGTTAAAAGAAGATTTAAACAAGAATGTTCAATGGCTGACTAAGTTTTATTTGCGAATAGAGAGTTGATGTTTAAAAGACATTCTATATATAGAGAGAGAGATGATGTTGATATCAAACAGATGATGTAATCTATGTTGAAATCAAGTCGATGTGAGCATAATCCATGAATTAATGAAATCGATGTTCTGTACAAAGTCGTTGTTTAACAGAAATTGATGTGCAGATGAAATCGTTGTTTCATAGGAAGTCATTGTAAAGATGAAATCGTTGTAGCAGTACTCAAATCGTTATAGCGACCAAGTCGTTGTTTAAGTGAAACAAAATCGTTGTAGTGACCAAATCGTTGTATGAGTGAAATCGATCATGAAATCGTTGTTTCAATGATGAAATCGTTGTTTAAGTGAAATCGATAATGAAATCGTTGTTTAAGTGAAATCGATAACAAAATTGTTGTTTAAGTGAAATCAATAATGAAATCATTGTTTAAGTGAAATCAATAATCAAATCATTGTTTAAGTGAAATCGATAATGAAATCGTTGTTTCAATGATGAAATCATTGTTTTACTGAAATCGATGTTCAAGTGAAATGAAATCGATGTAACAACGAAATCGATGTTAAAGTGATATGAAATTGATGTATCAACGAAATCGATGTTTAAGTGATATGAAATCGATGTATCAACAAAATCGATGTTTAAGTGATATGAAATCGGTATATCAACGAAATCGATGTTTAAGTGATATGAAATCTGATATGAAATCGATGTTTGAGTGATATGAAATTGATGTATCAACAAAATTGATGTTTAAGTGATATGAAATCGATGTATCAACGAAATTGATGTTTAAGTGATATGAAATCGATGTATCGAAGAAATCGTTGTGAGCTATTATATGGAAGTCATTGTATACTTAAACAAAATTCATGCTTTGAACTTCAAATGACAGTGTTTGTGGACAACTTATAGATTTTGCTTGAGTTATTTCCTGTGGATAAACTTCAGAAAATGTTGTTAGAAAATATTTTTAAGATTTTGTTAATCACCAAAAATACATATATAATTCATAATAAATTTTATATGGAGATGGACTGATCATCAATCTCCCCCTTTTTAGTGATGACAAAACATAGAGAATTTGCATACATTGAGAGAAAATAAATTTTCTTTGTGAAAAAAATTAATTTAAAGGTATGTATTTCAGAATAATTTCTCCCCCTTTCTGTCTTTAAGCAAAAAGAATTAGATAGGCAGAAGGAAGAAGATTAAGATAAATGGGAGCCAAAATAGCAGATTCGATTACTTAATAGGGATCAAAAATATAGAAGGCAGGAGATAAAAGGAGGCATGGCGAGTAATGATTGGCCAAGCCTAGATTTCCAACTTTTCAAAGTAATTCTTAAAGGCACCCCAACTAATGTTGTAACAAGGCCCCATATATGGAAGAAGTCTCTCGATATGGAGCTGCCTTTGAGCATCAATAAAATTGACATACTCATCTTTACCAAGAGATGACCGGTAGAAGGTAGTAGTCCCAAAACTGGCATGCTGAAGAAATCTATCAATGGATAGAGGGTAGTAAATCTTGTGCTGTAACAGTTCCCTCTTCAAGGGTACATAGATTTTGTACCTCTCAACCCAAATAGCAAAAGGGTCCTGAACCAAGTTAATGGAGTTGAGATCCAAGAATTGTTCAGCAGATAGAGTAGGTTTGTTGGATCTGGAGAGGGAGAGATTCAGATTGACCAATTGTTGAGTAGCTTGGTGATAGTTCTTCTCCCAGTCAGAGGGGAAATGTCTTTCGGCCTCAGACAAAAGAGGAGCTAAGACATCTGACTTGATAAAACCCTTGTGATATTCCCTGAACAAAAATTGGTGGAAAGAAAGAGGAGCTCCCTGCTGAACTGGCCATGACTCTAGCAAATCTTTCAAAGATACTAGGACCCACAGCAGAGTCCATGAGCAAGGAATGTAGCTTAGGGAGAAAAACAATGTCTGGCATCTTCAGAGTAGCAAAATCCACTTGAAGATAAGTATTGACTGGATTTTCAGTTCTGAGCTGAGCAATGGCTGCCCTAAATTGACCAAGCTGAACCTCTGGAAGTTTATTGACAAAACGATAATCATTGAACATTTGGAAGTGCCAGATTAACTTGATTTCCCTCTGGTGAAGGGACCTCAAGTATTTCTGTGGTGGAGGACAAACCACTCAGTCAGTGTGAGAGGGTGGTTTGAGGGTGGGAACCTGTCAGATCTGACAAGCATAAACTTTCTGTAGAGAGCTTTATTATCTTGAGCCCACTGGTCTTCAGTCTTAGACTCAGCTGAGGAGAAGATTTTGGACTGATCATGTTTGGATAAGAAAAGAGAGGAAGAATAATATTGAGATGTTCTGTGAGATTGAGATGAGGGAGGCCAAAAATTGTAGCAAAGTGCATTTTTGTAAGAATTCACAGTAGAGAAGTCTCCTTCTATTTACAACAGAAAGAGAGAACCAAAGAGGAGGGAATCGAGATTTAGAGGAGAGAGCAAGTTCCTTAGAAACTTTTCTTTTTGGAGGTAGGACTGGGGAAATCTGTCCTGTTAACATGAGATGAAACAGAAAGGACTGAGCGAAGAGTTGCTTCTTCAAACTCATCTTTAATGTCCTGAATGACATGGCCTTGAACAGTAGCACTCTCCGGAATAATAGTGATGAAGGATGGTGGAGTGGGTGGATGAAGAGAGGTGAAAGAAGTAGGAGGAGGTGGTGCAGATGGTTCAGCAGATGATGGACCAGTAGAGGATGTTGCTGGAGGTTCCTCAAATATTGGGGGAGGAATGGCAGTAGAAGAAGTAGGTGAGGAAGAAGAGGTAGCAGGAAAAGGTGTAGGAGAAGGATGTGTTTTGGAAGTGGTTTCTTAGAGGGTTCAGGTGCAGGTGGAGCAGTGAAGGATGTAGGTGGAGAAGAAGGGGTTGGAGTCTGAAGAGTAGAAGGGACAGAAGGCTCTGGGAGCACAGCAGCAACCTCTATAGATGCTTGAGACCTGGTTAGCTCTGCCACTGACTCCACTAGCCCTGATGGCCCAGTACTAACATCTTCAACTTCATATGGCCCTGATGGCCCTGACTCTGCAACTGATGGCCCTGGTGGCCTGACATCCTTTTCAGAAGGCCCTGGTGGCCCTGATTCTTCAATAATTGGCCCTGATGGCCCAACTTCCTTTACAGGCTCAGAAGGCTCTATGCTAACTACTGGTATAGGTTGAGTGGGAGCAGAAGGGGTAGGAACAGATAATTGCACCATCACAAAATCTGAAAGATCTGACACTAGCTGCTTCAAGCTACCCAACTCACTCCTTATCTTCTAGAGCTCAGTTTTAACTGCTCCAATCTCCTTGGCTTCAGTGCTCTGACTAAGAAAAATGGATGTAACTTTGGATTGCGAAGAGCACAAAATCTCCCCATGTGCATTCAGTCTATTAATGACTGGCTTCAAGTGCACAAGAATCTTCTTCTTCTTGGATCTGTGGTGTGCCTTCCTGGTGAGTAAAGGAATTCTTGAGGCAACACTCTTCCTCTTTCCACTGAAGCTAATAATGGGTTCAACCTCCTCATCTGAGGTGTCTTCAACAATACCTTCCTGGAACTAGTCTGCAGGAGCACTAGCACTAGGCTCTCCTTGAATCTCTGGCTCCCCCTGAGCTGGAGCATCTTCCATCTGAATGTCTTCACTGTGGCCTGGTGCCACAACTTCCAGAATGATTTCTGCCAATCTACCTTCCATACTAACATCTGCAGCAGGAGCACTAGGGATGTCTTCCATGTGAGTATCTTCCTGCTCCCCCTCAGTATGAGCAACAGTCTCTAAAGATTCTTCAATAGCAGGTGCAAGGACTGTAGAGGGGATCACAATGTGTGCAGGTGATATTTCCTCAATCCTCCTTATAGGTGCAGGAGGTTCTTCGGTTCTGACATCTACCTCTACCTCTTGGACTAGAGGTATTTCTGGAGCTTCACCAATGATGGCCTCTCCTTCTGCCACCGAAGTCTTTGTCCAAACATTTCCCACAAGAGAAAAACCACTCTTCTTCAAGTTTCTGGACCGAATAGACTGACCCATCTTTTCCATCAATTCTCCCTTCAGATCAATTTCATAGTGATTGGAAATTCTGGTAAGAAATTGGGCATATGGTAGGGATACTGCCAACTTATTCTTCTTATCCCAAATCATTTCTACAGCAAACTTCATCCTCTCTATTATAACTTGAGCCATGTTGATATCTTGATTTTGGATGGCCCAGAACATCATATCAGCATCTCCCTTTGGGCAGGTTGAAAAAGTAGCACTCCTCGGCACCAAAATCTGACAGACTATGAAATGCAATATTCTGTTAAAAGCATTGAACTGGTTGATGTCGATTTTCCCATCCTTCAGCTTGTACTCTGTTCCAATGATCCCTAGCCCCTTGGCATGAATGTCCACAGAGTCCACCAAACTGTGTCCGACTGTAGAAACTCCAAATAATCTTTCCAAAAGATCATCAGTGATGTGAATGGGTGTACCTTTGACTGTGGAAGAGATAGACCCATCTTCTTATGTTTTCAGGCAAGTGTAGAAAGCTTTCGCGAGGTCTGGATAACTTAGTTCAAAAATAGTACACATCTTTGTCCACTTCATCCTCTGAATAGCTTCGATTATGATGTGCATACCATGCTTCTCTAGGTCTTCTAGATCCACTGCCTTTTTTCCACATAGCTTGATCTTTACAACAGCAAATCGTTCATGTTGCTCCGTCGTGAGGAAGGAGACGCTGTACCCACCCACGCCGTCGGAACTCTCAGAAGCAGCCATGGAATCGAGCAAGGAAGGATTCTAGAGGATCGTGGGAAAGAGAGGAACAAGATCCCTCAAGAAATTTGAGCAGGAACATAGAGATCCTTCGAAACCACACAAAGGGGATTTTGGAGTCGATGAGGGTTTTCGCAGGCAGGCAAGTCGAAAGAGATAAGAGAGAGAGGAAATCAATGAGGCAAGGATTTCGAACGTAATGGCAAGACATAAAGTATCTTTTTGAAATGCCAGAGCAATAAAAGCGGATAACGACAAAAGAGGAGAGGATAAAGCAAACAATAAAGAATTAATCCGAAACACCATAGCAATTTATGACGCAAGCAATAAAGGATTTACTTAAATCCAGCGGGAAGGATAAGTATTATTCTAAAATTTATTATTTCAGTTACGTACAGACATATCTATTACAAATTGCACATGTCTAGTTCCCTTCTAAGAGATGTAAATCTCTCTTTAGGTAAGACTTTTGTAAAGATATCTGCTAACTGATTCTGAGTATCTATAAATGAAATATTAATATTACCATTAGATACATGATCTCTAATAAAATGATATCTGACCTCTATATGTTTCATCCTTGAGTGTTGTACTGGATTTTTCGTCAGATTTATTGCACTTGTGTTGTCACACAGCAGCGGGATGGTCTTGATGTGCAACCCATAGTCCTCAAGCTGTTGTTTTATCCATAAGAGTTGAGTGCAATAGCTCCCAGCCGCTACATATTCGGCTTCAGCTGTTGATAATGCTACTGAATTTTACTTCTTTGAAGACCATGAAATCAAGCATCCTGTAAGAAATTGACAACCACCACTTGTATTTTTCTATCTACTTTGCATCCAGCATAGTCAGCATCAGAATATCCAACTAAACTAGTTTCACATGATTTAGGATACCATAGTCCTAGGTCATGAGTTTTAGCTAAATATATAAAAATCATTTTAACATTTATTAAATGAGATTCCTTAAGATCATACTGATATCTTACACACATACATACACTAAATAAAATATTCGGTCTACTAGCTGTCAAGGAAAGCAATAACCCTATCATACCTCTATAAAGTTTTTGATCAACTTTCTTACCTTCCTTATCACTGTCTAACCTGGTGGATGTGCTCATTGGAGTGGACAGTGGTTTAGCATTGTCAAAACCGAATTTCTTGACCAATTCTTTGATGTATTTTGCTTGACAAATGTGTGTACCTTCTTTGCTTTGCTTGATTTGTAATCCAAGGAAATAGTTGAGCTCTCCCATCATGCTCATCTCAAATTCTCCCTACATGAGTTTCTTAAAATACTTGCACAAGGATTCATCAGTAGATCCAAATATAATATCATCTACATAAATTTGCACAAGTAATATATTTTTGACTTTTGATTTAATGAACAGTGTGCTATCTACATGTCTTCTAATAAAACCATGATTTAATAAGAATGCACTAAGTCTTTCATACTATGCTCTAGGAGCTTGTTTTAAACCATATAATACTTTATGCAATTTAAAAACATGATTTGGAAAATCTAAATCATCAAAACCAGAAGGCTGTTCCACATAGACTTCCTCCTTTATATAACCATTTAAAAAGGCAGATTTTACATCCATTTGAAAAAGTTTTAAATCCAATGCACATGCATAAGCAAGTAAAATTCGAATAGCCTCTAGTCTAGCCACTGGTGCATAGGTTTCATCGAAATATATACCTTCCTCTTGGGAATAGCCTTGAGCAACCAGTCTAGTCTTGTTTCTAGTGATAACACCAGCTTCATCCAATTTGTTCCTGAACACCCATTTGGTGCTAATCATGATGATCTGATGGTCTCGGAACAAGGGACCAAACTTGATTTCTCCTGAACTGATTAAGTTCATCTTGCATGGCTAAAATCCAAGATTCATCAAACAGTGCTTCATTGACTGTCTTCGGCTCAATTTGAGATACAAATGCTAAATAATCACAAGGAATAGCATGACCTCTTGTTCTTACCCCAACCGATGGATCTCCAATGATGTTATCAATAGGGTGATCATTTTTGTACCTCCATTCCTTTGGAAGATCATCATGGATAATGTCCTTTTGTTGTAGTTCTTCCAGGGTGGATCTTCACCATCTTTGATGGTAGATTCCTTCAACTTCTGGGTAAGATTATATGTGTCTTCATCATCACTTATAGATTCCTTTCTCAAGGAAGGGTTAGATTCATCAAACATAATATGAACAGTTTGTTCAATCAATAAACTTCTTTTATTAAAAACTCTATAGCCTTTGGGTTTAGAAGTGTACCCCATAAAGATCCCTTCATCGGATTTGGGATCCAGCTTACCTATTTCTCTCTTACCATTGTTGTGAATGAAGCATGGACATCCAAACATTCTGAGATGACTGATCTTGGGCTTCCTTTGCTTGTACAGCTCATATGTAGTCTTCTTCAGGATTGGCCTGATCATGACTCTATTTATAATATAACATGTTGTATTTATGTCTTCTGCCCAGAAGTATCTTGGAAGGTTATATTCAGATAGCATGGTCCTAGCCATATTCAACAAGGTTCTATTCTTCCTCTCAGCTACTCCATTTTGCTGTGGTGTTCTAGGTGCTGAGAAATTATGTTTTATACCTTGATCATTACAAAATTCTGCAAATATGTCGTTTTAGAATTCTCCTCCATGATCTGAATGGATACTTATGATGCTGAACTTCTTATCCGTTTGAACTACTTTATTGAATTTCACAAAACTTTCAAATGTGTCATCTTTATGCTCCAAAAATGATACCCATGTAAATCTTGAATAATCATCAACTATGACAAATCCAAAGTTCTTTCCTCCCAGGCTGGTAGTTCTCATTGGTCCAAACAAATCCATATGTAGCAATTCTAGTGGTTTGGAGGTAGTGACCACTGTCTTTGATTTGAAGGAGGATTTTACATGCTTCCCTTTTGCACATGGTTCACAAATGCTTTCTAGTCTTGAGTTTATCTTCAGTAGACTTTCCACTAGATTATGTTTGATAAGTTTTCTTATTCCATCCAAGCTGCAGTGACCTAACCTTTTGTGCCATAGTTCAGCGTTTTGCTCTTTACTTGCTGCTAGACAAATATCTTGATCTTTCAATTCTTCTAGATGCAGTACATACAGATTCTTTTCTATGTTGACTTCGAAGACAGTTGCACCATCCTTGATGATCAAACACTTAGATTCCTAAAACTTGATCTGGTGACCCTTGTCGCACAGCTGACTAATGCTGATTAAGTTGTGCTTCAGTCCCTTGATGCATAGTACGTCTTCTATCAGAATTCTATCTTGATTTCCAATGGATCTGCAACCAATCACTGATCATTTGCCATTATCGCCATAGGTTATTGTACCTTCTTCACTTTTGATATGAGAGAACAGTTTCTTGTTACCTATCATATGCCTTGAGCACCCACTGTCAAGGTACCACTTTGATGCTCTAAGGCTTCCTTGCAATAAATCAATGAGATTTAGGTACCCAAGTTCTTTTGGGTCCTGGTTGGTTAGTTTCTTCATAGTTTCTTTTGGGAATCCATTTTAGGTGTTTGGTTGTACATGTTATTTTAGTGTGACCTAATTTGTTACAGTGTGTGCAGCAAGGAATATTGTTTATTATCCTATTTGGCTTATGGTTCTTATTTTTATTTATTTTATAATTAGGATTTTGTTCAGCCACGAATTTTGGAGTTGGATAAATTTTAGGATGAATTACAGTTTCTTCATTGTCTGGTGGAGTGTATCCTAAGCCATACATTTTCCTACCTGATCTTCTTGCTCCTTTTAATATTAAAGAGGATTTTCCATTAGTAAATTTTTCAACTGTGGCCATTAAATATTCATTATCTTTTGTTATTGTGTTAATTTCACTCTTAAGTTTGATTATGGTTTCTTGACTTTCTAAGTTTGATATCTTTTCATTTTTATTCTTTATATCCTCACATAATAGTTCATTTATTCTTTTTAATTCAAAATTTTATTTTTCTAACTGTTCAGTTTCAGATTTTAGATCTGAGTTAGTTATTTCGAGACATGCATAGTTTTTCTTAGTTGTTTTTAACAATTTACAGACATCTTTATATTTACTATATAATTCATTAAAAGCATCTTCTAAACTATCTGAATCTGATTCATTGCAAGAAGTAAAGGATGAGTCGAAAGTTACCTTATCATTAACATTTGCCATGAAGGCCAGGTTGGCCTTTTCTTCTTCTTCTTCACTAGAGCTTGACTCATTGTCTGAGTCACTTTCGTTGTTCCATGCAGCGGCCATGGCTTTCTTCTTGTATCTTTTGAATTTCTTTGTATTGTCCTTCTTCTTGAACTCAGTTTTCTTTAATTTTGGACACTCTGCTTTGATGTGTCCAGGCTTCTTGCACTCGTAGCATATCGGTTCTGATCTCTTAACATCTTTACCTTCAGATCTTCTAAAGTCTCTACCTTTCTTGAAGTATCTTCTTCCTGAGTGGTATTTCTTTTTAGTTAATATGTGTTGCAGTCTTCTGGAGAGAAAGGCTTCTTCATCTTCACTGCTCTCATTGATTTTGTCACTTTCTGATTCGCCAGCAGATGTGTCTTCTATGGCCTTGAGAGCATTGTTGTGCTTCTTCTTCCTGGAGGATTCTCCCAGTCTTTCCATGTTTATCTCATGAGCCATCAAAGACCCAATGAGCTTTTCAAGAGACATTCTCCTTAGATCGTTGGCTTCTTCTATAGCTGTAACCTTTGGAGTCCATGAGGTTGGTAGGGATCTTAGTATTTTTCTTACCATGTCCCCGATTTCATAAGTTTTTCCAAGCCCAGCCAGGCTGTTGGTAATGTCTGTGAATCTACTGTACATTTGAGAGATGGATTCTTCAGGCTGCATTTAAAATCTTTCATATTGTGCAACAAGAATATCTATTCGTGTCTCCTTTACCTTGTCAGTTCCTTCATATGTGAGTCTGAGCTTTTCCCACATTTCCATTGCTGACTTGCATGCTGAAATCATGTTGAATTATTTCTTACTGAGCGCACAGCACAGTATACTTTTAGCTTTGCTGTTTAGGGATATTTTCTTCTTGTCTTCATCTGTCCATTTGTCTTTACTGTTTGTGACTAAGAGATCTCCTTCTTCAACAATTGACCAAAGTTGGAAATCGAGACCTTGAAGGAAGAACTCCATCCGTGTCTTCCAGTAGTTGTAGTCTTCACCATCGAATAGAGGAGGTCTGTTGACAGACTGTCCTTCTGCATATCATTGAGCTGCCATTTATCTTTGTTGTTAAGATCGTGAGATCTTCTTACTCGAAGAGACTTGGCTCTGATACCACTTGTTACCCAGATAGCAAGCCAAGAGGGGGGGTGAATGGATTGCTAAAAATTCTTCTTGTAAAAATTCCTGTAAATAAACAAACTTGACAGACAACACTAAGATCGATAGTTAGAGTTAGTGTTAATCAAAACAAAGAGAACAATCACACAGACAACAAGAAATTTATCCTGGTTCGGATCTCCTATCCTAAGGAGTCCTACGTCCAGTCCCCAAGCAACCACTTGGGATTCCACTAAACAAGGGTACAGTCCCCCTTAAGGACACTTACACATCCAGCACCAGCTGACCTTCTCTTCTCTACCAGAAAAGGAATCACACCACCTGATGCAACAGGTTTTCTCTTCACACATGAAGAGGAATGCTCACAGAAAAATGAGTTTTATGAGAAAGGTCCCAAGACCAAGCTTATAGACAATGTTTGATCTGAGGCGAAGACTGAGAGACATAAGAATATCTCAAATGAACTCTCTCTTTCTCAGATTTACGCAAGCTCTCAAAAGTAATGCACTATTCTCACAAGGAGCTAAGAGTTATGGAAATTTGAATGGACGAGCTGGCTCTCTTGTTCTTCAGGTGACTAAGATTTTCTTTAAGAAAAGAGTGTTCAAACTATTCTTCATGGAGTCACCAATCTTCTATTTATCATCTTTGAAATAATTTGACCGTTGTAGTATCCGTTGAAATATCCGTTGTCTCACATCTTCATGCACGTTGGAGTGTCTGGTAGAAAGGAGAGAGCAAGTGAGCCTCCAGTCATTAATGCTTGGATAGACACACATACTCAAGGAAAGATTGTCTAAATCTTCTATCCTTTTGTCAGGTTGATAGGTCCAACTTTGAGACATGCGTTTTCTCCAAAAACCCTGCACATAATAAATGCTAACACATAGACAACTTATCTTTGTCTAAACTATCAGTTAATATTAGTAATTGTGTTGTATGAAGATACACTAGAAGGGAAATGCCATTCTATCATTGACTTTGCGTGAATAGGCAAGACAGGTAAAAGATATATCGTGCAGAGTTGTGTACTGTCACAATAAATGTTAGACAATGTAGGATACAACATGCTTTCGCGGGAAAACTTTGAAATCCACAAAGATTTGAAATACATTTGAATATCATGTGGAATGGAACAAAAGAATGGTTAAAAGAAGATTTAAATGAGAATGTTCAATGGCTGACTAAGTTTTATTTGCGAATAGAGAGTTGATGTTTAAAAGACATACTATATGGAGAGAGAGAGATAATGTTGATATCAAACAGATGATGTAATCTATGTTGAAATCAAGTCGATGTGAGCATAATCCATGTATTAATGAAATCGATGTTCTGTAGAAAGTCGTTGTTTAATAGAAATCGATGTGCAGATGAAATCGCTGTTTCATAGGAAGTCATTGTAGAGATGAAATCGTAGTAGCAGTACTCAAATCGTTATAGCGACCAAGTCGTTGTTTAAGTGAAACAAAATCGTTGTAGCTACCAAATCGTTGTATGAGTGAAATCGATCATGAAATCGTTGTTTAAGTGAAATCGATAATGAAATTATTGTTTAAGTGAAATCGATAATAAAATCGTTGTTTAAATGAAATCGATCATGAAATCGTTGTTTAAGTGAAATCAATAATGAAATCGTTGTTTCAATGATGAAATCGTTGTTTTGCCGAAATCGATGTTCAAGTGAAATGAAATCGATGTAACAACGAAATCGATGTTTAAGTGATATGAAATCGATGTATCAACGAAATTGATGTTTAAGTGATATGAAATCGATGTATCAACAAAATCGATGTTTAAGTGATATGAAATCGATATATCAACGAAATCGATAATTGAGTGATATGAAATCGATGTATCAACGAAATCGATGTTTAAGTGATATGAAATCGATGTATCAATGAAATCAATGTTTAAGTGATATGAAATCGATGTTTAAGTGATATGAAATCGATGTATCAACGAAATCGTTGTGAGCTATTATATGGAAGTCGATGTATACTTAAACAAAATTCATGCTTTGAACTTCAAATGACAGTGTGTGTGGACAACTTACAGATTTTGCTTGAGTTATTTCTTTTGGATAAACTTCAGAAAATGTTGTTAGAAAATATTTTTTAAGGTTTTTTTAATTACCAAAAATACATATATAATTCATAATAAATTTTATATGGAGATGGACTGATCATCAAATCTATGTGAAAATGTAATCGATGTTGAAATGAAGTCAATCTGAACATAATCCATGTATAAATATAATTGATGTTAAAGCATAATCGATGTTGAAATGAAATCGATGTTCTAGATGAAATTGTTGTTGAACTGAAATTGATGTTTAACTGAAGTCGATGTTCATGTGAAATAGATGTTTTAAGTCAAATCGTTGTTTGAACTGGAAACGATGTTTAACTGAAGTCGATGTTCAAGTGAAATAGTTGTTAAACTAAAATCGATGTTTAACTGAAGTCGATGTTCAAGGGAAATCGATGTTTTAAGTCAAATCGTTGTTTGAACCAAAATCGATGTTTGACTGAAGTCGATGTTCTAGATGAAATCGATGTTAAACTGAAATCGATGTTCAAGTAAAGTCGATGTAGAACCAAAATCGATGCTTAAGTGAAATCGATGTTCTAACTGAAGTTGATGTAGAACCGAAATCGATGTTTGAATCGAAATCGATGTTTTAATACAGCAATCGTTGTTTAAGTGAAATCGATGTAGTAACAAAATAGTAATCGTTGTGAACTTTCAATAGTAGTCGATGTAGACTTAGGCAAATCATATGCAATTTGACTTCAAATAAAGATGAGTGTAAATAACTTACTGAATTTGTTTTATTTGATACATGTTGACAAGCTTCAGAAAATAATGTTAGTCAATAATTTCCAGAGTTTTGTTAATCACCAAAAATACATATAATATATAAAAATTTATATGGAGATGGAGTGATCATCACATCATAATCCCTAAATATGTCTTTCTTGATATCTTTAGGCCGATATAAAGGGCTATCTGAATTTTTTCTTGGATGATAAAACCAACCCATTTCTTTAATGCTTTAGGGTGTCTTTATGTACTCAATCCCCCACCACATGTATGAACATTATACAATTGTTTGATTTCAAAGTGAGGTCCTCAACCAACTCTAATAGCATGGAAGTACCAATTACATTTTGCAACCTTACATTTCACTGTGACACATGTTAGGTCATTCTTCCTGTCACGCCCCGACGTGGAATATTGGAACGCGAGGTAGTTTCAAATAAACAGGTACAGAGCGAGTACTAGACATCACACCATTGAACAAGAAATAAACACTAAAGCAAATTCTTCTCATTAATAATTTCCAATGTTTAGTTACAACCACTACTATCAGAGCCATTCTATAGGGCCCGTTTACATTGAATAAAAGCAAAAGGCTAAACTCAAACTCTAACAACTACTAAGACGCTAGGGTATGCTTGACTTCACTCTTGATCGTTCCCATCCTTTTGAGTGTAAGGTTCATCCTCAATCTCACCTGAGAACACAACGACAAATAACGCAGGGTGAGCAATAACGCCCAGTAGGACTTAAATCTCAATAGTCAAGCAGGCTTTAAATGATTAATGTATTAAAAGATAGAGTAACTAATGATAGAGCGAGAGAGTCAAGTAATGAGAGAGAGCATGATAGCACATGATTGAAATAGCACAAGTTTCTGAATATAGCACAAGCATCGAGTATAGCATAATAGCAAGATGGACATAGCACAAATAGCACAAGTATATCAATAGCACAACGAGTATAGTATATCACTTTTGTTTGTCATGTAGACAACAAGAGAATATAGCACTTTGATTGTCATTTAGATAGTCGAGATAGATAGCACTCGAGTGTAATGCCAAACACTCTAGTCATTTAACTCCCATGGGCAAATAGCACTTTCGGGCGCACATCCCAGGACCAGACCGGGCCCTGTATATATTTCCAAGCATTGGTTACATTGTTTATCTTTAGACAATCAGTCAATGGCCAATAGAGAGTACCAAGAAATAGATGAGAGTACTAGATGAATAGACGAGATAATAGAGAGAGTGTGTGAATATAGATGAGTGAGTCGAGTATAGATGAGAACTAAAGGTCAATGCACATGAAACGTCGAGTAAACGGGCGATAGTAACAGTTGCACAACACGCGCAATTAGTGTTGGATTTCAGGTGGAATTCACTACCCCTCCACTGGCCATGTTATGCACAAGTCCAGAGGTCCGGCGTGATTCAAGATAAGAGAGAGAGCATCTAAGGCCGTTTGGATCTTACTGATCCCTAGAGGGTATCATAGGTGTTAGGGTACAACCAGCTCGTCGACCATGTGGGAATCCATGGACAAAGGAGTCTTACGGAGGCCTTGAACAAGAATTCACTAGTCCGGCAGAAGGAATATCCGATGGAGAGTTCGTCCAAGTCAAGAGAAAGTGTGCATATAGAAACAAGTGCTCGACGTTTTAGAGGAATTCTAGAACAGTGGAGCGTCGGTAACGGTATTCCCAAAACATCATGAGAAACGAAGACACGTCCATTTAAAATAGGGCAATTTAATTATATAATTGAAATAATTTACCATATGTATTATGAGAGATTTTCATGCCAAGTTACGCCATATTGGATGGTTCGAGTGTGTGCATGTGTAAAAGAAATCATAGATAGAAAGAGGTCATGTGCATGTATTTTAAATCATTCAATATACATTCATTTTATGACAGGTGTATTTACTGCGTGTATGACTATTAACAAGGGGTATAAACACTGTAGAATGTTAGAGCATACAAAGCATGGGTTTTCATGCAAAAACCCCAGATCATGATGTACCTCTGTAAGGGTCGCGATAGGGTCTGATCAGAACGTGACAGGGTCATGCAAGGAACGCGACGGGTCGGTCAGAGCATGCTTCCAGAACACGACGGTACCGTGTCGCGTTCAGAACGCGACGAGTAGCTTTGTTGCGATCAGCCCTAAGAACACGGCCTATCGGGCCGTCGTGTTCTCAGATCCTGCGCCTGAGTCCGAGTAGGATAAGGACAAGCTTTGGATTGCATACCAAACCTTCCTTGTTTTGACACAGGGTTGTTTAAAAATAAAGAACTAAATGTACAAGCGATGAAAATTCATGAAACTAGTTTTAAACAGATCTAGACATGCAATAGTACTTCCAGTAAATAGGAATTTGAAAGTGGACATGATCTCGGCATGCTTCAAACAAGTTTATTCACGAAGAACATGGTATAGTACACAGTAGAGATAAAAGAATTAATTCGCGAAGTAGGATGGATGAAAATTAGGGCTTTCAGGGGCAAAAGATTCATGACAACTATCAATATCTCCAGTAAAAGTTTCGTAGCATGGTGTCAAGTATTCGTGGAGATATAAATTAAACATGATGGGTCGGGGTCATGGTGATTGCTGAACTTCAAAAAGATAGAACAAAAGATTGGCTCGATGAAAAATAGTGAAACATGAGGGCTTTTGTTCCTAGTTGTTGGAACAATCTATAGACGAAATTAATTAGGTTTTGCTCGTAAGAATGCCTACCTTTGGCTTGTTTTCCTTTCTAGGGATAGAACTTGAAGAACTCAGGTTGAGGGCTTGAGAGATCCTTCTCCCCACGAATTCTCCACCTCCTTGGCCTCCTCTCCACGTCCAGCAACCCTTGGCAATGAGCTAGGGCCGGCCATGGGGGATTTAGGAGAGTATTTAAGCTTTCCCCATTTCTATTTCCTAATAGGACTCTAACTCCTATTAATTTCGGGATTTCCTATTTTCTTCCTTCCTTCTAAGCTTGAGAACTTCTAATTGAGTTAGGAAGAGAGCTAAATTCGTGGCCAAGCCATTAGGGTAGGTTTAGGAATCCAATTCCCACCCAAACTAGCTATTTTACTCATTTAATAACCATTTTCTATTTAGGCAATAATTAAGTTACGAATTTAGGATATTTTCCTATTATTCTTCTTTTAAAAATCCATATTTTGGCCCAATAAATTTTAAAGGGTCCATTTAACCAAGCTCATTACTTCTTTTCATTTAATGGGTTTTATTTAATTCTCTTTTATTTGATTTTTTTTCCTAATTGCTTTTATTTTTATTTTTATTGAATTTTTTTTATTTTTCGAATAATCCAGGTTGCTACATCCTCCTCCTCTTAAAAGAATTTGGTCCCCAAATTCATATGGTCATAACGGAGAGAATGTCTTACCGAAAAGATCGGGGTAGTTCCATCTGATGGTTCCTTCCGGTTCCCATGTAGCTTCTTCCACTCCGTGATTATTCCATAAGACTTCAACCACGTGAATGGGACGGTTCCTGAGCTGTTGCACCTTTCATTCCAGTATCTTTACTGGCTTCTCTTCGTAGGTCATGTCTTTGTTTAATACCAACTTCTCGTGGAAAATGATATGCGTAGGATCATAGACATATTTCCTAACAATGGAAACATGGAACACATTATGTACGCATGCCAGGTCTGGCGGCAATGCCAGTCGGTATGCAACCTCACCAATCCTTTCGAGCACTTCAAAAGGACCGATGAATCTAGGACTGAGCTTTCCTTTTACACTAAATCTTTGGATGCCACGAGTAGGTGACACCTTTAAAAGTACATGATCACCGACTTGAAATTCTAGATCTCGCCTTCTTCTGTCGGCATAGCTCTTTTGTCTGGACTGAGCAATCTTGAGCCGGTCTCTAATCACCTGAATGTCCCGGGTTGTATTTTGCACCATGTCTGGGCCTAGCCATTGCTGTTCTCCCACCTCATTCCAACATGCAGGAGATTTACAATTTCTTCCGTAGAGTGCTTCGAACGGTGCCATTTTAATACTCGCCTAGTAACTGCTGTTATAGGTGAACTCAATAAGGGATAGGTGCTCGTTCCAATATCCTTAGAAGTCTATAGTGCAAGCTCTCAACATGTCTTCCACTATTTGGTTGGTTCTTTCAGTTTGCCCATCAGTTTGTGGGTGGAATGCGGCACTAAAGTTGAGTTTAGTACCCAGTGCACCTTGCAGTCCTTTCCAAAAATGTGATGTGAATCTTGGATCTCGATCCGAGACTATGGATGATGAAACTCCATGTAGTCTTACAATCTCTTTGACATATAAGGAAGCTAGTACTTCTACCGACCACTTACTCTTTATAGCGAGGAGGTGAGCGGATTTGGTTAATCGGCTAACAATGACCCATATAGCATTGAGTCCACCACGAGTCTTGGGTAAACCCATGATGAAGTCCATGCCAATGCTTTCCCATTTCCACTCTGGGATATCTAGTGGTCTAAGCACGCCAGCAGAGCGCATGTGTTCCGCTTTTACCTGTTGACAAGTAAGGTAATGAGCGGCATGTTCGGCTACCTCTCTCATCATGTTTGGCCACCAAAACATTTTTTTCATGTCTTGATACATTTTGATACCTCCAGGATGAATAGTGTACTTCATCTTGTGAGCTTCATCCATTAATCTTCTCTTCAGTTCTTCATTGTCGGGGACGCATGTCCTTCCTTGAAATACTAGCCTTCCATTTTCGGTCATAGCAAAGTCTGGTCTTTCAGCTAAGGTTTCCTTGATGCGAACCAAGAATGGATCGCTATCTTGTTGAGCCTTGATCTCTTCCAGCATGTCAAATGGAATCTTGATATTGGCAATCAAGACTCGATCATCCCTATGTTCAATATTCAAGTCTAACCTTGCGAACTTTTCTAGTAGTTGCATCTCGCCAAGGACTAGACTCGAAACAGATGCCATTGGCTTTCTACTAAGAGCATCAGCCACATCGTTTCCTTTGCCTAGATGGTATTGGATGTTGAAGTCAAAATCTTTTAGGTATTCTAGCCATCTTCTCTGTCTCATGTTGAGTTCCTTCTGGGAGAATAAATACTTCAAACTCTTTTGGTCTGAGTAGACAGTGAATTGCTCTCCATATAAGTAATGTCTCAAGATTTTTAAGGCGAAGACCACGACAGCCAACTCTAAATCATGCACAGGGTAATTGACTTCATGCGTCTTCAGTTGTCGGGAAGAGTAGGCTATGACGTTCTCCTTCTGCATTAACACACAGCCTAGCCCAATTCCTTAGGCGTCGGTATAGATAGAGAAACCTTATCCCTCTATTAGAAGAGCGAGAACAGGTGCAGAGGTCAAACATTCTTTGAGAGTTTGAAAACTCTTCTCACACTCTTTACTTCAGGAGTAGGGATTCTCCTTTCGTGTTAGACGCGTGAGAGGAACGACGATCTTGGAGAAGTTCTTGATGAACCACCTGTAGTAGCCAGCCAGTCCTAAGAAGCTTCTGATTTCTGTGACGTTGGTTGGTCTCTCCCAATTAAGTACAGCTTCGACTTTGGAGGGATCAACGGAGATGCCATCCTTTGAGATGACATGGCCCAAGAAGGACACTTCTTCAAGCCAGAATTCACCCTTGCTCAATTTTGCGTACAGTTTGTTGTCTCGCAAGACTTGCAGTATAGTACCCTAGATTTTTAAAATCCAAATAAAATAAACATTTAATTAAATAAATGAGATAAATAAATTAACTTAGAATAAAGGAATAATAAATAGAATTTAAGGGAATTAAATTAAAGCCCATGAAGCCAAAATTAGTGATGGGTTTTAATAATAGTCCTAACATAAATTGTTGGGCCCAAATGTGAAGAGCTCATCATGAGATGGGAGATAATTATGTGAAATTCACATTTAAAATAATCATAATTATAAAAGGGGTAAGATAAGTGTTAAATAAACCATAATTATCCAAAACAAGAGTCCTTACATCAACCTAAACCCTTGGCCACAAAATCGGATCTCTCCCCTATCCTATTAGGTAGATAAAGGCAAGAAAAAGGGGATATATAAGGAAAATTCAGAGTTTAATGAAAAGGAGGACTCTTAGAATGGTTAGGACTCTATTAGCCATCAAAACACCCTAATTCAGCCTTATCAACCCTCATTAGTGTGCTGAGACCTTTGGGAGACGAAGGAGAGGCGATTTGGACGTGGGAGCTTGGAGGAGAAGGGCTTGAAGCTTGGATTTTTGTCTTTCTATTTCGTCATCAACCCTAGTTTCTTGTCAATGCAAAAAGGTAGGCAATCTCTCAAGCTTAAACCGTGTAAAAATTACCCTAGGTAGTCTTCATGATCCCTTTCAAAAGCCATCTTGTTTCGCCCTTTTTCGTTCTTGCATGAGGGCGAATTAAATGCCCAAATCTCTGTTGACATGTCTTGCCCGAACCTTCATGTTTTGCTTGTAACCTCGAATCTACTCATGTTCATGCCTTGATAAAATTACTATAATTACTACATGTTGTTAGGGTTCTAACGAGCACGATTTGGCCAAATTCCATTGAGCATGCCTCGCGAATTAAATCATTGTTCTTGACTATGCATGTTTAGGTTAACAAAAAGTAACATAGTCAAAGCATACTCTATACATGGCTATTTTCTAATTAATCGTGCCCTATGATAGATCTCCATGTCTACTCTCATTTAAAATTGGTTTCATGCTTTTTGGATCACTGTGCGATTTCTTATCGAATTATTAAGTGCCTTGTATCATGTAGACCCACCTGGAAAAAGGGCAAAACCCCTTTATTTGGGATCGGGCCACTCTCTGATGTCGCGACGGCCTGATAGGTCGCAATAGGGAGCCGTCGCGTCCTGAACGCGATGGCTCGACCGGTCGCGACCTGACCCCCGGGTCACCCCACTATCCAGTTCAGCTTGTCGCGGCCTGTCCGTGCGTCGCGACGCGACCTGAACCTGAACGCGACGTCTATACACGTCGCGACCTGATTCCTGATCGCACCGACTCGTATTTGTCGCGACCTGATCGTGCCAGCCTTGGGTGTCGCGACAGCAACAGAACGGCCAAAACCCTGATTTTTCACATTTAACCCTACCATACATGTTTATTAAATCATGTTAAACCCAAATAGAGTACTGTCATGTAAAATTCCAAACTGTTAATTATTAATGAGCATTATTACATGGATTTAATTAATCTAAAAGATATATGCACAACCATACTTGTTCTCTTGATTCATCTACACTTACACACACTTAACCATCATGTTTGCCATTAAACTTTGTTAAATTATTCAATAATATATCTGGTAATTTAGCGAAATAAATTACTAAATTCCATATTTTTAAATAATTACACTTGTCTTCGTTTCACTTGCGTGTTTTATACTCCGTTATCGTTTCCCTCGGCCTTCGAGCACTCGAGGCACGACAGACCAGTTTCTACACACTTTCTCTTGGCATGGACCACCTCTCCACCGGGAAGACTCCTGACTGGACCAGGGAATCCTTGTCAAGGCCTCCATAAGTCTTCTTGGCTTTGGCGCACGTCCTTAGCCGACGAGCTGGTTGTACCCTAAAACCCGTTACACCCCTAGGGATCAGTATGGTCCAAACGGCCTTAGTGAGTTCTCTCTTACCTCGTGATCACGCCGGACCATTTAGCCTGTGTTCATAGCACGGCTAGTGGGCGGTGGTGACTTCTACCAGACTATCGGCACCCGACCTGGTGTTGTGCAACTGTTACTATCGTGGTTTAACGACGTTTTACGATTATACCCCTATCTCATCTACTATCTCGTTATTCTCATCTGTTCACGTTCACTCTATACTGTCATCTAGTTCGTCTATTAATCTCATATCTTCTTGGTACTCTATTTGGCCATACAATTGATTGTCTAAAATAACAAACAAGTGCTATATGCCAGTGCAATAGGGCCCGATCTGGTCCTGGGGAGAGCTCCCGAAGAGTGCTATTTCCTTGCAAGGGTTACATGATCAGATGAGTACGACATGCGTCCAGTGCCATTTAATACTATAACAATTAATCGTTGACAATCAAAGTGCTATCTATTCAAGTGCTATCTATTCAAGTACTATTATCATTACATGGCCATTCTATTGTCGTTATCGTTGTGCTATACCAGTGCTATTACTCTCGTGCTATCGTTACTTGCTCTACATGACTATACTCTTTCGTTACCATGACAATTAAGACATTAATTATTTAAAGCATGCTTGTTCTCATGAGATATTAAGTTCTACTAGGCGTTATTCGCTCATCCTACGTATTTATTTCATGTGTTCAGGTGAGTCGGATGATGACCACACTCACATGGATGGGAACGAGGACGACGTCTAGAAGTGACCCCTTTCAGCAACCATTTGCTTTGTAGATAGTTAGTATAGATATGAGTCAGTTAGGTCATATGTATTAGTTTAGATTTGAATAAAGTACTATGGGCCCTAGTTATGGCTCTGATGGAATGATGTAATAGTTAGATGATGGTTTATTAATGAAATTGGATGTTATTTGATATTATTCCAATTGAGCAATGGTTTGTCATTTATTATCTCGCTCTGTACTATTTAATAACTGTAATTCTGGTCCGATATTCCACGTCGGGGCTTTACATGCAGTGCTAACTTCGGATGTTCTTCATGTTCCTCCTTAGTCTTTGAATATATAAGGATGTCGTCAATGAAGACGACCACGAACTTGTCAAGGTATGGTCGATATATGCTGTTCATGAGTTGCATAAAGTGTAACATCCCATGTTACCTGACCAGTCGCCCTCCTTCAAGGATGGCGACATAGGGTATGTCGCCTTCTGAAGACGACATGAAGCATGTCGCCTTCCAGTTGGGAAGGCGACGGGCCCTATGTCGCCTTCTGTTGTGCTGCCAGCCGTTTGCACTTTGTCATTTTGCTGTCTGAAGAGAGGTGACAGGTGTCTGCATCTGGCAGTAAGGAGGCGACAGATCCCTTGTCGCCTTTTGGTGTCAGGCCTGCATGGCTGACACGTGGCGATGTCGCAGACTGGCTTGACCGTTGAACAGGGGATAGCGACATGGCCTAGGTCGCCTTCAGGTTGAGTGAAGGCGACAAGGCCTATGTCGCCTTCTCAGTTTCAAAGGGTTAAGTGCCCAAGCCGTGAGCACAAGCCCCAGTTCGGCCTTCTCTCCGAGAAAACTCTTCTTCTCGGCGAACTGGAGCTTGGGAGCTCCGTGGAGCTTGGGAGGAGCCTCTTGGTGTTCTCTTGCAAGGTAAGGTGTTTGTGGTTGTTTGTTCTTGTCCTTCCTTGGTTGATCTCTCCCTCACTGTTCTTCCTCTCTTGCTTGGCATGCATGGATGCTCTTCAAGGAAGGGGAGGTGCTCGGTTCGTGGGAGGAGGCTCGTGGATCGTCGGAGCTCGGAGGTGGAGGGTTGCTAGCCTACGAGAAGGGCCCTTGAGGTTGGATCTTCATCTCGAGGTAGGGAACCCAAACCTTCCCCCTAGATCCACTTGCTAGGATCCTCACCTCTTCCAAGCCTAGAACTTGCATGCTAGGTTGTTTTCATGCTTTGGTTATGCATGTGTGATTGTGGTGGTTTGGGTGTTTCTCTTGCATGCAATGGGTTTGCCTTGAGGTTTGAGGGTTGTTCTTATGTTGAGTGAGATGCATGTGAGTGTAGGTTATTGTGCATGCTTGCTGGGGTTTCTAGAGGGTGGTTTGAGCTCTTTAGAACCATGTTTAATAGCCTACATGATCCCCTCCCCTCGGTTGTGGTTGTGGTGTGGTTGAGGCCCTGAAGAAGGAAGCCTCGGTGTGTTGTGCACTGTGAAGGCGACACCTTTGGTGTCGCCATCAGGTGGCGACACATCGATGCATCGCCTTCAGGAACTCCTGAAGGCGACAGCATCCATGTCGCCTTCTTGGTGGCGACATGGGGGCCGTCGCCTTCTTCCTGCTTTTCCCCGTTCCGGTTTCAGGGGCTGTTCTGGAGCACTGACATGGTTGCGACATAGTCTATGTCGCAACCAGATCAGTAGGGTTGCGCCGGCATAGGTGTCGCCTTCCTGAAGGCGACACCAGGCCTGTCGCCTTCTCAGCCAGAGAAGGGACTTGGCAACCTGCTCAGTGTTTTGCTTCCGCTGCGACTCGGTTTTCTCGGCACCTGTGCTGTTTCCTAGTACAGTGCTACTGCTAGTCTCTCTCTTCGCCCGGTGCTAGGCACTTGAGGGCTTGTCCGCGAGACAGGTTGTTACCGTTACCTGGGACCCCCGGTTCCTGCGCGTCTGTGTCAGAGGGTGTTGCTCCAGACGGCGGGGTTTGCTCGAGTCGTTGACTCTGGTAGCAGTAGGGGAAAACGGTGGGACAGCGACGTGGTCGTTTGTGGAGCTCTCTTAGCTGAGGCTGGGACGCCGGTAGTGTGTGACTCGTACGGCGCAGTTCAGTTAGTCCGTTCTCACTGCCTCACTCTACGTGGTTCCGATACCGCCTAGAGGTGTCAGGCGTAGGACCGTAGTCCGGCCAGACAACGGCAGCGGTGGTTACTTGTGGTTCCGCGTCTCACTCCGAAGGGAGGTGTCAGACATGGACCGTTGGTCGAGGGTAAGACGCGTGGCGCTCCTGACCAGCTGACTAGAGTAGTGTACTATAGCTAGTGTGCTTGTCCAGGCAGTTCGTTGTCTGTGTTTACAGCTGGGTTCTTGTGGTGCCTTGGTTTACACGGGTTTTCCGGTCCTGCCGAGTGGCTTAGACCGACGACTGTGTAGTTCTTTCACGCTTCCGCACTTTACTCTGTTTAGTAGATTAGACTTTACTGCTTTATTTAATTATCGCACTAGTCTATATTTATGCTTGTGGAACCAGTGGGAGATTGGTAGTCCCTACTGGGCTTCTTCGTGAAGCTCACTCCCTGTTTTGCATGTGAGACTTCACAGCAGTTCCCTCCGCGGCGTAGCGAGGAGACGGGCTCGCAGTAGCTGGCGTCTCTAGTGGCAGTGTTTCCCCAGTCTGTACTTCACCCTCGGGGTATGCCCCTAAGGGACGTGTTATTCCTTTTCCGTTTTGCTCTTGTACTTTTACTACTTTGGGACTTGTACTAGACTTGCACGTTGTGTTAGACTTCTTCTTGCACTAGTTGGTACATCTTTAGTACGTTTGTCTTTACTTACTTTCCGTCACATATCTCGTTAGACCGATTTGTTAGCCCTTCCGGGTCTCCGGACCCGTGGGCGGCGGTGCCGACGGTCGGATCCTTGGTGGGAGCCGGGGACCCGGGCGCCGGGGCCGTTACATAAAGGCTGCAAGAGCATTGGTTAGACCAAAGACATAACGACGAATTCATAGTGTCCATACCTGCTCCTGAAAGCATTTTGAAGATATCGTCATTCTTGATCCTCATTTGGTGACAGCCAGATCGAAGATCGATCTTGCAGAAATATTGAGCTCCGGATATCTGGTCGAAAAGTTCATCAACCTTGGGCAATGGGTACTTGTTCTTGATGGTTAGTTGATTGAGTTGACGATAGTCGATGCATAGCCTCATCGATCCATCCTTCTTCTTAACGAATAGTACATGTGCTCCCCACAGGGAAGTACTTGGTCTGATGAACCCCTTCTCTAATAGTTCCATCAGTTGCGGCAGGTGACATCCAGTATGGTTGACGCGATACCGGGGCAGCTCCAGGGATCAACTCAATGGCGAAGTTGACATCTCATTCCGGGGGAATCCCTGGCTGATCTTCAGGAAACACATCTGGGAAATCCTGGACTATGTGGATGTCTTCTATCTTAGAACCCTTCTTTTCAACTACTACGGCCGCAAGGAAAGCAAAACAACATTTCCTTATCATATTGTGGGCTTTTATGGCGGAGATTAGAGACATCCATCTCTTATGTCTAATCCCAGTGAATGACAGCTTAGGGAAATCACTAAAAGTAACCTTCCCTTTCTTACAGTCGACACTTGCCCCATAAGTGGACAACCAGTCGGCTCCCAAAATAACATCATAGCCTTCCATGGGCATACACACTAGGTCGGCTTTTAGGTTATGGTCTCCAATCATTACATCGGCGGATGGAAAGTATTTGTTCACTTTCTCCTTCTCTCCCAGTGGTGTTGTGACGGAAAATGTACAACCCATGTATATAAGTTTAGCATTCAAGGTATCAGCAAAGTTTTGAGATATAAATGAATGAGTTGCTCTAGTATCAAATAAAACAAATGCTGATAAGGAGAAAACTTGTAGGGTACCTTCTACCACGCCACCTTCCTCAGTGGGCTCTTCATCATGCAGGGCTTGCAGTCTGCCATGTTTCTTAGGCACATTGGTGCGCCTCTCGTTCTCCTTCAGTAGCGGGCACTCAGGGATGCGGTGCTCGCGGCTTCCACAGCGCAGACATGCGCCGACTTTCCTCCAGCATTTGTCAGCGGTGTGACCTGGCTTGTCACAGTGCTTACAGTTGCTTTTTGTTGGGGTGTTAGGGAATGTAGCTTTGGGTTTCCTTTCTTGGCTGGGTCCCTCCGTGATGTTGAAGGGATGCTTTTTGCCATTGTTTGGCTTAGCAGATGATTGACCAAATGTCATTTCCTTTTTCACGAACTTCCCTTTGATGCGATCAGTGAAGTCTGTAGCATCTTCTAGTAGTTGAGCTTTCTTTACCATCTCGGCATAGGTCTGGATGTCGATAGGGGCTTAATTGACGAAGCGGCCTTAATGTCACTAAGTGTTCAACATAGCCAGTCTTGAGAATTGAGCTTCATATTCGGCCACTGTCAGGCTCCTCTGCTTAAGAGCAGCAAACTCCACGCCTTCCTTTCTTGCACATGCTCGGAGAAGTATTTGGAATTGAAGGCTTCTTTGAATTCGGCCCAAGTGAACTGGCCATTCGCTCGGGTCGCTTCCACAGACTCCCACCAAGCGCGGGCGTCCTTTTCAAGTTGAAATGTGGCTAGTAGCAGCTTATCCCCCGCTGCACATTGCATGACGCAGAAAATTCTTTCCGTCTCTTTGAGCCAGTGCTTAGCCACATTTGGATCCGTGGATTCACTGAACCTTGGTGGGTTCAAGCTCCTGAAATTTCTATGCAGCTCGCCTGCACCGCCGCGGTTTCCACCTCCTTGGGTAGCTTGCATAATTGCATGAGTCAGTTCTTGAATGGTCTGTTGCATGCCCCCCATTTGAGCACTTTCATCAGTCATCTTAGTTGCTTAAGTTCCTAAAAATAATTCGTTGTTAGGATATTGATGTGGAGTTTAATTGGTGCCTGTGTAAGTTCATTTTAGCTAGTTACCCGTGGTTCTAACCATATCTCACATAGGTAGGATAATTGACTTTAGTCGAGGCTGGTCAACCTATATCATCCTATACTTAAGAATAACCTTGGCTCTGATACACAAAATTGTCATGCCCCGATGCGGAATATCAGAACGCTAGGCAGTTGCAAATAAACGAGTACAGAGCGAGTACTAGACATCACACCATTGAACAAGAAATAAACATTAAAGCAAATTCTTCTCATTAATAATTTCCAATGTCTAGTTACAACCACTACTATCAGAGCCATTCTATAGGGCCCATTTACATTGAATAAAAGCAAAAGGCTAAACTCAAACTCTAACAACTACTAAGATGCTAGGGTACGCTTGACTTCACTCTTGGTCGTTCCCATCCTCTTGAGTGTAAGGTTCATCCTTGGTCTCACCTGAGAACACAACGACAAATAACGCAGGGTGAGCGATAACGCCCAGTAGGACTTAAATCTCAATAATCAAGCAGGCTTTAAATGATTAATGTATTAAAAGATAGAGTAACTAATGATAGAGCGAGAGAGTCAAGTAATGAGAGATAGCATGATAGCAAGTGATTGAAATAGCACAAGTTTCTGAATATAGCACAAGCGTTGAGTATAGCACAATAGCAAGATGGCCATAGCACAAGTATATCAATAGCACAACGAGTATAGTATAGCACTTTTGTTTGTCATGTAGACAACGAGAGAATATAGCACTTTGATTGTCATTTAGATAGTCGAGATAGATAGCACTCGAGTGTAATGCCAAACACTCTAGTCATTTAACTCCCATGGGCAAATAGCACTTTCGGGCGCACATCCCAAGACCAGACCGGGCCCTTTATATATTGCCAGGCATTGGTTATATTGTTTATCTTTAGACAATCAGTCAATGGCCAATAGAGAATACCAAGAAATAGATGATAGTACTAGATGAATAGAGGAGATAGTAGAGAGAGTGTGTGAATAGATGAGCGAGTCCAGTATAGATGAGAACTAAAGGTCAATGCACATGAAATGTCGAGTAAACGGGCGATAGTAATAGTTGCACAACGCGTGCAATTAGTGTTGGCAGTTAGGTGGAATTCACTACCCTTCCATTAGCCATGTTATGCACAAGTCCAGAGGTCCGGCGTGATTCAAGATAAGAGAGAGAGCATCTAAGGCTGTTTGGATCTTACTGATCCCTAGAGGGTATCATAGGTGTTAGGGTACAACCAGCTCGTCGACCATGTGGGAATCCATGGACAGAAGAGTCTTACGGAGGCCTTGAACAAGGATTCACTAGTCCGGCAGAAGGAATATCTGACGGAGAGTTTGTCCAAGTCAAGAGAAAGTGTGCATATAGAAACAAGTGCTCGACGTTCTAGAGGAATTCTAGAATAGTGGAGCGTCGGTAACGGTATTCCCAAAACATCGCGAGAAATGAAGACACGTCCATTTAAAATAGGGCAGTTTAATTATATAATTGAAATAATTTACCATATGTATTATGAGAGATTTTCATGCCAAGTTACGCCATATTGGATGGTTCGAGTGTGTGCATGTGTAAAAGAAATCATAGATAGAAAAGGTCATGTGCATGTATTTTAAATCATTCAATATACATTCATTTTATGACAGGTGTATTTACTACGTGTATGACTGTTAACCAGGGGTATAAACATTGTAGAAAGTTAGAGCATAACAAAGCATGGGTTTTCATGCAAAAACTCTAGATCGCGACGTACCCCTGTAAGGGTCACGACAGGATCTGATCAGAACGCGACAGGGTCATGCAAGGAACGCGACGGGTCGGTCAGAGCAGGCTGCCAGAACACGACGGTACCGCCTGTCGCATTCAGAACGTGACGGGTAGCTCTGTCGTGATCAGCCCTGAGCACGCAGCCTATCGGGGCGTCGCGTTCTCAGCTTCTGCGCCTGTGTCCGAGCAGGAAAAGGATAGGCTTTGGATTGCAGACCAAACCTTCCTTATTTTGACACAGGGTTGTTCAAAAATAAAGAACTAAATGTACAAGCGATGAAAATTCATGAAACTAGTTTTAAACAGATCTAGACATGCAAGAGTACTTCAAGTAAATAGGAATTTGAAAGTGGACATGATCTCGGCATGCTTCAAACAAGTTTATTCACGAAGAACATGGTACAATGTACAGTAGATATAAAAAAATTAATTCGCAAAGTAGGATGGATGAAAATTAGGGCTTTCAGGGGCAAAAGATTCATGACAACTATCAATATCTCCAGTAAAAGTTTCGTAGCATGGTGTCAAGTATTCATGGAGATATACATTAAACATGATGGGTCAGGGTGATGGTGATTGCTGAACTTCAAAAATATAGAACAAAAGATTGGCTCGATGAAAAATAGTGAAACATGAAGGCTTTTGTTCCTGGTGGTTGGAATAATCTACAGACGAAATTAATTAGGTTTTGCTCGTGAAAATGCCTACCTTTGGCTCGTTTTCCTTTCTAGGGCTCGAACTTGAAGAACTCGGGTTGAGGGCTTGAGAGATCCTTCTCCCCACGAATTCTCCACCTCCTTGACCTCCTCTCCATGTCCAGCAACCCTTGGCAATGAGCTAGGGCCGGCCATGGGGGATTTAGGAGAGTATTTAAGCTTTCCCCATTTCTATTTCCTAATAGGACTCTAACTCCTATTAATTTCGGGATTTCCTATTTTCTTCCTTCCTTCTAAGCTTGAGAACTTATAATTGGGTTAGGAAGAGAGCTAAATTCATGGCCAAGCTATTATGGTAGGTTTAGGAATCCAATTCTCACCCAAACTAGCTATTTTACTCATTTAATAACCCTTTTCTATTTAGGCAATAATTAAGTTACGAATTTAGGATATTTTCTTATTATTCTTTTTTTAAATCCTTATTTTGGCCCAATAATTATAAAGGGTCCATTTAACCAAGCCCATTATTTCTTTTCATTTAATGAGTTTTATTTAATTCCCTTTTATTTGATTTTTTTTCTAATTACTTTTTTATTATTATTGAATTTTTTTATTTTTCAAAAAATCCAGGTTGCTACACTTCCCATACATATAGTCAAACCCCCTTGCAATAGCAAACTTTGTCAATTCACTGCGAACATGCTCAACACTATTAACGGTCTGACCAATTGAGTGTATTATGTCATATCATAGCTCAAATTTCTTACTTCCATCCTGAGATGAATTCACTTCTGAAGTGTATACATTATTAATGCTCCCAGATGATAATGCACTAGAGGATCTGCATGGAAATAACTAACTAATGACAACGACAATAAGTAGTCAATTGGGTGAAGAACAAAATAGTATAACATAAGTATACCTGATACTTAGTACATCTTCAGAACTTGGAACATGCACTTCCACACTCATTATCTTTGAAAGGAGCATAGCATGTGATACGGTAGTTTCTAAGCAGATCGGCTAGCGCCACAGAGCCGACCACCGTAGAAGATTAGCGGCAACTGCTCAACAGGGGTGAGTTGCCTGACCCCCGCCCCCAGCTCGGCCGATACCCCGTCAGCTCGGATGAGGCCGACCTGGCGACCGAGGCTCTCGTGAAAGTCCATAATACTGCAGATACAAATCATCTAAATCAATCGGCGAGGTGTTTTACCGCATGACGGACCTCGGTTCAACCGACCTCATTAAGGCCACTGGCCGACGTTTTATCTACTACGATATCAGCGATGCATCTCGGGCCTCTCCACAGCTCAGCCCAAGCGGTCTCTTGTGAATCCAACCTCAAGCAAGAGCTTGTCGTCTCTGATTGAGCACCTCGGGTTGTCAAAGCTTGGGCCACGCCAACCTATAGCTCGGCACCCTCACGTGACCCATCACAACCCTCACGGGGTCAACGGACGAATGAGGTAATAACCAAGAATTACGGGACCGTAAATCGCGGCCATTAAGACCACGATCTCGGCGATCAGGTCTACAGGTGGTAGCCACGATCATTGCGATTTGACAGGGAAGTAACGGTGCCCAATCCGGCGGGAATCTCGGTAACTCCTAGCGAGATTGGCGGCTCGTCCACCTCACACGTACATGTCCTAACACTATATAAAGGGTAGACATTCCACTAGCAAAGGTACGCTATTCTCCCTCCACACTAGGCCATTCTGCTCGGCTAGCAACTGACTTGAGCGTCGGAGTGTCTCCCCGCCGAGCCCACTCGGCGGGCTTTGCAGGTCAGGTCATGAGCTCGGGAGCAGTGTCACACGTCGGCCAAGCGCGCCTCAAAAGGGATTCATCGGCTTGGTCGTCTCGGCTCAGTCTGGCGAGAAGCGCCTCAGCAGTCACCTCGACAAGAGCCGACTTATGTTACAATAGCAGTAACATTGGTGTCGTCTGTGGGAAACGCTACTAAAGGTCAGTACGGTTTCCTCCCCCTATTCTCAATTGAACTTCACCAAGTGCGTACCACGAAGAGCCCTTTCGTCATTAGCTGTATCGGCAAGGCGGCTGACCAAGGCATTTACCGCGGTCAACACAGGGGCCGACCAAAGATTACAGCAAGCTCTAGTTACGACTAAAAAAAAAGGTCAGGCCGCTCTAGTTGCCGACCTTGGATATTATGCAAGCACGCTGACCTCGGCTACGAGGACGAGATATCGGATCTCAGAGAAAGCCCTCAGACATGAGGCTAAGTTGGAACTCAGCATCACACCGTTATTCGACATCTCATGGGCACCTGGTCGGTCTCAACCAAGTTTGAATGTTGTCCTACAAGCTCCATTCGTGGTCGGCTTGGGGGCCGACCAGTTCCGGTAATCATCTGCACAGGAAAGCTCAAGCCAAGCCTACGACTTGATACAAGCCATATCCCCAGCTCGGGAAGCCTAAGCCCTCCAAACAGGAGGCCGCTACCACACGTTTGATGTCCTCGGTCATGAGGGCGATGAGAAAGATGAGTAGCCTTATCGTCTTAAGTCTACCCTATTATTCAAATCGATCATGACAACCCAAGAAGCAGGTTAAAGAACATGAATGTCGTGGTTCTGGACAAGGTCGCTTCGGCACTCCCCGAAACTGAGAAGATGACGTCCGATAAAGCTCTTGAAAGCGTGGTCGCTTCGGCACACTTATACATAGTAGCTCTTGTGAGAGGTCGCTTCGGCACTCCGAGCTCTTGAAGGTGTGGTTGCTTCGGCACACATATACATCGTAGCTCTTGTGAGAGGTCACTTCGGCACTCCGAGCTCCCGAACATGAGGTCGCTTCGGCACTCGTCCCATCAGAGCTCTTGCGCCAGGTCGCTTCGGTACCCCGAGCTCCCAAACACGAGGTCGCTTCGGCACTCGTCTCAGCAATCCGAGTTCTTGCGCGAGGTCACTTCGACACTCCGAGCTCCCACCACAAGGTCGCTTCAGCCCTCGTATCATCTGAGCTATAAAGCGAGGCCAACCTTCTACTAGCGACGAGGTCGCTCGTGGCCGTAACGTCGGACGATCCATTAACCGAGCTCAACGCGAGATTTTTCGCACGTGTGCATGACCGACAAGGACGTTTTGAACTGAATCAAGGGGGCGACGTCCGATGCGATCCTAGAAGTCGTTTCGACACCAAGCCCCACTTCGATGACGCACTGTCAATAGTCATAGAGATCCAAGCCGACCTCGAGGATTGACGATAATTGGTCACGTCCAAGCCGACCTCGAGACGCCAGGTTCGGGCTCCGAGCCGCCTGTGGAATTGACGTATCCTCCTAGTGAGTTCTTCAAAGAAGATCGCTTCGGCCCTCCAACTGCTCTCAGCGAGGCCGCCTGAGCATTCATTAAGGTCGCTTCGGCAACGAACGTCGTGGTTCTGGGTGAGGTCGCTTCGGCACTCTCCAAGAACCGAGAAGACGACGACTGATGAAGCTCTTGAGCGAGGTCTCTCCAGCATTCCAAAAGCAAGGTCACTTTGACTTGTCGACCTCCACGAGGTTTCTTTGACGCTATGTGCATGAATGACATGCTTTCTAAACAAGGTCGCTTAGGCACTCGTTTGAAGCCGAGATAACATCCGACATGTATTCAGCACGCACAGTAAACGTGGACGACACGAACAAGGACATTTCGGCAATCATCAGAAACCGATACAGCGTCCGACATAACGAATAAGTTCGAACCATACGACAAACAAGCAATGACAAAAGAGTTGTAAGTTCCCATTTTCATTAACAAAAAGGTACATTGCAAGGCCAGTTGCCACATAAGGCATTCAATCGACCACAACGTCGTCAGACGCAGCGACTCGAACCTCGGTAATAGCAGCCTGATCGGAAGTAACGGTCGCGGCTGTCTCATCAGCCCCGGGAACCACCTCGGTCATAGAAGCCTGCACCTCGTCGGCGACTTCGGCTCGGTCTTGAGCC
Source organism: Colocasia esculenta (assembly GCA_014218235.1). Taxonomy (NCBI): domain Eukaryota; kingdom Viridiplantae; phylum Streptophyta; class Magnoliopsida; order Alismatales; family Araceae; genus Colocasia; species Colocasia esculenta. Next base: position 118,594,104 of record CM024753.1, on the reverse strand, counting down.
TCGCCAGCGTCCTCATTCTCGGCATCTTCCAGACCCAACAAATCATATTCCGGATGCAGCTTTCGGATGCACTTGATGCAATGGTCGTGTGACGGCCCTCATTATACCGGTACGGTTATACCAACCCACGTCGGTATAGCGAGAGTCCTCACAGTGGGACATTTACCCAAACGATACAAACAGCTGAGATACACGCAAATATACGAACAGAGTAGCGGAAGTAAAAGACAACTGTCTTCATTCATTCATCATCCACATTTAACATACATGAAATTGCAATTAACATTAAGAGCTAAAAGTTCACATAATTAAATTGCTGAAAATTAAGTACACAATGTCCACACGTATACAATTTTCTCATGATAGTTCTAATACAATGTCACTTTTACATACTATGAAAACACAAAAGGGTACGACTGCTCCAACAATCTAAACTCCGTGCTCGGAGTCCGTCTCTACCGTCTCCTCCACGAGAGTCTCGTCACCGTCTATACCTGTACGCCGAAGCAAGAAGTGAGTCTTAAAGACTCAACAAGCAACACTACTCATAACATACACGTATAAGTCATAGCGGTTTCTACATACACATTCACAAATTTCAACACATGGCATACTAGTCATTTGAAAGTTGCAACCTATCATGAAAGTTCTACAATTTAATACATGGATCATGCTTTCAGATTTCTAAGAATAAAACTTACCTATCACATGATCTCTATTCAATTTACTCGTGAAATTTTGCCTTTAAAGAACCAAGACATGAGAGCTACCAACATGAACACTGTGCATATATGAAGGGAAAACACAACTAGCATGGATCTTACATGTTTTTAAACACATACATAGACATTTTCACATGCTTTAAGTCGCTGGTTTCACATGGTTTAATGGCTGTAAACCTACACATGAGAGCTACAAAGTTGTTTAAAACATACCATGTGAACAACCAATCATGTTATTTTGTACACGTGCTCATCAATTATCCCTAACATGGATTCTAGACATTTTCGCACATATAAACATGATGATAACAACATGAAATTACTGATTTCACATGGTTTCAGATTTGTCTCACATGGATTTCAATGTCATATTCTCACATTTTTAGTTTCACATTTTCTTTACACAAGTTTCCAATTCACATGGTTGCACTTTGCACATACACATTTCACATTGTTCACTTACACATTAACACATGAACACATACACATTACACATTACACATTACACATTTTAGGTGCCGTGACACATAGTCCAAACCACCAAAGAAGGACATATACACATCACATTACACATAGACGCCATCTAGGCATTCCAATGGCGACTCTTGGACTGCGCAGACCGGGAGAACAAGTCTCCACCCTAACCAGTGGTACTTGTCCACCTCCAGGATTTCCCCCTAATGCCCTTAGGGTCACTTACACATTGAACTTTCTCAGGGGGACTTTTCCCTGATACAGTTCCACTGCCCTCTACGGAAGCAGTGTCACATTGGCACAGTTACACATTTACACATTTTACCGATTTTACACATGGTTTTACACATATCACTTTTTATCTCATTCACTTTCTCACTCACATGCATATCTCTATTTTCCTGACATGACACTACAGATTTCAGGAGTTTAACACACAGTAAATTCACCAATCAGGTTGGGTTTAAACGATATCTAATCATTTTACGATGACATGCATAAATTTTTACATTTCACATGGAAAAGTACATAACTCCTTATATACTGGTCCAAATGACCTGGAAATTTAACCACATGCTATTGTCAAGTTCAAGATCATACATTCAATTTTTCAGATTTTTCTGAGCTAAATAGAATTTACAGAAAATCAAATACCTATTTAGCATGCCATTCATAATTTAAGTTGACATGGAGTTTAACACCATCATATATTTTTGCCACTTACTGTCTGAACAGAGACTAACTGTTATATGCATGATCTGAAAACACAGAATTACCCTAAATCATACAACCATAGATCGATCACCACAATTCTTTCTTGCATGCCTTTTTATTTACCGAACCGAAATTAATAGCAATTCATGCAAGCATGGACAATTTATCAAAATTTGAGTACACATATACAAATCCACTAACTTCATGATCTGACAAAACTTAGGGCACTCAGACTAGTCCTAATCATAAAACATGGATTGGCAAGATCATCAACAAATCATGCTTGAAATTTCATGGGATAATAATCTCTAACATTCACCACCACACATCACAACTCATCCACACACCACATTTACCAGTATACATAGTGTATAGGGTTACCATATATCCTCATCACGGAAAACCCATCGAAAATAATCGTATAGGAGGGCAGAACAGTTTACTGTTCTGTCCAGATGAACTTGGCGGCGGTCTCTGGCCGCTAATTCAATGTCAGCGGCATAGTCGATGGACGCCAATCATGATCTCAGCGTCCAGGGACCTTGCCTTAATGCAGGTCTGTGTAGAACACAGACCCGAGCTCTCAAGATAGGGTGAATGTGGGGGTCAAGGACACGAAGAAAAATACACAAAAATGTTAAAACCGTCCTAGACTCATACAGGAACCTTATGGTAGGGTCACTTGCCTCTAGAAATTGCTCCAATGGATCTAAATGCTCGGAGAAGCTCTCCTTGGGCGTCCCAAGAAGTGCAGAAACGTCCTCCAAGATCTCCTTCCTCCGGGCTCCTGGATGATCTCCACAGCAAGGAAATGTCGGGGAGGCCTTCCTCGATGATCCCTCTAGCCTCCAGTTGCAGTAGAACACCGAACAAGCTTCGGAAGTTCGGATTTTCGGGCTGCAAGTATGGGGTTTTCTCACAGCTCAGAAGCTAGGGTTTTCTCCTCTTGTTTCTCTCTTGCAAAAGGGTGAAGAGAGGGTTTCGGGTTGGATATATGGGAGAGACTTCTCTCCCACTCATAGGGTGATAAGATGGCTCTCAGAGCCGTTGAGGACAGCTCCCCAATGGGTGAGCTTCCTTGTTTCCAGAATTTCTGGCTCTGCAACGCATGCAGGTCAGAGAAATCGGAGTCCACATCGTTAGACGCCAGGATTAGTGTTGGCGTCCATGGGTGGACGCTGACACCACCTCAACGGCTAGGGGTTGACGCCAATCTGGCCTTCGGCCAGAACTCTAAAACATGCAGAAAACTATGCATGCCATGCATATATACATGCAATATGTATATGGTAGTGTATCCATACTATCACCATTCAATACATGCATTATTTACATCTAGTATAAACACATGCACACGTAATTGTACTAATTAATACGTGCGTAAATATGTATATACATACACAAGCACAAATATACACACACAAATACAAATAATGCGACGGAAATTCGAGGGCCTTACACCCTCTCCCCTTAAAGAAACTTCGTCCTCGAAGTTAGAACGACACTACTCAAACAAAAGGGGATACTTCTTCATCGCATCCTCAAGCTCCCAAGTAGCCTCCTCTCGTGAGAAGTTCCGCCATAGAACTTTCACCGACGCAATACTCTTGTTCCGGAGATGCTGAACCTTCCGGTCAAGAAAGCTACTGGTTGCTCGACATACGAAAGATCTGGCTGGATCTCCACTGGCTCATGACTAATCACATGAGACGGATCTCGGACATACTTCCTGAGCATAGATACGTGGAATACAGGGTGAACGCTAGCCAAAGCTGGGGGTAATGCTAGCTCATATGCCACGCTGCCCAAACGTCTGAGAATCTCATATGGGCCAATGAATCTAGGGCTTAGCTTGCTATGCCTGCCAAATCTAACGACACCACGAGTAGGCGATATCTTCAAGAAGACATGATCGCCAACCTCGAACTCCAAATCCTTTCTCCTGTTGTCGGCATAACTCTTCTGCCTATCCTGTGCCGCAACAAGCCTCTTCCTGATAAGCTGGATCTTATCCGAAGTTTCCTGAACTAACTCCGGTCCGATCAACTGCCTATCACCAGTCTCCTCCCAACATAACGGAGATCTGCAGGGCCTACCATACAATGCCTCGAATGGAGCCATACCAATACTAGCATGAAAGCTGTTGTTGTATGCGAACTCCACAAGAGGTAAATGACGCTCCCAATCATCCTTCCAATCCAGAACACACGCTCTCAACATATCCTCGAGCGTCTGGATAGTCCTCTCGGACTGTCCATCGGTCTGGGGATGAAACGCCGAACTGAGCTTCAGCTCCGAACCTAACGCATCCTGAAGACCCTTCCACAGCCTCGAAGTGAATCTCGGATCTCGATCCGAAATAATCGACTTCGGTACACCATGCAATCTAATGATACCACTAACATACAATCTAGCTAAACTCTCTACTGACTGCTTCTTCTTCATAGGCAAGAAATGAGCAGTCTTCGAGAATCTATCTACAACTACCCAAATCGAGTCATTGCCCCTTCTAGATCGAGGCAAACCCGAAACGAAGTCCATAGTGACAGCTTCCCACTTCCACACTGGGATATCCATCCTCTGCATAAGGCCGGATGGTCGCTGTCGCTCGGCCTTCACTTGCTGACATACTAGACATCTAGACACATAATCCGCAACATCTTCTTCATGCCGGACCACCAAAATGATCTCTTCAGGTCTTGATACATCTTAGTGTTACCCGGATGAATAGAGAATCGCGATCTATGAGCCTCCGCTAACACATGCTCACGGACATCTACTAAATCAGGGACACAAACACGGTGCTGAAATCTAATCACACCGTCCTCATCACGAGCAATGCCCGCCTTACCCACTAATTCTAACAATCTAGGGTCGGCTTCCTGTTGCTCGATCACCTCATCCAAAACCGAGGATCTAAGGGATAGCTGAGCTACAAAAGCCTGACACAGCGATGGCTCTAACTCGGTCATAGAGTACGCCGCATCCTCCAACATCTTCCAATCCTGCTGGAGCGAAGACCTCTTCTACTAAGAGCATCCGCTACGACATTCGCCTTTCCAGGGTGATACTGAAGGTCGAAGTCATAGTCCTTCAAGAACTCAATCCATCTTCTCTGCCTCAGGTTTAATTCCTTTTGGGAGAAAAGATACTTTAAGCTCTTGTGGTCAGTAAACACCTCAAATCTGACACCATAAAGATAGTGCCTCCAGATCTTTAGTGCATGAACCACTGCTGCGAGCTCCAAATCATGAGTCGGATAGTTCTTCTCATGCTCCTTTAACTGACGAGAAGCATAAGCCACTACCCTTTCTTGCTGCATGAGCACACAGCCTAAACCGATCTGAGACGCATCCGTATAAATGGCAAAGCCCTCTAGACCACTAGGCAATACCAATACCGGAGCAGAAGTAAGCTTAGCCTTCAATAGCTGGAAGCTACGCTCACATGCCTCAGACCATACGAACTTCTCACCCTTCCTGGTCAGCTTTGTCAAGGGGGCGGCGATGGATGAGAAACCCTCAATGAATCGCCGATAGTAACCAGCTAACCCAATAAAACTACGAATCTCCGAAGGGGTCTTGGGAACCTCCCAATCCATAACTGCCTGGACCTTCGCTGGATCAACTGCAACACCAGCGCCGGAGATAACATGCCCGAGGAAATGAACCTCGCGCAACCAAAAATCGCACTTGCTGAATTTTGCATACAGCTTGTGCTCACGAAGAACCTCTAACACTAACCTCAGATGCTGACGGTGGGTGGCCTCATCCGGAGAATAGACCAACACATCGTCAATAAACACTACGACAAAGCTATCTAAATACGGCCTAAACACCCGGTTCATGAGATCCATGAACGCTGCAGGGGCGTTGGTCAATCCGAAAGGAAGGACCAAGAACTCATAATGTCCATAACGGGATCTAAATGCCGTCTTGGACACATCCTCACTCCGAATCCTCAACTGATGATAACCAGATCGCAAGTCAATCTTAGAAAAGACTGATGCATCTCGCAACTGGTCAAACAAGTCATCAATACGAGGTAAGGGATACCTGTTCTTCACAGTCACTTGGTTCAACTTCCTATAGTCAATACACAACCTAAGTGACCCGTCTTTCTTCTTGACGAATAATACAGGTGCGCCCCAAGGGGAAACACTAGGGCGAATAAATCCCTTATCAAGCAACTCTTGCAACTGCCTCCTCAACTCGGCTAACTCCGCAGGTGCCATCCGATATGGAGCCTTCGAGATAGGAGAGGTGCCCGGAAGCAACTCTATGGTAAACTCTATCTCTCTATCCGGTGGCAATCCAGACAAGTCATCAGGAAAGACATCTGGAAAATCCTGCACTACCTCAATCTCCGCAAGAGTAAGTGACTCATCAGCCTCTGGCACTAACACCACGCTGGCAAGAAAAGCGTCACAACCCTTGTTTACCATGCGCATCGCCTTCATGGCAGAGATGACCATCTTTCCCGCCCAGTTCCTTGGCAAGGGATGAGAGAACTCATCCTCACCAGGAATGCGGAAAACAATCCTCTTCCGACGACAATCCACTAACGCATAGTGCTCCTCTAGCCAATCCAGACCAAGAATAGCATCATAGTCCTTCATCTTTAGCAAGAAGAAACACCCATCTAGGATTCTATCCTCAATGCACACAGGTAACGACGGAATGCACTTCCTAGTCGATACCGTACCCGCAGGGGTGTGCACAGACAAAGGGACCTCTAAATCCTCAGACTCTACGCCTGACTCTAGGGCTAACTGCCTAGCGAACCGCTCGGAAATGAACGAGTGAGTAGCACCCGTATCAAACAAAACCCGAGCGTGCACACCTAAAAGCAAAACCGTACCTTCGGTGACATGCTCCGCCTGCTCCGCGTCCTCGCGAGCTAAAGCAAACACTCGAGCTGGGGCTCGAGGCCTTCCTAGTCTTCCTGTAGCTAGCGCGGTTGCCGCTACTGCTGGGGCTGGCGTTCCACGCTGAGCTCCCTGCTGAAGTCTTGGGCAATCCTTAATCTTGTGGTCGCTGCTCCCGCACTTCAAGCATCTACCCGCTACCAACCAACACTCGAACCACCATGTGTCTTCCCGCAATGGGGACACTCTTTCTTCGCACCAGGGGAACGTACAGAAGGTACCTGAGAGTTGCTGACTGTCACGGATCGATGCGGTGTCTGATACACCGTTTTCTTCTTATCCTGCCGCTAGAATGTTGCTGCCGGCCTCTTCTGCGAAGCCTTCTTTTCCTCCAGATATTGCTCCATTTCTCCCTCCTGCCTGCAGGCAGCACTGAGGGCCTCGTCCAACGTGCGGTGGTCAAACGCCATGAGTCTCGTCCGCAGTGATGGCTTGAGTCCCATCACGAATTTCTTCGTCTTCCTGCGCTCATCCTCTACGATATGCGGTGCATACTTAGAAAGTTCAGAAAACCTTGCCTCGTATTCCAGCACGGTCATGGAGCCTTGCGTCAGGGAGAGAAATTCCTGCTCCATTTTGTCCTGGATATGCTCTGGGACGAACTTGGCTCGAAAGAGCCTCACGAACGCGTCCCACGCCACGTCTACTGCTCCGTCCTCAAAGCGTGTACGTAGTAGGGAGGACCACCATACATCCGCTCTCTCCTGTAGCATGTAGGTGGCTAATGTCACCTTATCCTCATCAGGGCACCTGATGGCTCGGAAGATTTTCTCTGTCTCCCTTAACCAACTTTCTGCCATTAATGGATCACTCTCCCCCTTAAAAGAGGGTGGGGTCATCCTCTTGAATCGCTCCATGATGGGAGGTCCACCATGGTCCTGAGCTGGTGCCTGAGCCTGCTACATTAAACAATAGGCAATACACAATAAACACAATATCATGCAATTTAAATAGCAAACTACTAGTTGTTTCATTATTCTACCTGGGCCTCCAACTGTGCCTGGAGTGCTGCCTGGGTATGAGCCTGCGTCTGCATGGCTTGCACCAGACCTTGCATGAATACTCCGTAATCCACAGGCGGCGGTGGGGGAAGTACAGGACCTGGCGGTGCCGGGGCCTGCTGCTCCGCCCGCTCGTCACGTCGCGGCTCGTCCTCACGGGCCGACGCTCCACCACGCCTACCTCTCGAAGCCATGGCTGTAATAAAATTTCAGCCACCATTAGAGCTAGGTTACTAAGTTTTCTAACCATTTTCTTATCTATTTTCACTTCTTATTAGTGTTTTCTACACATGTGGACATACTTAGCATGCAATGGGGATGATGACTTAGGTATATTCATGTGCAATCTCAACCGGTCTCTCTGATACCAATCTCTGTGACGGCCCTCATTATACCGGTACGGTTATACCAACCCACGTCGGTATAGCGAGAGTCCTCACAGTGGGACATTTACCCAAACGATACAAACAGCTGAGATACACGCGAATATACGAACAGAGTAGCGGAAGTAAAAGACAACTGTCTTCATTCATTCATCATCCACATTTAACATACATGAAATTGCAATTAACATTAAGAGCTAAAAGTTCACATAATTAAATTGCTGAAAATTAAGTACACAATGTCCACACTTATACAATTTTCTCATGATAGTTCTAATACAATGTCACTTTTACATACTATGAAAACACAAAAGGGTACACTGCTCCAACAATCTAAACTCCGCGCTCGGAGTCCGTCTCTACCGTCTCCTCCACGAGAGTCTCGTCACCGTCTATACCTGTACGCCGAAGCAAGAAGTGAGTCTTAAAGACTCAGCAAGCAACACTACTCATAACATACACGTATAAGTCATGGTGATTTCTACATGCACATTGACAAATTTCAACACATGGCATGCTAGTCATTTAAAAGTTGCAACCTATCATGAAAGTTCTACAATTTAATACATGGATCATGCTTTCAGATTTCTAAGAATAAAACTTACCTATCACATGCTCTCTATTCAATTTACTCGTGAAATTTTGCCTTTAAAGAACCAAGACATGAGAGCTACCAACATGAACACTGTGCATATATGAAGGGAAAACACAACTAGCATGGATCTTACATGTTTTTAACACATACATAGACATTTTCACATGCTTTAAGTTGCTGGTTTCACATGGTTTAATGGCTGTAAACCTACACATGAGAGCTACAATGTTGTTTAAAACATACCATGTGAACAACCAATCATGCTATTTTGTACACGTGCTCATCAATTATCCCTAACATGGATTCTAGACATTTTCGCACATATAAACATGATGATAACAACATGAAATTACTGATTTCACATGGTTTCAGATTTGTCTCACATGGATTTCAATGTCATATTCTCACATTTTTAGTTTCACATTTTCTTTACACAAGTTTCCAATTCACATGGTTGCACTTTGCACATACACATTTCACATTGTTCACTTACACATTAACACATGAACACATACACATTACACATTACACATTACACATTTTAGGTGCCGTGACACATAGTCCAAACCACCAAAGAAGGACATATACACATCACATTACACATAGACGCCATCTAGGCATTCCAATGGCGACTCTTGGACTGCGCAGACCGGGAGAACAAGTCTCCACCCTAACCAGTGGTACTTGTCCACCTCCAGGATTTCCCCCTAATGCCCTTAGGGTCACTTACACATTGAACTTTCTCAGGGGGACTTTTTCCTGATACAGTTCCACTGCCCTCTACGGAAGCAGTGTCACATTGGCACAGTTACACATTTACACATTTTACCGATTTTACACATGGTTTTACACATATCACTTTTCATCTCATTCACTTTCTCACTCACATGCATATCTCTGTTTTCCTGACATGACACTACAGATTTCAGGAGTTTAACACACAGTAAATTCACCAATCAGGTTGGGTTTAAACGATATCTAATCACTTTACGATGACATGCATAAATTTTTACATTTCACATGGAAAAGTACATAACTCCTTATATACTGGTCCAAATGACCTGGAAATTTAACCACATGCTATTTTCGGGTTCAAGATCATACATTCAATTTTTCGATTTTTCTGAGCTAAATAGAATTTACAGAAAATCAAATACCTATTTAGCATGCCATTCATAATTTAAGTTGACATGGAGTTTAACACCATCATACATTTTTGCCACTTACTGTCTGAACAGAGACTAACTGTTATATGCATGATCTGAAAATACAGAATTACCCTAAATCATACAACCATAGATCGATCACACAATTCTTTCTTGCATGCCTTTTTATTTACCGAACCGAAATTAATAGCAATTTATGCAAGCATGGACAATTTATCAAAATTTGAGTACACATATACAAATCCACTAACTTCATGATCTGACAAAACTTAGGGCACTCAGACTAGTCCTAATCATAAAACATGGATTGGCAAGATCATCAACAAATCATGCTTGAAATTTCATGGGATAATAATCTTAACATTCACCACCACACATCATAACTCATCCACACACCACATTTACCAGTATACATAGTGTATAGGGTTACCATATATCCTCATCACGGAAAACCCATCGAAAATAATCGTATAGGAGGGCAGAACAGTTTACTGTTCTGTCCAGATGAACTTGGCGGCGGTCTCTGGCCGCTAATTCAATGTCAACGGCATAGTCGATGGACGCCAATCATGATCTCAGCGTCCAGGGACCTTGCCGTTAATTCAGGTCTGTGTAGAACACAGACCCGAGCTCTCAAGATAGAGTGAATGTGGGGGTCAAGGACACGAAGAAAAATACACAAAAATGTTAAAACCGTCCTAGACTCATACGGGAACCTTATGGTAGGGTCACTTGCCTCTAGAAAATTGCTCCAATGGATCTAAATGCTCGGAGAAGCTCTCCTTGGGCCGTCCCAAGAAGTGCAGAAACGTCCTCCAAGATCTCCTTCCTCCGGGCTCCTGGATGATCTCCACAGCAAGGAAATGTCGGGGAGGCCTTCCTCGATGATCCCTCTAGCCTCCAGTTGCAGTAGAACACCGGACAAGCTTCGGAAGTTCGGATTTTCGGGCTGCAAGTATGGGGTTTTCTCACAGCTCAGAAGCTAGGGTTTTCTCCTCTTGTTTCTCTCTTGCAAAAGGGTGAAGAGAGGGTTTGGGGAGCAGATTCGGGTTGGATATATGGGAGAGACTTCTCTCCCACTCATAGGGTGATAAGATGGCTCTCAGAGCCGTTGGGGACAGCTCCCAATGGGTGAGCTTCCTTGTTTCCGAAATTTCTGGCTCTACAACGCATGCAGGTCAGAGAAATCGGCGTCCACATCGTTAGACGCCAGGATTAGTGTTGGCGTCCATGGGTGGACGCTGACACCACCTCAACGGCTAGGGGTTGACGCCAATCTGGCCTTCGGCCAGAACTCTAAAACATGCAGAAACTATGCATGCCATGCATATATACATGCAATATGTATATGGTAGTGTATCCATACTATCACCATTCAATACATACATTATTTACATCTAGTATAAACACATGCACACGTAATTGTACTAATTAATACGTACGTAAATATGTATATACATACACAAGCACAAATATACACACACAAATACAAATAATGTGATGGAAATTCGAGGGCCTTACAGGTCGTATCCAGCCTGGAAGAGCTTGTCAACCTCTTCATTTAGCTCTTCGGAGTCGCGGTACTCTGCAATAATCCTTTCGCGCTCCTCCTCGGCCAGCCTCGAGTTCTGAGCCCTGGCGGCCTCCAGCAACCCTTCCTTTGTACAAATAACCTCTTTGAGGTCCTCGGCCACCTTGGTCATCTGATCGGCATCCTCCTCAGCTCTCTTCGCCTTCAGCCGCTCTGCGTCTAGGAGCTTCTCGACAGTCCTAGTCCTCTTCTCGACCTCTTTTGCCTTGTTCGTGGCCTCGAGGACTTGCTGGTCGGCCGCCGCCTAAGACTTCTCGGCTTTCTTGAACAAGGCCCCGACCAGGCCCAATTGAGTCTACACTGAACCGTAGAATTCCTCCACGATCTCGTTGGCTCCCTTTGGCTGAGGACTGGGCCAACGTTCTCGCCAGGGTCGCCCGACGAGCCCATTCAGTAGCAGAAAGTTCCTTCGTGCGCACCGGCAACGGCTGAGGGCTCGCAACATGCTGGTCTGCGGTCGGTTGCTCCGGCAGCTCGCATCGTCCTTGAGATGACGTCGGACGTGGATCTGAAGATCGGCACTTCGTCCCCCGATTTGCGTCCTCGGTTTCCTCCCTCGGACGCTTCGAAGGCCTCGTGGCGCTCTTTTTACCACGCCCCATAAACCTTTCCGTTGCTCGGTCAGCGAGTGAGGTGTTACGCCTTTGGCCAACGTCGAGAACAGCCGATGACTTGCCCTTGTCGGCCATCACTGCGAGTAGCAGCAATTGGTTAGCCGTTACTCGCAAATCACGAAAAGATAACATCGGAAAGGAAATGACCTTTGTTGGCCTTGACAATCAATTTGAACAACCCGTCGAGCCGAAATAGGTCGGGTGGATCCAGCACCTGTAAAGAGTCAAACTCCGCGAGCTCGGATTCAATGAGGTTTGGAGCTCGGAAGGCTTTTTGGTGAACATTCACTGCCGTCCAGGTGGTCAGAAATGGCCACCCCGTCGGGCTATGAACAAAAACAAACTGCCTCTTCCAGTTGTGAACAGAAGAAGGCATTCGACCGAGGATTTGTCGTCCGGACCGAGCTGCGAAATACAGTCAGTCCCCGAAAGCTTTGACCGAGAAGCAATAAAAGAAAAGGCGTGTGGTCGGAAGGACCCTAGCCAGAGCACAGACTGCCAGGAAGCCGACAACCGACCTCCATGAATTAGGGGTCAGTTGCGACGGAGCGACTCCCAACTTGAAGAGGAGAAAGATAATGAAAGGATGCAATGGGACGCGGAAGCCAGCTCGGACGGCCTCAGCATAAATACAGACTCCACCCTCTGCTACATAGTGAGCATGGAGCTGACTCGAGTGATACATGGAGTAACCCTCCAGAAACTCTAGTCCGAGGTGAGTTTTCATCCACCCGAGAGTCTCGTCGCTAGTTTCGCACTGAGCGTCGGGGACATTGTCAGCCGGCCGACGAGCTCCAGAAGTATGAGAGGAAGGCTCTTTGGGAACATAAGTCCAGGATCAACAACGAAGCAGTCATCAAAATGGTCTGACGGCTCGCCGTCATGCCGAGGAGAGTGGGGCGTTCCATCAGAGGAAACCGCCCTTGCTGAGTGAGAAGAGTTCTCGGAAGGAGAACCCCCAGACGACGAGCCCTCGCGGAGACGAGGACCAGAGGAGGAAGACGCAGAACTCGAAGACATGCTTACCTCTAAAGGAAGCAAGTGAAGATTGGGAATGGTTGAAGCTCAGGCGAGGGACGTCGGAGCACCTATCGTCGGCACGTCGGCAGGTCGCCTGGTAGATGCTCGCGCATGAGAACAAGGGCGATCGTTCGGTAGCAGACCCCAGTATTTATAGAACTGGGGGCCAATCGAATCCAACGGTAGAAAGCCAACTCCCAAGACAAATCGTCAAGATCTGCCCATGTGTCACCTCCAGATTGGCCGTGGGACCGACCCCTCAGATTCTGATCAACGCAGGCAGCAAGGACCGCCATGATGGCGCTCGGGAGACGAGGCGGCGAAAGTACGACGGCATGGCCTACGGAGCGACCGGCGACAGCCTGTCAAGCGATGCGATGATCGGCGGCTCTGACAAGGTCGTGACGCGCCCCTACGATAGGGCGGCTTCTGACCACAGAGTGGCGTGGCGTCCTGACAGGAGACGTGTGTCAGCCAAGCCACGTGGCAAGGCACATGCTTCCAGCAAAGAAATTTAGCTTCACCTCGTCCCGCATTCACGGTCCGACGTGAACCTAGGGGGGCAGTGATAAGGTAGTTTCCGAGCAGGTCGGCTAGCCCCACAGAGCCGACCACAGTAGAAGATTATCGGCAACTGCTCAACAGGAGTGAGTTGCCTGACCCCCGCCCCCAGCTCGGTCGATACCCCGTCAGCTCGGATGAGGCCAACTTGGCGACCGAGGCTCTCGTGAAAGTCCATAATACTGTAGATACAAATCATCTAAATCAATCGGTGCGGTGTTTTACCGCAGGACGGACCTCGGTTCAACCGACCTCATTAAGGCCACTGGCCGACGTTTTATCTACGATATCAGTGATGCATCTCGGGCCTCTCCACAGCTCGGCCCAAGCGGTCTCTTGTGAATCCAACCTCAAGCAAGAGCTTGTCGTCTCCGATTGAGCACCTTGGGTTGTCAAAGCTCGGGCCACGCCGACCTATAGCTCGACGCCCTCACGTGACCCATCACAACCCTCACGGGGTCAACGGACGAATGAGGTAATAACCGAGAATTACGGGACCGTAAATCACGGCCATTAAGACCACGATCTCGGCGATCAAGTCTACAGGTGGCAGCCACGATCATCGCGATTTGACAGGGAAGTAACGACGCCCAATCCAGCGGGAATCTCGGTAACTCCCAGCTAGATTGGCGGCTCGTCCACCTCACACGTACGTGTCCTAACACTATATAAAGGGTAGACATTCCACTGGCAAAGGTACGCTATTCTCCCTCCACGCTAGGCCATTCTGCTCGGCTGGCAACTGACTTGAGCGTCAGAGTGTCTCCCCGCCGAGCCCACTCAGCGGGCTTTGCAGGTCAGGTCGTGAGCTTGGGAGCAACGTCACACGTCGTCCAAGCGCGCCTCAAGAGGGATTCATCGGCTTGGTTGTCTCGGCTCAGTCTGGCGAGAAGCGCCTTAGCGGTCACCTCAGCAGGAGCCGACTTATGTTACAATAGCAGTAACAGCATGCATGTCAATCATCCTATCAACATCTTCTCCACTTGTCATTGTCATTTTTAAGTTACATTGTTCAGATATTATACATTTCAACTCCACCTTTTCAGCACTAAGAGTCCATATGTTACAAACATCACTAACAATGTCATCCAACGTCATGCCTCGATGTAAATGAATTACATAAGCCTCATCTTTGTAACTAAATATGCCAGGTATCCGATCCATTTCAGTTGTAACAATGTAGGATTCAAAAACTAAGATAATAACATGAACATCATGAACATATATAGCAATATAGAATGAACAACATAAACACTATAAATCAATATAACATGAACATACAAAACCCCCAATATATAGCATGAACAGCAAGAACCCCCGGTATATGATATAGCAAGCATGAACAACAACCCCCCCCCCCCCTAATAGTAAAAACCTCAATGAACAACAAAAACCATTCAACAAAACCCTATATATAGTATGAAGAGCAAAAACTCCCAATGTATAGCATAAATAGCAAGAACCCCCCCCCCCCCCCCCCACATAGCATGAACACCAAAAATCCTCAATATATAGCATAAATAGCAAGAACCTCCAATATATAGCATGAACAGTAAAAACCCCCAATGTAGCCAGATGCGCAGGTGTTCCTGGCGTCGCGACCCTCGCGCAGATGTTTGTGGTGTCGCATGTGTAGGTGTTCACGGCGTCGCCCTCGCATGCGTAGGCGTTCGCAATGTCGCCCCATCACCCTCGACTGCTTTCTCTTCTCTCTTTCTAGATCCCGTAGACATAAGAACGAGAAGGGGTATTTTGGGGGTTTAAAGTAACGGGGTGAAGATGTTGGGCTTAAAATTAACAAGTTAACAGTGAAAAGATCTAAAATTATATTTTTTAATCTTTAGATTGCAAATTAATTAACCCTAGTAATTTGGCCCTAATAATTTGTCCGTGGACGACCAACGTAAACATGACACTCGTTTTCCACAAAACAGCCTCCGTTCATTAAAACGGCCGGAGCATTAACAGGAGAGGAAATCGTGCGACCCTTACGGGCTGGGCTGGAAGACGCCTAATCAACCGAGAAGGTCACCTTCTTTTGACGCCCCCACTTCCCACCCCATCTCCTCGACAGAGTGGAAAGCAAAAGAAAAAAAACAAATTAAGAAAGAGAGAAAAAAAAAGGAAGGGAAAGATCGCACCGCTCGTTGGCATATTTTGCTTCCTGCTGGCCGTGGAGTGCGGTGGAGAGGCTGTCGCTACTGCTGCCGCTGCAGCTCCATGTTCGGTGCTACGTCTACGCCATCGTTGCTGGAGTCTGGTGGAGCAGTGCGCATTCACGCAGCAGAATCCCTCGTCGGCGAGCTTTCGATTCTTCTATGGGGAGCTGCTGAGCAGACAGTCCTGATCCAAAGCTTCCAGGACGGTACTGCCGCGAACCCTGCGATTTACATATCCACCAGTTTGCTCCCTGCATCCTTTGCAACTGCAAGCAGGAAAAATCTGCGGGGGAAATTGACGTAGGATCTTCCAACGATCTCTCTCTCTCTCACTCGTACAATTTTTTTGTTTCTGTTCTGGTGTGATGATGATAGTGGACAATGGCTGCGCTTAAGCTTGGGAGGAGTGCGAAGCGGCCCAGGCTCGGGTTCTGCGCGAAGGTGTCATTGGTTGTGTTCCTGGGTCTCATCTCTGTCATCATATGGTTCACATCCTCGTCCCCTTCATCGGCGGTCTTCTCCCGGAGGGACAGCTTCGATGACATCGAGCAGGAGGAGCTGAGGGAGAGGGTGCCTCTTGTACGCCGGGAGCCCGCCTCCCGAGCGTCTCGAACGCCCAATGTTACTTCCCCGGCGTCCTCTGCTGCTGAAACAGCTCGGAAGCAGCCACCTGCTCGCGAGGAGCACAGAGATGAAGAGAGGCAGAGGAAGACTGATGGGAAGAAGGTGTTGGCTTCTGGCGAGGGAGTGAAGTCGGGAAAGGATCGCGACGAGAAAGCGGCGGCCGCCGGAAAGGAGAATGCTGAAAGCAAACAGGAGGGGAAGGGGGAAGAGGAAGAGGAGACAGAAGAAGGGGGAGTGAAGAAAGCGGACATGGAGATAGAAGAGGTGACGGGCGTGGAAGGGGGCTTCGACGCGGATTTGGAAGAAGGCGTCGATGTGAACGCCGAGGAGGAATCCGAAGCGGATGAAACGACCGATAAAAAGGCTAAGAAGGTAAAGAAAAAGAAGCTGGGGCCTCTGTTTGATCCGAGGGCTCGTTACAGTTGGAAATCCTGCGGCGCGCGGAAGGGGCCGAACCATATTCCCTGTGTCGATCTGGAAGATGCTGGATCTGGGAAGTTTCAGGGCCATCGGCATCACGAGAGGAGATGCCCTAGGGCACCGCCGATGTGCTTAGTTCCTCTTCCTTCATCAGGGTACAGGCCTCCGGTCTCTTGGCCTGAGAGCAGATCCAAGGTATGCCTGTTCCCTTTTGTTGTTTGCCAGAACGTTTTCTGGCTGGGCGGTACTTTAAGAAACTAGTGTGGTTTTTGTAGATCTTCTATGGAAATGTGGCTCATCCAAAGCTTCTGCATACATCAAGGCTCACAGTTGGTTGAAACTGGCTGGTGACTACCTTGTGTTTCCTCTTAATGAGTCCATCTTCCAGGGTGGTGTTGCTCAATACCTTGACTTTATTGATGAGGTAAGCTTGCCAATTTCGTGTCTTAATCATGTAGAAAACCTAGGTAGTTTATCCTACTCATCTTCAAACATAAGCACGGAGCTTCTTTTAGATAGGTTTAGTTCATTAGTATTTTCCTGTAGGCAATGTGGTTCTGAGGAATATTGGATTGTCTTATTTTGAACACAAGTATTAGTTACAAGATTCTTCTGGGTAATTTTTTTTAAAGAATATAACAAGTGCTCTAGAACTGTTTCTACCAAAGTGAGTATCAAAGTGAATTGTTCATTTGGTCCTAAACAGAAGAGGGATTTTTCTACTCTTCTCAGATGGTACCAGATATTGAGTGGGGAAAAAGCATACGCATAGTACTGGACATTGGAAGCAGTGATGCCAGTTTTGGGTCTGCTCTTCTTGAGAAGGAGGTATTAGTGTTGTCTATTGGACTGATGGATGATGAGACAGATCTAGCCCAGCTCTCCTTGAGCGTGGTTTTCCTGCAGTGGTCAGCAAACTAGGAACAAGACGCCTTCCTTTCCCAAGTGGAGTGTTTGATGCTATTCATTGCGGTGAATGCAGCTTACCTTGGCATTCTAGTGGTACGTACAATCATTTACATTGTTCCTTTACAGATACCTGTGGTTAATTGTTTTCATCAGATTGAATTTGAGAAGGCATCAATCAATTATGCAGGTGGAAAGCTTCTATTAGAGATGAATAGGATTCTAAGACCTGGAGGCTATTTCATCATGTCGTCCAAACATAGAGATATTGAAGGTGAAGAAGGTGTTGTTCTTAACTGATTCTTGCAGCCTCTATGCTTCATGTAGGCTTCAGAGGTTTCTTTGTCTAAGTCAAGATAGATGGTCTGTGCCAATGATACTTTTCACTCTGCAAGTTGCAACTATTGACATGTACTCTCCTATGTTATCAAAAGTGATTGAGGCGCTCGCAGGCCATGAAGCAAGGTGAGGCAACCTCAAATCGCCTCGCTGTGGCTGATTTCGCCTTGGCGAGCCCAGGCCTCAGTCACCGCCATCTTTGCCCCTGTTAGGCCAACAAAGAGGCCCATTTAAGCTAGTAATACTTACTTTCTATTATCATCTAGTGTATTTGTATCTATGATTGTGAATTTATTTACTTGCCATTTAGTTTGTTAAACTTTTACATATAGGAATAAATGGATTTTATGAAATATACTTTTATATATATATTGCTTATCTTTTAACTATATATGTTATTTAATAATATATAGCCTTAATCTCCTGGACCATCACCTAGGTCTTTGAGGATGAGGCAACCCTTTGATCTCCTAAGCTGCCTAATGCCTCTGACTACATAGCTACTATTTCATCTTCAAGTGCCAAAGTTTTTGGGAAGTAGGTGGTTTGCTTTCCAACTGATTGTGGTTTCTTGATTGCCCTTAAGTTCTGCTCTCTTCACACCATTTTGGTAGTAGAATATTACAGGATCTTAATCATATAGATTTCATGGTACTTTCATCCTCTATCCACAAAAAATCTAATTAAGTGGCGATGTACATAGGAATAGATAAATCAGTAAGACATCCTTTTGGCAGCTCAAAGTCATCAGCATAAAGTTACCATGAGAGACATTGCTACACATTCATATTATCTTTATTTTAATGATTGGCGGTGATTAGATTCCATTTTCTGATTAGGGACATAGCAAATGTCATAAGTAAACTTTATTTCCATGTAGTCATCTTTCATGGGCAGTCTAGGTTTAAAGTGATGTTTTAGAGGTTGGCAATGTCTGGCAAGTCAACTTTTGCATTCAAGATGCAATATTGCAACTTCCATTTATCATTTCCTTTTTCTTGGTTGAAAGTGGATCATAAAACAGATTGATCAAGTACAACTAAAACAAAGGGGATATACAAGTATCCTATTAGTATACTGTCATAAAGCATACAGCCTGGACCACTGCAGTGTGGACTCGGCATGCCCAGTTGACCCAAAAATGGGGAGTGAGTATCCTTCGAGCCAATAGACAAAAGGGGTGTTTTTGTTTCCTCTGTGTGAAAGAGAAACCTAGCCACCCTGTGAGAGGGAGCTCAAGAGGGGAGGAAGAGAGGCCCAATCCTGCCACCATTATCTCATATTTCGCACTAGGCACCCCACCATAGTACCATCTCTTCCTTCCTATTGCCCTTCTCTCTTCTTTCACCATTCTTTCCTCATTCCTGCTGTGCCAAACACACTCTTCCTTCTTCCCTTGTCTTTATTCCATGTTCCCTTTTCCCCACCTCACCAGTAGCAGCCACCATTCTCTTCCTCTCCACTTTTTCTTTCTGATGCTTACTCTATTCTCCCTCTCTCTCATACCTCACGACAAGAAGGCAGCAATGCTAACAGCTCCCTGCTACTGCCAGTTCAGCATTCCTGGACCTGTGTGTGTGGTCTTCTCGCCAGTCGTTCTATGTGAGCAACCCAGCCACCCATCCACATGCAGATACCCACATTTCCATCCGGAATCCTGCAAGTTCCCATGCACTGTCTTTACTGCACTTCAGATGTTTGTCAAAGTGCTTCTCTGATTGTCATCCCACATCAATGCACTTATCCTTGGGAACATTTTGAAACTTTCTATGTAGCACTCATAGAAGTGGTACCTCCAGTCAGACATATCAAGAACAAAGCATTTCTTGACTGTTGCAGAAATGTAAGTACCTTTGAGAATGCAAATGGGAAACTGCTCATTGTACATTAGTATTTAGGAAGTCAACTGTTTTTAAAGCCTAACTTTTGAGCTCTCCATTTGATATAATGAACCCCAAATTGATGGGATAAAGATTATTAGAATAATGATGCAAATGGTGATGATGATTTCCATCTTAATGTGTTCAAGTTTATCATAGCACATTTTTTCCCGTTCTCTGCTGCTTTTCATTTTTAATATATCAATGTTGGTTTTTCTTCCTTTTTTGTCTTGTTGCTTTTGCATCTAGGCATGTCTGCGTTGATAGCTTCAATCTGTTGGAATATTCTGGCACATAAAAATGATGAGGAAAGTGACTTGGGCGTCAAAGTATATCAGAGACCATCTTCAAATGATATATATGAGCTGAGAAGAAGAAATAATCCTCCTTTGTGCAAGGAAAATGAAAAGCAGGATGCCGCTTGGTAAGGTGGAAAAGTTCATTTTGACATTCTAGATTCTGATTTCTCTGATTGGACTAATTTCTCAGAATGTTCAACACTACTAGGTACACTCCAATCACAGCATGTCTCCATACAAATCCAGCTTCAATTGAACAGCGTGGTACAGATTGGCCTGAGGAATGGCCAAAAAGGCTTGAAATTTTCCCCGAGTGGTTCTCTGATTCCCAGGAAAAGCTTATCGCTGATGCTGAGCACTGGAAAGCAGTTGTTAAACAAATCCTACCTTGGTGGAATGGGCATTGATGGTCAAAAGTGAGGAATGTAATGGATATGAAGGCTATCTATGGAGGGTAAGCGGACCAATCACATTTATTTTAAAATTGAGTTTATGTGTTTTCCCATGTTAACTTTAGAATTTGTGGAGCACCTTTCTATGATTACTTGGGTATATACATGCTAAATGCATCTTTCCAAGTCAAAGCATGTCTGTTTGCATCTACAAACACCCCTAACAATGTGTTTCATGATTCATATTTCATGTAAGGAAATGAATTTATTAAGAATGATTTGACCTAGAGTATATGCTTGTGGTAGTAGTGAGTTAAAAGGGTGAGCTAGTTAGTCATGTTCTTAGCATCTTCCTCAAAATACATTTGAAATTCCATTGAACTTACACACGTTAGCAGATTATTAAAAGATTAATAACTGTCATTCGTGTGGATGATGAGAGTTTACTTAACAAATAGGTGATGATGATATTCTACACTCCTATTGAAAGACCAATCGTGGGGAGGGGGGAAAAAGCTACCTGCCTACAAATAATCGTGAAAAAAGAAGAAGAGGAAGAGAGAAGAATAAAGAAAAAAAAACAAGGCAGAGTGAAAGCTACCTGTAATTCGAGAATCGGATTTAAGGAGTGTAGAGTGAGATCATCTCTGAGTGATAGGTAAAAAGCCCATGCACCCTCTGTGAGGACTGGGAGGGGAGGGGGAGTGGTCCCCCCCTTTTCCCCATGCACACTACGTGCAGGGGATCCCCGGAAGAGGCCGCTTGGCCATTTCGGGTAAGGGGAGAACCCTCCGCCTTGCCCTCTCCCTCTCCCAAACCCCGCTCTCTCTTCTCCCCCTCTCTCCCAGTTCCCCCTCCTCCTCGCCCTCTTCCTTCTCTCCCTCTTGCGTTCTCTCTCTCCTCCCTCTATCCTCGCCCCTCTGTTCTCTCGCTCTCTTCTTGTCTATAGTCTGTATCTCTCTCTCTCTCTCTCTCTCTCTCTCTCTCTCTCCCTCTCTCTCTCTCTCTCTCTCTCTCTCTCTCTCTTTTCGCTCTGCTGCTGCTGCTTTCGCCGGAGGGGGAGGCCGCCGCTGCCTCGCCGCGCCGCCGCCGCTCGGAGGAGAGGCCGCCGCAAGCCTCGCCGCGCCGCCGCCGCCCGGAGCCCGCGCACGGAGGACGCCGTGCGCGGGGTGAAGCAGTGCGCCGCCGCTTGGGGTCGCCGCCGGGGGTCCTACCGCCGAGGTAGGGACCCCCTCTCCCTCTCCGGCGTCGACCGGACCTCCCCTCCCCCTGTGCGCCGCCGTGACACCCCCCCCCTTCCTCTCCCTGCTCCAGTCTCTCTCTCTCTCCCTTTCTCTCTCTCTGCGTGAAACCTCGGGCCGGAGGTGGTTCCGGCGAGGGGAGCGCCGCCGGCGGCCGCCGCGCCGTCCGGCGACCCCTCCCACCGGCGCCGGCGCCGGCGAGTGGCCGGCCGGCCTGCCCCGCCCCCCCTTCTCCTCCTCCTCACCTCCGCAGGGGAGGGAGATCGGGAGGAAGAAGGAGGTGGGCGCAAAGCGCCCAGATCTGCTTGGGATCTGGGCGGCGCGTTGCGCCGGGGCGCTGGCTTGGGGGCCCCTGCGGCACTTGTGCCGGCAGATCCTCTTGGGCCCTTTTTGGCTCCGTTTTGGGCCGTTTCGAGCCGTTTTTCTTGTGTTGTTGCTCCGGCTGTGCTGGTGGGCCTGCTCGGGGTTGGTGGCCGTTTCTCGGACCACGGGTAGTCGGGCCCACCCGGGTCGGCTCCGACCGGGCCGGTAGTGCCTGTTGACGGTCAACCACGGATAGTCGTGCAGTGTTTCCGGCACCAGTCGGGGTGTTCCGAGGGTTGACCGACTGTCTCGGGTAGTAATATATTTATGTTTGAGTCGTCATACCGCGTTCCTCGATTTCTGGGTCCGCCGAGTCAGCTCCGACTGGGCCGTTGGGGCCGTTTGACCTTTTGACCCGGACAGTTGCGCTGGGGTTTCCGGCACCGTGGGGTGAGTCCGGGCCGGGGGGGCCGACTGTCTGGGGTGGTAATATTAGCTTCTCGTGGTTGACCGTCAATCAGGTACTTTAGCGGATGTTTCGACATCGAGTTTCCGTTCCGTGCTCGTGACGCTTGTGCTGACTCCCTAGCACTGCGCCTTAATAGTCTTCGCCCGGTGTTGCGACACTTGAGGGCTTGTCCCAGCGCACGGTGCGCGTTTGGGTTGTTACCGTTCCCCGGGACCCCCATCATGGGGCCGTTGAGGGTGGTCTCCGAGCCACGAGTGCGTCCGTCGAGCGTTTCTCCGGACGAAGGGGAAAACGGTGTTGGACAGCGGCGTTGAGTCGTTTGTTGAGCTCACTTAGTTGGTCCGGGTCCCGCGGAGTTTGGGGTGTCGCGTGCGGGCCAGCTAGTCCGTTCTCACTGCCTCGCCTTACACGGTCGGAGCCGTGTCGGGAGGACAGGTGTGGACCGTAGTCCGGCCAGACTACGGCTTGTGGTGTGTTTGTCCACGCGTCTCACTCCGACGGGAGGGGAGACCTGGACTCGTGGTCGAGTGGTAAGACGCCGGTGGGCGCAGCTGACCACTGACTAGTAGAGGCTGGGTTGTGGCTAGTGTGTCTTGTCCAGACGAGGGTTTTACCGTCTGCTTGTGCAGTTGTGTGGCGTGCTCGGAGCACGTTACTGAGGTTGAGTCTATGTGTTGTTGTGCCGTGTTGGCGATACTTGTGAACCTGTGACTTTCCGTTTATTTATTTCAGTACTTGCTCAGTGGGTTATTGCTTTATTATATCACCTGCTTAGTTAGTAGACTTTGTTGTTTGAGTTACCGCCGCCCTTCCGCTTGGTGTAGCTAGCTTGTTTCTTCAGTAGCACGGTTCTTTCCGCCTAGTTTAGTTGTGTCGTTCTTGTTTCCGCTGTCGAACCGGTTGAGGGGTGGGTTCCCTACTGGGCTTCGTTCGCGAAGCTCATCCCCCCTTACTTTCTTCCAGGTTTGAGCTCGAGGGAGCCGGTGCTCGTGTTTAGACGGTTGCGTTGTGACGCTTCTGGTCAGCAGCGTTAGCAATGGTTAGTATTTTCTTTTTTGCACTTGAATTATTATCTGGGACTTTGTGTGTATTTTATTCCGCTGTTTTTTCTTTATATTATTTAGCTATTGTAACTGTTGTATATCTCACTGGACATATTTCTAACCCTTCGGGTCTTCGGATCCGGGTGGTGGCGGTCCAAGGGTCGGGTACTCGGAGGGTTCCGGGTATCGAATTCTTGGGTCGTTACACCTCTGACTAATGCCTATTGATTACAAGCACAACTTTCACAAAGGGATATGAAATTTTAAGTGTAGCTTAAGGAATTGTCTAATTACATGAATTGACATATTCACCTTGACACTCGTTGCTAGAACTTGAAATGCTTATGGTTTTAATCATTATCATCCTTATTTTTATTGTCATGAAATATGATTTATTAAACTCTTGTTAGTCCTAATTATTTCATTATTTGCATTGCTAAGGGACTAGCAATATGTAAGTTGGGGGGTGTGATAAATACCATTTGTGCACATTAAACACTAGATTCATGCATCATATTTGTTTTTGTGCAAAGTTACGATGGTTGATATCTATTTGTGTCCCCTCTTAGGAAATGTGCATTGTGCAATTTTGGATTGTCGATGAACATACCTTTAAGTACAATTTTGCAGAATAGCAGCAGCTTTAGCATCCCAGAAAGTTTGGGTGATGAATGTTGTTCCAGTGCATGCTCCAAATACTCTCCCTGTCATTTTTGAACGTGGTCTTCTTGGCATTTATCATGACTGGTGTGAACCTTTCAGTACTTACCCCAGGTCTTATGATCTGTTGCATGCTGATCATTTGTTTGCTCGTCTGAAGAACAGGTATGGGATGATTTTCTCAACTTGTTGTTACATGTTTCCCACCATTCATACTCACTGATCTATTGAGCTTGATTTTTTTTTCTTTCCCAAGTCTAAAGCAACCGGTAATCATCATGATGCATTTAGCTTCTTTCCAGAGAAGAAGATTCAAACTCTGCACCTGCTTATAAGGCCTATGTCAACTCTGATAGTTTTGGAACACGTAGGATTCTTTAAATATTGTCCACTGTAGTTATGCTTTGTACTCTTTTTCTTTCTTTTAAGGTTTCAATACTCTTGGATTATTAAAATAAGTTCATTCTTGATTTTGATCATCTTTTGTTTTTTTTTAGTTTTCAGTCGCTTGATATCATGGCAGGATATTGGTCTTCTTTTCTGGCATTGGTGTCTCCTGTTATTGAACATTGCTGATATTTGTGTTACAAGGAAACTGAAAAGGCATGGTGGCTTTAGTGCTATATCATCTAAAAACTGCAAGAGGAGCCCGTGTTCTCCTTATCAATTAAATCATAGATATCATATATCAATGCTAGTTACAAGTCTAGAGTAAACTTCTTGTTTACTTGTTTGGAAGATTAGAAGTAGCTCCTAAGTGAACCGTAAAAAACCACCATAAACATGATATAGCTTGCCTGCATTCTTTGGCTTGCAGATGTTATCTTTAGACAGTCGATCAAAGGGGTGTGTATGGTTAGAAGCAGCTCCCAAGTGAACTGTGAGAAAACATTTTTTTTTTACAATGGAACTGTGAGAAAACTACCATAAACATGATGTAACTTGCCTGCCTTCTTTGGCTTGCAGATGTTGTCTTTAGATAGTCAGCCAAAAGGGTATGTTGGGTCATGAATGCCCTGCTTTTCCTGGCATTTACAAATTCTGGCATTGTCATTTTTTAAATGAAAGTGGATTGAAAGAGAGTTGATACACTCAAAAAGAAAGGAGAACAAGAGGAAAGGTTGCTCTTAAAGAAAAGAACAAGGCTGACTGCTAAGCCAAACCCTTTTTCCAATCCACTACATATATCTTGTTGAGATGTCTACTTCAAATGTACAAAAAAGATCCAGTTCTAGTCTCTAGAATAAATATTGTCAACATTAACTCTACTCTGGGTATGAACATCACTGTGCTCCCACCAATACTCCAGAAGATAGTATATGGAGTTGTGGAGATAAGCTTCCTTCTGGTTTTACATTGAGTTTTTCCCTTTTGAGTTCTGAAGTATGTACATGAGTCTTCTAGGAAATTGAAATTTGGTTAAAGCAAGCAACCCTCAAAAGTCTGCGAGGCTCCTATCTGGCTGTGTAAGTGATAAAAGGTTGCTCAATCGATGCCTGATTCACATTGCAAAGTCACAATAAGATCCCAGCTCCTTTATAACTTAGTGACAATGCTTCTTTCAATGTCAATCATGTAAATGCCTTCATCTTCAAAGGGGTCTTGACATTGTGGAGTTCTTTAAAATTTTGAAAATGGTCTGCTGCTTATCAATGAAATCATGTAAAGCTTTGACTGTTTGTGACATAGAATCGTTTAGCATCTGCAGCAGTAGCAAGTCCTCTTCTTTCTCATCTTTCAATCCACTTTGCAAGTTAAATGACCAATTGATAATAGATCCCTGCATCTCATAACAATCCCCAACTAGCTGCCACCTATTAACTGCCAAGCTGTTTGGGCTTATCATTGATATCCTGATGCTTGCTGCAATCAAACCAGATGATGCTCACTTTTTTTTTCTGCAACTGAATCAACAATATCCATAAGAATACTGGTTATGGTACTTAAGAGAAATGCTTATGGAAAGGTACATCTTGCAATAAAGCTGATGTGAATTGCAAGGAAGCAATCCCATTGGTTCAGAGGGCCTGACAAGACTCTTTTCTCTCTCCTTTTCAGCCAGTAAAATTGCTTTCTTGCGATCCAAATCAGCTTTATTGCTAGATGTGTCTTGCAATAAGCATTTCCCTGTACTTAATGATGACTGATTATGCCTGCCTCTCATTTTCAGGTGCAAGCAGCCCGTTAGCATTGTGGTAGAGATGGACCGGATTCTAAGGCCTGGTGGGTGGGTGATCATCAGAGATAAATCGGAAATATTGGATTCCTTAGAAGAAATAATGAGGACATTACATTGGGAGATCAGAATGACATATATCAGGCTAAGGAGGGAATTGTTTGTGCACAGAAAACAGCTTGGAGGCCGTAAGGTTTTGATCGTTTTTGTTGGATGTTGCCTGCCATTATCATGCCTATTTCCGCAAAGTCACTTGGAACTTTGGAAGTCCAGCAGCTGTTGCCTCTGGTGAATTGTGATATGCAAGGGATGAAGTTCTTTCGCTTATCTAAGTAAAACTAGTTCTTCAAGATTGAGAGGCACCTGGCTACATGCTTCAGTTTTTCCCACCGTTCTTTTCTTTCTTGAAAGATGCGCAAAATTAGTGATCAAGCAGGGTAATTTGATTGGCAGCTCCTTTCTTACGGTTTGCAGTGATGCACCAGAAGACCCACCCTATTCAGTTGCTACACATATCTGTTTGAACAGTTACCGAAAAGTCAGAGGTGGGCATTCTAAAGGTGGTGCTAGATTTCCCTTGTGGAACTATAATGCTGAATGCGTTCATGTTTTGGGGACGAGAGGATATTTTCATCTTCGTCACCCTGGTCACAGCAGTATGGAGCCACGCATTTGATGTGGCAAAGAGATGGCATCATAATGAGCCTTTATTGAACTTGTGCAGTTGGTCAAGACAGGTGCCTAGAATGTTCCTTTGAACTTTAGAAACCACTTCTCAAGCTTCAGTTGGATATTGCAGTTCACATTCAGAGAACATGAGATTAACCCTATATGTCATTTCTCATGTTTTTTCTGCAATCAAAACAGATCTTGTTTTACGATCTAGAAACTTCTGATGCTCAATTGTGGTGTGGAATGAGTGGATTTCGCCAAAGCTCCAAAAGGAACACAACGTGTTACGCGTTCACAGGCTTGTGTATCCTGAGTTATTGTAGCACGTTGAATGGGATCCTCAGCTTGTCCGATTAGACTAATCAATAGGGATTGTTGGGTATTAAAATAGATCGAGGATAAAGATATTCTCACTCTATCTCTGTCTATCTCGATATGGAACAGCCCCATAAGGATTAATAGATGCTCGGTCAGATCTAGGTAGGTTCTCTCATTTAGACACCGCTAATGCCCCTCGTAAAGTACATTGTGCACTCACAATGCTTAGCCAATGCACTTTTACACCTAATCCATTGAGTTGTATGACCCACCTTATTGTCAATCTAGGATATTGTGGTGGCCAAATCTGGTCACCTAGGCCCATGATGGCCGTTACGGCCCATTCACGTCCTGTCAACCAACGTGGCACCGTCATCGAAGGGCACGCCCTCTCCAGGATGGCTCAAAGACCTCCATTGTGTGACTCCCGTGATCGGAAGCTGTCAGGTTCCGCTGCGGCGTACCTCCGAGCAGATTACCCGCCTTCCCTTACCGAACAACTATGAACGGCTTCCGAGCAAGAACAGTGACTCCGCTCCATGAAACTACCCTCGATGTTACCGAACAGCATGTTCGAGCCCCCACGTGGGTCACCTGCTCGGAAAGCATTTCCAGAGGGTTCCGAGCAGGCTCTCTGGCTTCCAGAACGGTTGTAACCGCCTCAGGCCACGTTCTCCACCATCAAGGGGCGTGAACTGCCTGGCAGCCTAACGGGCATCGAGTCATAACTCCTCCCGTTATGCGCGTGCGTCAAGGCGCCTCTTCAGGCACGATCCTGCCCAACGTTACGCACGTTGGCCTCTACACCAACGCCTATAAAGGCACAGGTACAGTACCATGCAACGGTACGTTCTCTTCCGGACGCGAACACATTCTCGCATTCCGAAACCCCCTGCCTCACAAGCTCTCCACTGACTTAGGCATCGGAGGGTTTCCCCGGTTTTCACCGGGCCTCCTGATCCTATTCTGGTTTTGCAGGTCTTCGTCCTCACCAGCAATCGTCTTCCCTCTCTTATTCCAGTGGAGGCCCGTTTGGCTCAGGTCCAAACAGGATTACACCACCACATTTGGCGCCGTCTGTGGGAAGCGACGCTGCCATGGCTCGAGGACGATCCTCATACCAGAACATAGGAAGCAGGGCGACGAGGTCTCGCCAGTCACGAGGGGACTCCCGTCGCCGATCCCCTCCTGGTGATGACGCCGTCGCCACTGCCGGCGCAAACCACGACGTCCCGGCACCGCCGGCTGTTGCGCCTGCAACTGCCCTCGAAGTAGCGGAGCTTCGAGGACAAATGCAGCAGTTGACGGGCGTCTGCCTCGCCCTACAGGCCAGTTGGCAGGGGCAGCGGCCCCAGCGGTTTCCCTGCCGCGCGAGCGGCAGGCGGAATCGTCACATCGACGCTCCCGCGTCCCCCTGGCGCCGCAGGAGCAGCAGGCGGATTCACCGCGCCGGTCCCTCCGGGCCCATCGGAGGAGCGGGCACCAGAGCGCCGCGGGCGCTCGCCCCGGCGTTCTATCGTCTCACCCCGTCCGCCACGATCGGTCGTGGGAGGCAACTCCCACGCTGGACGTGGGGGCCCCGCCAACTCCGAGCAGGAGCTCGCCAGGCGTCTCCGGCGTGTGGTCGACCTCGAACGCCGCATGGACGCGATGGTTCAGCGTGCGGAGGGCAAGGCTCCAGCGGAGGACGACTTGGACTTCCGCTCTCCTTTCAGTAGGGAGATTCTGGAGGCCCTGGTCTCCTCCAAGCTCCCTCTTCCCACCATCGCGCCCTACGACGGCACTACTGACCCGGCCGACCACATCCACGGCTTCGAATCGCATATGGTGTTCCACGGAGCATCAGATGCGGCCAAGTGCAGGGCTTTCCCTGCAACCCTTAAGGAGACCGCCAGGGCTTGGTTTGAAACCCTCCCTGCGGGCTCTATCACCTCCTTCCGCCAATTGAAGAAGTCCTTTCGGGACAACTTCCTTGGTGGAAGGTCCCAGCCGCGGACGGCGGCTTCTCTCCTGACCGTGCGCCAGAAGAAAGGCGAGGCACTCTGGGACTTCGTCAAGAGGTTCCGAACAGAGGCGCTTCGCATCTCGCGCCTGGACGTCCCCCTAGCCACCAGTGCTCTCATCCAGGGCACTCGTGACGGCTTTCTACAAAGGACTCTCGGCGTCCAGCAACCCGCCACCCTCGCCGAACTACTCTCCATCGCGCAGCGCCACGCGGCCTGCGAGGAGAGCCTGGCGGCGAGCAGGGCCGAACAGGGGGAGCAGTCGGAAAAAAAGCGACCTTCCGACAACGGTTCCGACCGTGATCGGAAGAAGGGACGACGCAATGGCGATTCTCCGCGTCGTCCGCGCCCCTTCACCAACTACACCCCCCTCACTGTGGCTCCCGAACAAATCCTGGCAGAGATCAGGGATGAAGCTTTTGTTCGGTGGCCCCAGAGAATGCGCTCCGACCCCCGGAAGCGCGATCAAAATAGGTACTGTCGCTTTCATCGCGACCACGGCCACGACACCTCCGAGTGCCGCCAGCTTAAGGACGAAATCGAAGACCTTATCAAGCGCGGCTACCTTGGACGGTTCGTGCGCCGGAACGAAGAGCGCCCCGACGCCAAACCGCACTCCCGAGCAGCCGATCAACAACGATCCCAATGGGCAGGAGATCAACGTGATCGCGGGAGGCTTCGGCGCAGGTGGAGAAAGCACTCGAAGCCGACGCGATTACGCAAGGCGAGTGCATGTCGTAGACAGGCCCCGACTGTTCGGCCGGCCCCATATCCTGCCAGTCCCGCACGCGCACAGCCCGAGGAGGCTATAACCTTCTCGGACGAAGATCTTGTAGGGGTTACGACTCCGCACACTGATGCGCTGGTCGTTTCGGCACCATCAACCACTGTAAGTGCGCCGAAGGTCTGTAGATAATGGAAGCGCCCCCGATGTCTTCTTACGCTTTACGTTGTGTTGTCTGCGAACCGCCATCAACACCCCTGTAAACTCGCCACTTTCGGCTTTTCGGGAGTTTCGGTTCAGCCCATGGGAAGGATTCGCCTTCCGATTCCCTGGGAACGGCTCGAAAGCTGTGACCAAAATTGTTGACTTTTGGTCATCAACAACATGCCTGGATACAATGCTATTCTTGGCAGAGGTCTGATCGGGCGAATCAAAGCAGTGCCTTCATCACTCCACCAGAAAATGAAGTTTCCAACTCCGATCGGAGTTGGGTGAAGTGCTCGGGTGTCAGCGTGAGTCTCGCCGTTGCTATGTCCTCTCTCTAAGAGACAAGCAACCACTCGCTGATCCAGCTCTTCCGACCTCCGATCAGCCTTCAACTAGTCGGGGGACGCCTGCCGAAGACTTAATCCCCATTCAGGTGGACGACGACTCCGAACACGTCTTGTACATTGGCGCCCTGTTGACAGAGGCGAGCAGCAACGCTACACAGCTTTCCTGCTGGCCAATTTGGACGTGTTCGCTGGTCTGATGACGAGCTTCCAGGCATTCCCCCGGAAGTCATGGTGCATCGCCTTCGGTGGATCCACGAATCCCGCCAGTGCAGCAAAGAAGGCGACCCGTGAACCGAGAACGGCAGACCGTGATTCAGGATCACGTGACCAAAAGCCGAACTGTCGGGCTCCTCCGAGAAGCCCAATATCCAAGATGGATCTCCAATGTGGTCCTCGTACGCAAGGCCAATGGCAAATGGCGTGTGTGCGTAGATTACAAAGATCTTAATAAGGCAACGCCCAAGGATAACTTCCCATTGCCACGCATCGATCAGCTGGTGGACGCTACTTCCGGGCACGAGCTCCTCAGCTTTTTGGATGCCTACTCTGGTTACCACCAGATCAGCATGCATCCCCGGATCAAGACGCCACTACGTTCGTCACAGACCTAGGCTTATACTGCTTCACCAGGATGCCTTTTGGTCTGAAGAATGCAGGCGCGACTTACCAGCGGCTGGTCAACAAGATGTTCGAGCAGCAGATCGGGCGAAACATGGAGGTTTACGTCGACGACATGTTGGTCAAGACTCTTCCGAGCACTGATCACATTTCTGACCTCCAGGAAACTTTCGCAACTCTGCGAAGGTATAATATGAAGCTCAATCCGGCCAAATGCGCGTTTGGTGTTCGGTCGGGTAAGTTCCTCGGGTTCCTCGTATCAAACAGGGGAATAGAGGCGAACCCGGAAAAAATCCAAGCCGTACTTGAGATGTCCAGTCCGAAGACAGCGCGCGACGTCCAGCGTCTAACAGGACGTCTTGCCGCGCTGAACAGGTTCATGTCCCGAGCAGCAGAAAGAAGTTTTAACTTCTTCAAGTTGCTCCGAGGCCCTAAAAACGCCTCGAAGCAAGGGGGGCAAATACTGTGGACTGACGAATGCGAAGTTGCCTTCACTGAGCTGAAGACATATTTGGCAGCCCCTCCTGTTCTCTCAAAGCCTGTGCTCGGAGAACCCTTGTTCGTGTACCTCTCGGTCACTGAACACTCCATCAGCGCGGTTTTGATCAGAGAAGTAGGAGCGGCACAGCATCCTGTTTACTACATCAGCAGGGTCCTCCAAGAAGCTGAAAGGAGGTACCCCAGAGCAGAAAAGCTTGCCCTTGCTCTTGTCACAGCTGCACGGAAGCTTAGGCCCTACTTTCAGGCCCATTCCGTTACAGTGCTTACCGATCAACCGCTGAAATCCATCTTGCAGCGGCCGGAGGCTTCCGGTAGGTTGGTTAAGTGGGCATCGAGCTTGGAGAGTTTGACATCAGCTTCCGGCCGAGGACGGCATCAAAGCGCAGGCGTTAGCAGATTTCGTGGCGGAATGCACCCTTCGGCCGAGCAGGATCCACCGTTGGCAGACGAGCCCCCATGGGAGCTTTATGTGGACGGATCCTCTTGTGTCTCGGAAGCGGGGCAGGTTTGGTCCTCACCTCCCCAGAGGGGTTAGAGTTCCAATACGCCCTCCGTTTCCGCTTTCCAGCCTCCAACAACGTCGCCGAGTACGAAGCCTTGCTTTCGGTATCCGCATGGCTAGGCACCTCGGAGCCATTCGGCTTAGAGTCTTTAGTGACTCCCAGTTGGTCGCCAGCCAGGTGAGCGGACAGTTCGGAGCAAGGGAACCTCGCATGGCTCAATACCTCCAACAGGTCAAGAGCCAGACAGAGGGCCTCGTATACTTCGAGGTTATACATGTTCCACGGGAGCAGAACGCGCGAGCTGATGCGCTGGCCAAATTGGCATCTTCAGGTGACATCACCCCTTCTCGCTCTGTCTTCATTGAAGAGCTCGCCTTGCCGAGCACAGAGATTGATGTAGCCGCCATAGAAACGGGCCCACCGACCCCAAGTTGGGTGGACCCTCTCTTGGCGTACCTTCTCCGAGGCGAGCTTCCTTCCGAACAGGATGAAGCTCGGAAAGTCAGGATGCGCTCGCAGCATTTCACCCTCGTAGAAGGCAAGCTGTACCGACGGTCCCTTGCAAGACCTCTTCTACGTTGCCTCAACCCTGAGGAGGCCCTCGCAGCCACAGAGGAAGTCCACGAGGGGTTGTGCGGAAGCCATCTGGGGGGCAGAACGCTAGCACGCAGCCTCATCCGAGCAGGGTTCTGGTGGCCTTCTCTTCAGAAGGATTGCATGTCCTTCGTAGGAAGTGCCCAGAATGCCAAAGTTCGGAGTACTCATCAAGCAACCGGCCGAACAACTTCACAGTCTGTTCGAGCCGCGCCCCTTCGCCAGATGGGGCATTGACATCTTGGGCCCCTTTCCAGAGGCCCAAGGGCGAAGAAGTTCCTTTTTGTGGCCATCGACTACTTCACCAAGTGGATCGAGGCCGAACCCGTTGCCACAATCACCGAACAGCCGCGTGGAAGTTCGTATGGAAGAACCTTCTCTGCAGGTTTGGCATCCCCAGGGTGATTACATCTGACAACGGGAGACAGTTTGACAGCACCTTCTTCAAGCAAAAGTGCGCCGAGCTCGGGATCTACAACCACTTCACCTCCGTGGCTCATCCCCAGGCTAACGGTTTGGTCGAAAACGCCAACCGAACATTGCTGCACGGGATCCGAACCAGAGTGGAGGCTGCAGGTGGATCATGGATCGATGAGCTCCCAAATGTCCTTTGGTGTCACCGAACAACTGCTCGGGTAGCTACAGGGGAAACACCTTTCCACCTAGCCTACGGCTCAGAAGCAGTTGTACCTTTGGAAGTAGCCCTTCCAACCATCCGAACAACCCACTTCGACGAAGCCGCCAATAACCGTGCTCTCCGAGAGAACTTGGACATGCTGGGCGAACGACAAAGCGACGCCAGCATTCGCCTCGTTTCTTATCAACAACGGCTTGCGCAATATTATAATGCGCGAGTCAAGGAGAGGCGGTTCAACGTGGGAGATTTGGTCTTGCGCCGCTGTTCGGCTTCGGACCCCCGAAGAGCAGTCGGCAAACTTGCCATCAAATGGGAAGGACCTTATCAGGTCACCCACGTCCTTGGGAAAGGCTCATATAAGCTAACTACTCCTAGTGGCGAGGCCATTCCCAGGACTTGGCATGTCTCTAATCTTAAGGCTTATCATCTATAAAAGCCTTCTTTCAGCATCCTACCTCTCTTCTCCTTACTCCTGTTGCCTCATGAGCATTTGGCATATTACCTGATCGGAACCTCCTTTACGGTACCCAACGATCTGCGTCTTACATGCAATGCTCACGAAGCTAACGGATTCCGATCCGAGCAGGAACAACCACAACAGGGAGAAGATAGAGAAAGAGACGCTACAGAAAAACTCGTAAAGCAGAGGATTTCATTTATAAGAAGTTCTTGTGCTTACAAACAGCCTTCCTTGGCCGATGTTACAAAAAGCGAAGTACAAGAAGACGTGAGGCAAGGGGATTAAGGAGCTTGTTCGGAAGGACCAGCATCCTCACCCGAAGAAGGCATCCGCCCAGACTGAAATTGTGCGAACCGCACACCATCTAAGCGGACATCTTGGGTACGGCGTCGACATTCCCGAACAGCAGCCTCGAAGGCTTCTTGGGCGCGTTCGGCCCAGGAAAGCCTCTCCCCACCTCCTTCCCAGCATTGAGGCCCACTTTGTAGCAGCGAGCCCCATACTGCTCCAAGTCTTCCTTGTACTCTGGCCCAGCCTTATAGTAGCAACGGCACGGGCCTCCGCATCTACTACTACCTTGGCTAGGGCGTCCTTTTCGGCCCGCGCCAAGGTAGCATCCAGCTTCGCGGCATGAAGAGCAGCTCTGAGGTCCTTCACCTCCTCCTCCAGCGCCGCCTCGCGAGCTTTATGCCTTGCCGAAAGGTCATCACAGAAGGCTACCTGCGCCTCGTAGAGATACTTCTGTCTCTGGCCCCGAACAGCTAAAGCCTTCAGAGTGGCCAGCGACTTGACATTTCGTCCGCAAGCATCTCTACGTCGACGTCGCTCAAACCATCTTCTGTCTGCCACTCCGGCTGGTACCTTCCACTGACTTCTCCGGAGTCTGTTCGGAAGGAAGGTCCAAGCACCTTGCCAACCGTTCAAGACGAGAAGCAGTGGGGCTCGCAGGCAGCTCTCTTGGCGTATCCTCCATCCGACGAAGGGTCGCCTCCAGCGCTGCCACCGAAGGAACTCCAAGAGGTTCTCTCAGAAGCACCTCACTAAGAGGCCTTCGGTCGTCTTCGGACCCTTCATCCCGGGCAGCACCCGCAGCCTCCCCCCAATGTCTTCGACTCCTTGGAGGTTGCTTCTGCGTTAGCAACCACCTCGGAGGGGGCAGGGGGGGCAGGATTCTCCCGGTTGAAGTGGCAACCTCTTCGGACGCCCTCGCCGTTGCGGCCGCCTCCGCAATGGTCCTGCTGCAGGAACCATTCCTTGCTCTGAAGGCGCTGCTGTCACCGCGCTGCTCGGAACCACCCCAGCAGGGGCGGAAACCGTTGCGCAAGTCCTCCTCCTGCCGAGCAGGTGACGCCGTAGCTTCTCTGCTCCTCCTAGAGGATACCTCCGCGATGTTGCTGGAAACACCGCGCTCGGCACCTCCAGCATTGGAAGCACCGGAGGGCGCCCTATCTCTCGCGCAGGGGGAGCCCCCGGCTTCTCCACCGACAGGACTCTCAGATCCTTCGCTCACAAAATGAGCCCCAGCTCGGTCGCCATCTTCTGTGCGACCTCGGGCGAGTCGCGGGAGCCACCCGTGGCACCCCCTCATCGGCCGATTGTACGGCCCTACTCTTTTTGCGCAGCAGCAACTGCGCCCCTTCCTCTTCCTCTTCGGTCCCTCCTCGTCGTGTGGAGGAGTAGCCTGGACCGCCTTCTGCTTCTTCCGAGCACGGAGTTGTTCCGCTTCCTCCGCGCTCTCGTCAACCAGAACGGGCCTCTTCTTCGCAGAAGGGCTCGCTTGGTCGTCCTTCTCCGAGGAGCCCGAGCTCCGGCCCGGCCGGTACCACTTCTAGTGGCCTTCTTCTTCAAACGAATCTTTCCAGGCCCCTTCTCAGGAGCCTGCGCCCTGTTCGGGCGCCCTTCGGCAGTTGATGGAGCAACAAGTGCCGTTGTCACCGCGGCACCAACCCTCACCGCGGAAGGAACCCGAACAACAGCGGCGACGTCGTCACCTTCATACACCTGTGCGCTAGCACAGGGATCTGTTCGGCGAACTCATCATTCGCCTCTTCATCTCTTCCTGCCTCCAGCTCTGCAGCCGCTGCGCACAAAGAAGATAGGAAGAAGAAAGGTTAGTATGAGGTCACCAAACCTAAGAGTAAACCACCGAGAGACAGTATACTTACTCCATGGTTTGCTGAGCCCGTACTTAACGAGCATGAACTCGGTCACATACCCTTCTCCATTCCGAACACCTGCTCGGAGAAGCGCATCTGATGCCCTCGCCTCATCCTGGATAAGCTTCGGAAAGCTATCCTTCTGTGCCGGGCGATGACTGTGGGGAAACCCCACTCAGCACCACTCCGGTGGCGCACGAAGAGCAGCCTGTCCATCCAACCCTTGTTGTTGGTACTTGCTGGACAGGCCGATGTGCATCCGGTCTGTTCGGTGCTTGGCGTAGTAGACATCTGCTCCCGACGCCCGCGAAGCAGACAGCTTGAAGTGCGCTCGGAAGACGTCCGCCGAGCCCCGGATTCCTTTTAACTTGCAGACAACACCGAAGATACAGATGTATCTCCAGGTGTTGGGCGTCAGCTGTATTGGCGAAACGCCCCAAGTGTTAAGAAGCGCCTTCGCCACCTCCGGCAACGGCAGCCGGAAGCCTGCCTCCAGATGGTCCACGGATAGGAGCAGGCAACCTGGTTATTCACCAGGATCGTGTCGCTTTCCCTGGCGTCAACGATCTCGTACTCGTCCCCAATCCGGAAGCGCTCACGAAGACCACTGAAGTGGCGGTATCGTGGTCCGCTCGGCGCTGCGACAGTCACCCGCTAGCTCCGGCAGCGGCTTTCCCCTTGCTCGCCATCGCCGGAAGGACTGCAGGAAGCGGCAACGGCGCGAGAGGACGAAGCAGAAGACAGGGAGAGGAGAAGGCAAGGAGCACGAAGATCTCAAAGATGGAGGGTTTCTGGGAGGCGTAGCTCCCGCCTCGTCTCGTCCCCTCCTTATAAGGAAAGAGGAGGGAACGAAATTCGAGGCGGGCCCTAAAATGCCGCTCCTTCCGATTTTTGAAAACGCCCCTTCGGGTACAGCGTTGGCAACCGTCCGAACGCGAGCGGCGGCACCTCAAGTATGGCGCGGCTTTGCACCCATCATGATGGGTTAGCCGTTTGACAGGACCCTAAGCGGCGGCGTCCCGCAACGGGCCCTCGCATTAAATGCGGAAGCGACGCCCTCGAAGCCCTCGTTTCACCGAGCCATTCGAGGGCGTGGGGGGCAAGTGTGGTGGCCAAATCTGGTCACCTAGGCCCATGATGGCTCGTTACGGCCCATTCACGTCCTGTCAACCAACGTGGCACCGTCATCGAAGGGCACGCCCTCTCCAGGATGGCTCAAAGACCTCCATTGTGTGACTCCGTGATCGGAAGCTGTCAGGTTCCGCTGCGGCGTACCTCGAGCAGATCACCCGCCTTCCCTTACCGAACAACTATGAACGGCTTCCGAGCAAGAACAGTGACTCCGCTCCATGAAACTACCCTCGATGTTACCGAACAGCATGTTCGAGCCCCCACGTGGGTCACCTGCTCGGAAAGCATTTCCAAAGGGTTCCGAGCAGGCTCTCTGGCTTCCAGAACGGTTGTAACCGTCTCAGGCCACGTTCTCCACCATCAAGGGGCGTGAACTGCCTGGCAGCCTAACGGGCACGGAGTCATAACTCCTCCCGTTATGCGCGTGCGTCAAGGCGCCTCTTCAGGCACGATCTGCCCAACGTTACGCACGTTGGCCTCTACACCAACGCCTATAAAGGCACAGGTACAGTACCATGCAACGGTACGTTCTCTTCGGACGCGAACACATTCTCGCATTCCGAAACCCCCTGCCTCACAAGCTCTCCACTGACTTAGGCATCGGAGGGGTTCCCCGGTTTTCACCGGGCCTCTGATCCTATTCTGGTTTTGCAGGTCTTCGTCCTCACCAGCAATCGTCTTCCCTCTCTTATTCCAGTGGAGGCCCGTTTGGCTCAGGTCCAAACAGGATTACACCACCACAGAATATAATATATTAATAATTTTAAATTGTACCATGTGGAAAATAGTTTAAGCCTTTGAACATGGAACCAATTACACAACAACAATGCAAGAGGGAGTAGACTATGGAGCAGGGTTACTCTCCTAAAAGTAATCCTCTATCGAATCCAATGGAAATCCCCCCCCTCCCAAATGCCTAAAATAGTGCATTGAGGTTAGAGTAATAGAGGAGAGGGGGGAGCCTGGTGGTCTCTGATATGACAAAAGGACCCTTGGCCTAAATGAGATCGGAGTGTGGCTTAAATCAAAGTTATGTCCACCAATACCTAGTTACCTTGTAGAACAAGGGCATTTTATACCCTCGAAAATCGAAGTCTTTGTGAAAAAACTCAAACCTAAAAAGCCCAGTAACCGGCCTAGGCTTAGCCCCTTCATCTCTTCGTCTCTATCGCCAAACCTCATTTAATTTAGATCCAACCCAGACAATTTTTGGCCACTGTTCGTGGGATTACAGCCTGGCTCCCAATAGAAGTCTTGACCAGGTGAAGAGATGGACGAATCTTCTACTATCTCAACAAATCTAGAGGAGTGTTCGACTCAAGTAGGTGCGACATGAGTTGCTTGTACACAAGTTTGAAGAGCTTCAGGGCATGCTCACCCAACTTGTCCATGGAGAGTTGCCAACAGCCCCCATTTGTCAAGCGAAGCAACACCTTGCTCCTCCCTCACATCCATTCTAAAAAAGGTGTATCAATGCACAAAGCTCCCGTTAGGCAGGATTGTGGAAAAGGGACAATATACATAGTCTGATCTTGACAAATCGAGAGATTGTTTTTGGTTTTGAATCCGTGCTTCTAGACCTACCCTTCTCTCTCGGATTCATTCTTTAACCTATTATTCAATTCCTATGCCTAACTCAATAGAACATGAGGTTCCGCTGGTTCTCACCTTTGAATCAATCCACCAATGCCCATCCTTCCCAGTTTGGAAGCTTTTGAAAAAGAACACACAAGATCTTAAGCAAGAAAGAACGGAACACCTCAATGAGAACCTATAGAGAAACTATTGTTGCCCAGATAGCAAGCCCGGCGGGGGTGAATGGATTGCTTAAAATTCTTCGTGTAATAATTCCTGTAAATAAAACACTAGACAGACAACACTAAGACGATATTTAGAGTTAGTGTTAATCAACACAAAGAGAGCAAACACGCAAATAACAGGAAATTTTATCCTGGTTCGGATCTCCTATCTCAAGGAGTCCTACGTCCAGTCCCCAAGCAACAACTTGGGATTCCACTATATAAGGGTACAGT
The DNA here is from genome assembly GCA_014218235.1 of Colocasia esculenta. Lineage (NCBI taxonomy): Eukaryota > Viridiplantae > Streptophyta > Magnoliopsida > Alismatales > Araceae > Colocasia > Colocasia esculenta. The sequence continues at coordinate 118,554,521 of CM024753.1, read as the reverse complement.
CCCCTTAAGGACACTTACACATCCAGCAGCTGACCTTCTCTTCTCAACCCGAAGAGGTACAACACCACCTATATCAAACAGGGTCTTCCTTCTTACCAAAGGGAAAAACCACCTGTTCAACAACATGTCTTCTCTTCACACTAAAGAGGATCAAATACAAAGAATGCGTTGTAAGAGGGAGGCCCCAAGACCAAGCTTATAATCACTTGATTGATCTGAGGCGAGTCTGAGAGGCACTAGATGATTACAAGATGACTCTCTCTCAAATCTATGCAAAAGCTCAAAAACAAATGCATTATTCTCACAGAGAGCTAAGAGCTGCTGATGGTTGGATTGGACGAGCTGGCTCTTGTTGTTCTTCAGGTGACTGGAGTTTCAAGCTTCTCAAAAGTTCAAAAGTTCAAAGGTTCGAACTGTCTAACTATCCTTCTTGGAGTCACCAGTCTTTATTTATCTCCTTTGAAATATTTGACAGTTGTAGTATCCGTTGAATCTGTTGTCTCATAGCTTCATGCACGTTAGAGAGACTGGTCCGAAGCGTAGAGCAAGTGAGCCTTCAGCCATTAATGCTAGGATTGACACACACACTTTCAAGGGAAGATTGTCTGAATCTTCCATCTCTTATCAGGTAAAAAGGTCCATCTTTGACGTGTGTTTCTAAAAGTCCTGCATACAATAAATGCTGACACCTAGACACTTTTCTTTGTCTAAATTGTTAGTCAACATTAGTAGTCATGTAGTATGAAGATACACCCAAAAAGGAAAATGTTATTCTGTCATCACATAAAGCAAGACTTTATGTGACAAGTGAGGTAAGCAAGGATATTTCGTGGGGAAATATGTACTAACACAATAAATGGTCAAGATCTTAGGACATTATGATGCGCGGAAGGCTTTTGAAATCCACAGAGTTTCGAGCATATGCATATTTAAATATTATAAGGAATGATTCTAAATAAGAAGATAAAGTAAGACTGTTCAAGAGCTATATAAATTATTGAAAGTAAAGAACATTCTGTATAGAAATGATATTGATATCAAATCGATGATACAATTATGTGAGAATGTAATCCATGTTGAGACCAAGTCGATGTGAACATAATCCATGCATTTAATATAATGAAATCGATGTTCTGTAAAAATCATTATATGAATGAAATTGAAAATTGTTGTTTTAGTGAGGGAATCGTTGTTTGAGTAAATCGATAATGAAATCATTGTTTTATAGATAAAACCGTTGTTTGAGTGAAATCGATATTGAAATCATTGTTTCAATGAAATCGATAAGGAAATCGTTGTTTAAGTGAAATCGATCATGAAATCGTTATTTTAATGAAGAAATCGTTGTTGTGCTCAAATCGTTGTTTAAGTAAAAGCAAATCGTTGTTTGAGCAAATCATTGTTTAAGTAGGCGAATCATTGTTGCGATCAAATCGTTATTTAAGTGAAATCAAATCGTTGTTGCGATCAAATCGTTCTTTAGGTGAAACCAAATCGTTGTTTCGATTAAATCGTTGTTTAAGTGAAAGCAAATCGTTGTTTCGATCAAATCGTTCTTTAGGTGAAACCAAATCATTGTTTCGATCAAATCGTTGTTTGCGATCGAATCATTGTTTTATTATGAAATCGTTGTGAGATCGAAATCGTGTTTGCGATCGAATCGTTGTTTTATTTATGAAATCGTTATGAGATGGAATTGTTGTGAGACCGAAATCGTTATTTAAGTGACTACAGAATCGTTATGGCGATCAAATCGTTGTTTCTATAAAGGAATCGATGTGTACTTAGACAAAACATATGCATTGAACTTACAACAGTGTGTGAGGATAACTTACAGTTTTGCTAGATTTATTCTTGTGGATAAAATTTAGAAAACAGTTGTTAGAAACCACTTTCAAAGTTTTGTAATCACCAAAAATTACATATATAATTTATGATAAATTTAGTTGGAGATGGACTGATCATCAATCACCCCTTTTTGGTGATGACAAAACATAGAAATTGCATACATAGAAAGAATTGAAATTTGTTTAATTTAAATTTAGGGTATGTCTTTCAGAATAATTTCTCCCCTTTTGTCATTAAGCAAAAGAAAATAATAGATAGAAGAGAAAATGAAGATAGACAAAGATAAGTGGGAGCCAAAATATCAGATTTGATTACTTAATGGGGAAGGCAGGAGACAAAAGTGAGGCTTGGTGAGTGATGATTGGCCAAGCCTGAAGTTCTGCTCTTCAAAGAAATTTTTAAACGCACCCCAAGAGATATTGTAGGAAGGCCCCATGTCTGGAAGAAGTCTCTGGATGTGGAGCTGCTTCTGAGCTTCAATGAAGTTGTATACTCATCCTTGCCAAAGGAGGATCTATACAAGCTAGTAGTTCTAAAACTAGCATGCTAGAGAAATTTGTCGATGGAGATAGGGTAGAAAATCTTGTGCTGCAGCAGATCCTTCTTCAAGGGTACATAGACTTTGTACCTCTCAACCAAATGGCAAAAGGATCCTGAACCAAGTTGATGGAGTTGAAGTCCAATTCTTCAGCAGAAAGAGTGGGTTTGTCTGATCTGGCCAGAGAGAGATTCAGAGTGTCCAACTTCTGAACAACATGGTGATAGTGCTTTTCCCAGTCATAGGGGAAAAGTCTTTCACATTCAGATAGGAGAGGAGCTAAGACGTCAGATTTTGATAGACCCTCTGTGATATTCCTGAACAGAAATCTGTGGAAAGCAAGAGGAGCTCCCTGTTGAACTATAATTCTGGCCATGACTATAGCAAATCTTTCAAAGATAGTAGACCCACTACAGAATCCAGAGCAAGGAATGTATCTTGGGGAGAAACACAATCTCTGGCAACTTAAGAGTAGCAAAATCCACTTTCAGAGAAGTGTTGATGAATTTTAGTTCTGAGCTGGGCAATGGTTGCCTGAACTGACCAAGCTGAATTTCTAGAAGCTTATTGACAAACCGTAATCTTGGTACATCTTGAAGTGCTGCTTAACTTAATTTCCCTCTAGATGAAGGGTCCCCAAGTATTTTATGGTGGATGACAAACCACTCAGACAGAGAAAGTTGGTGGTCTGAGGGTGGAACCTTTCAGATCTGGCAAGCAAAATATTCTTGTAGAGAGACTGATGGCCCTGAGCCCACTGGTCTTCAGTCTTAGACTCAGCTAAGGAGAAAATTTTGACTAATCTGATTTGGATATGGGGGAGAGAGGAAGAACAATAGTGAGGTGTTCTGTGAGATTAAGGTGAGGGAGGCCAAAAATGGTGGCAAATGAACACTTTTGTAAGAATTCGCAATAAAGGGATCTCCTTCGTTTTCAACAGAAGAGAGTGAGAACCAAAGAGGGGGGAATCGAGGTTCAGAAGAGAGAGAAAGTTTCTTAGAAACTTTTCTTCTTGGGGGGGGGCGGGACTAGGAGAACCTGTCCTATGAACATGAGAAGAGACTGATAAGACTGAGCGAAGAATTGCTTCTTCAAACTCATCTTTAATGTCCTGAATGACATGGCCTTGAACACGAGCACCCTCCAGAATGATGGTGATAAAGGAGGGGGAGTGGGTGGATGAAGAGAAGAGAAAGAAGTAGGAGGAGGTGGTACAGATGGTCCAGCAGATGATGGACCAGCAGATGAGGGACCAGCTGAGGATGATGCTGGAGGTTCCTCAAATGTGGGAGGAGGAGGAATAGTAGAAGAAGTAGGTGAAGAAGAGGAGGTAGCATAAAGGTGTAGGAGAGGAGATATGCTTTGGAATAGGTTTCTTGGAGGGTTCAGGTGCAGGTGGGGCTGAGAAGGATGTAGGTGGAGAAGTGGGAGCTGGAGTCTGAAGAGTAGAAGAATAGAAGGCTCTGGGGGCACAGCAGCAACCTCTACAAATGCTTGAGACCCTACTGGTCAGCCACTGATTTCACTGGCCCTGAACCACATCCTCAACTTCAACGGCCCTGATGGCCCTAACTCTGCAACTGATTGCCCTGGTGGCCGGACTTCTCTTCAGAAGGCCCTGGTGACTGACTCCTCTCTGGTACAGATTGAGTGGGAGTAGGAGGGGCAGGAACAGACAATTGCGCCCTCACAAATTCTGAAAGATTTGACACTAGCTGCTTCAAGCTCCAACTCACTTCTCATCTCCTGGAGTTCAGTTTTAACTGCTCCAATCTCCTTGACTTCAATGCTCTGACTAATAAAGATGGATTGAACTTCAGACTGCAAAGAGCAAAATCTCCCCATGTGCATTTAGTCTATTATGACAGGCTTCATGTGCACATGAATCTTCCTCTTCTTGATGTGGTGTTCCTTCCTGGTGAGTAGAGGAATTCTGGGGGCAACACCTTTCTCTTGCCATCGGAGCTGATAATGAGCTCCATATCCTCATCTGAAACATCTTCAATAATTCCTTCCTGGAAATGATCTGCAGGAGCACTGGCAGTAGGCTCCCCTAAATCTCTGGCTCCCCTTGAGCTAGAGCATCTTCCATCAGTACATATTCAGTGTGGCTTGGTGCCACCACCTCTAGAAAGGTTCAGCCATACTATCCTCCAAAACTAACATCTTGCAGCAAGAACATTTGGAATGTCTTCCATGAAAGTATTTTCCTGCTCCCCCTCAGCATGAGTAACAGTCTCTAAGATGATAGATTCTTCAATTGTAGGAGCAGGGACTGTAGAAGGGATCACAACTTTAGATGAATGCCCAACGGGCTCAATGTGTTCAGGTGCTACTTCTATCCCATATCATCTCTGCAGCAGATTTCATCCTTTCAATAATAAATGAGCCATGTTGATATCTTGATTTTGAATGGCCCAGAACATCATATCTGAATCTCCTTTTGGGAGGTTGAGAAGTTAGCACTTCTTGGCACCAAATCTGACAAACTATAAAGTGCAGTATTATGTTGAAGGCATTAAGTTGGGTTGATGTCGATCTTCCATCCTTCAGCTTGTACTCTGTTCCGATGATCCCTAGCCCCTTGGCATGAATGTCTACAGAGTTCACCCCACTGTGACCGACTGTAGATACTCCAAATAGTCTCTAAAATATCATAGGTGATGTAAATGGGTGTACCTTTTACTGTGGAGGAGAGAGATCCATCTTCTTCTGATTTCAAACAGGTGCAGAAGGCTTTGGCTAGGTCTGGATAACTTGGTTCAGAAACAGTAACCATCTTCGTCCACTTCATCCTCTGAATAGCTTCTACTATGATGTGCATCCATGCTTCTCTAGATCTTCAAATCCACTGTCTTGTTACCACAAACCTTGATCCTCACTGCTGCAAAACGTTCCTATTGCTCTGTCGGAGGAAGGCGACGCTGTAACCACCTACGCTGTCGGAACTCCAGAGGCGGCCATGGAATCAAGCAAGGAAGGTTTTTGGAGGATCGTGGGGAAGAGAGAACAGGAACCTCAAGAAATTGAGCGGGAATAGAGGGATTCTTCGAAACCTCACAGAGGGGATTCTGAAGTCGATGAGGGTTTTGCAAGCAAGCAAACGATAGAAGGAGATAGGAGAGAGAGGAATCGATACGTAAGGATTTCAGATTTAATGACAAGACATTAAAGTAACTTTTTGAAATGCCAGAGCATTAAAAGAGGATAACGACAAAAGAGGAGAGGATTACGCAAATAATAAAGAATTAATTCTGAAATGCCATAACAATTTATGACGCAAGCAATAAAGGATTTGCTTAAATTTTAGTGGGGGGGGACAAGTATTATTCTGAAATTTTTATTATTTCAATTACGTATAGACATATCTGTTACAAATTACACATGCCTAATTCTCTTCTAAGAGACGTAAATCTCTCTTCAGGTAAGGCTTTTGTAAAGATATCTGCTAACTGATTTAGAGTATCTATAAAGAAAATATTTATATTACCATTAGCTATACGATCTCTAATAAAATGATATATGACCTCTATATGTTTCGTTCTGGAGTGCTGAATGGATTTTCGTGAGATTATTGCACTTGTGTTGTCGCACAGCAATGGGATGGTATTGATGTGCATTCCATAGTCCTCAAGCTATTGGTTATCCATAGGAGTTGAGTGCAGCAGCTCCTAGCAGCTACGTATTCAGCTTCAGCTGTTGATAGTGCTACTGAATTTTGCTTCTTTGAAAACAATGAAATCAAGCATCCTGCAAGAAATTGACAACTACCACTGGTGCTTTTTCTATCTATTTTGCATCCAGCATAGTCAGCATCAGAATATCCAACTAAACTAGTTTCATATGATTTAGGATACCATAGTCCTAGGTCATAAGTTTTAGCTAAATATGTAAAGATTCTTTTACAGATATTAGTGAGATTCCTTAGGATCAGATTGATATCTTGCACACATGCATACACTAAATAAAATATCGTGCCTACTAGCTGTCAAATAAAGCAATGACCTAATCATACTCTATAAAGTTTTTGATCAACTTTTTACCTTCTGGATCACTGTCTAACCTTGTAGATGTGCTCATTGGAGTGGACAGTGGTTTGGCATGTTCAAAACCAAATTTCTTAGAAGTTCCTTGGTGTATTTGCTTGACAAATATGAGTTCTTTCATTGCCTTACTTTATTTGTAACCCAAGGAAATAGTTGAGCTCTCCCATGATGCCCATCTCAAATTCTCCCTCCATGAGCTTCTCAAATACTTGCACAAAGATTCATCAGTAGATCCAAATATACTATCATCTACATAAATTTGCACAAGTAATATGTTCTTGGCTTTTGACTTAATAAACAGTGTGCTATCTACCTGTCCTCTAATAAAGCCATGATTTAGCAAGAATGCACTAAGTCTTTCATACCATGCCCTAGGTGCTTACTTTAAACCATATAATGCTTTATGCAATGAAAACATGATTTGGAAAATCTTTATCATCAAAATCAGGAGGCTGTTCTGCATAGACTTCCTCCTTTATATAACCATTTAGGAAGCATATTTTACATCCATTTGAAACGTTTAAATCCATGCACATGCATAAGCAAGTAAAATTCGAATAGCCTCTAGTCTAGCCACTGGTGCATAGGTTTCATCGAAATCTATGCCTTCTCTTGGGATAGCCTTAAGCAACCAGTCTAGTCTTATTTCTAGTGATAACACCAACTTCATCCAATTTGTCCTGAACACTCATTTGATGCCAATCACAGGATGATCTGATAGTCTCGGAACAAGGGAGCAAACTTGATTTCTCCTGAACTGATTAAGTTCATCTTGCATGGCTAAAGTCCAAGATTCATCAGACAGTGCTTCATTGATTGTCTTTGGCTCTATTTGAGATACAAATGCTAAATAATCACAAGGAATAATATTACCTCTTGTTCTTACCCCTGCGGATGGATCTCCGATAATGTTGTCTATAGGGTGATCCTTTTTGTACCTCCATTCTTTGTAAGATCATCATGAATAATTCTTTCTGTTGTAGTTCTTCCAATGGTGGATTTTCATTATCTTTGATAGTTGTTTCCTTCAATTTTTTGGAGAGATTTTCTGCATTTTCATCATCACTATCGACTTCTTTCTCAAGGTAGGGTTAGATTCATCAAAAATAACATGAATAGTTTGTTCAATTAATAAATTCTTTTATTAAAAACTCTATAGCCTTTGGGTTTAAAAGTGTACCCCATAAAGATCCCTTCATCGGATTTGGGATCCAACTTACCTATGTCTCTCTTACCATTGTGTGAATGAAGCATGAGCATCCAAACATTCTGAGATGACTGATCTTGGGCTTCATTTCTTGTACAGCTCATATGCGGTCTTCTTCAGAATTGCCTGATCATGACTCTATTGATAATATAACATGTTGTATAATCGCTTCTGCCTAGAAGTACTTGGAAGGTTGTACTCAGATATCATGGTCCTAGCCATATCCAACAAGGTTCTATTCTTCCCTCAGCTACTCCATTTTGTTGTGGTGTTCTAGGTGCTGTTGAGAAATTGTGGTTCTATACCTTGATCATTACAAAATTATGCAAATTTATCGTTCTGACTTCTCCTCCATGATCTGAACGAATAATGATACTGGACTTTTTATCCTTTTGAACTATTTTAATGAACTTCACAAAGCTTTCGAATGGGTCATCTTTATGCTCAAAAATGATACCCATGTAAATCTTGAAAAATCATCAACAATACAAATCCAAAGTTCTTTCCTCCCAGGCTGGTAGTTCTCATTTGCCCAAACAAATCCATGTGTAGTAATTCTAATAGTTTGGAGGTGGTGACTACTGTCTTTGATTTGAAGGAGGATTTTGCATGCTTCCCTTTTGCACAAGGTTTACATATACTATCAAGTCTTGTGTTATATTCGGCAGACCTTCTACTAGATCATATTTGATAAGTTTCTTATTCCAAGCTACAATGGCCTAACCTTCTATGCCATAATTCAGCATTCTGATCTTTATTTGCTGCTAGACAAATGTCCTGATCTTTAGGTGTTCTAGATGCAGTACGTTAGGTTCTTTTCTCTGCTGGCTTCAAAGACGATGCACCATCCTTGATGATTAAACACTTAGATCCTGAAACTTGATCTGGTACCCTGTCGCACAGCTGACTAATGCTAATAAGATTGTGCTTGAGTCCTTGACGCATAGAACATCTTCTATAAGGATTCTATCTTGACTTCCAATGGATCCACAACCATTACTGACCCTTTTCATTATCGCCATAGGTGACTGTGCCTTCTTCACTTTTGATATGAGAGAACAGTTTCTTGTTACCTGTCATATGCCTTGAGCACTGCTGTCAAGGTACACTTTGATGCTTCAAGGCTTCCTGCAATTAATCAATGAGATTTAGGTAACCAAGTTCTTTTGGGTCCTGGTTGGTTAGCTTCTTCAAAGTTTCTTTTGGGAATCCATTTTAGGTGTTTGGTTGTGCATGTTATTTTAGTATGACCTAATTGTTACAGTATGTGTATAGCAAGGAATATTGTTATTATTCTATTTGACTTATGGTTTTTACTTTTATTTATTTTGTAATTAGGATTTTGTTCAGCTACAAATTGGAGTGGATAAATTTTAGGATGAATTACAGTTTCCTTATTTTCTGGTGGAGTATATCCTAAGCAAACTTTTTCTTACTGATATTCTACTCTTTTAATATTAAGGAGGATTTGCCATTTGTAAAATTTTCAACTGTGGCCATTAGATATTCATTGTCTTTGTTAGGGTATGATTTCATTTTTAAGTTTGCTTGTAGTTTCTTGATTTTCTAGATTTGTTATCTTTTCATTTTTATCCTTTAAATCTTCGCAAAATAGTTCATTTCTCCTTTTTAAATCAGAAATTTGTTTTTCTAGTTGCTCAGTTTCAGATGAGTTGGTTATTTCTAAGCATGTATAATTTTTCTTGGTTATTTTTAACAATTTACAGACATCTTTATATTTGCTGTATAATTCGTTAAAAGCATCTTCTAAGCTATCTGAATTGATTCATTGCAAGAAGTAAATGATGAGTTAGAGGTTCCTTATCATCAACATTTGCCATGAAGGCCAGGTTGACCTTTTCTTTTTCTTCTTCGCTGGAGCTTGACTACTGTCTGAGTCACTTTCGTTGTTCCATGTAGCAGCCATGGCTTTCTTCTTGTATCTTCTGAATTTCTTTGTGTTGTCCTTTTTCTTGAGCTCAGTTTCTTTAACTTGGGACACTCGATTTTGATGTGTCTAGGCTTCTTGCACTCATAGCATATGGTTCTGGCCTCTTAACATCTTTACCTTTAGATCTTTTAAAATCTTTTCCTTTCTTGAAATATCTTCTTCCGACTGGTATTTTTTCTTGGCTAGAATGCGCTGCAGTCTTCTGGAGAGAAAGGCTCTTCGTCTTCACAGCTCTCATGGCTTTATCACTTCTAATTCGCCATCAGATGTGTCTTCTGTGGCTTTGAGAGCATTGATGTGCTTCTTCTTGCTAGAGGATTCTCGCAGCCTCTCATATTATCTCATGAGCCATTAATGACAATGAGCTTTTCAAGTGACATTCTTTAAGGTCGTTGGCTTTTCTATGGCTGTCACATTTGGAGTCCATGAGGTTGGTAGAGATCTTAATATTTTTCTCACCATGTCTCCATTTCATAAATTTTTCCGAGCTCAGCCAAACCGTTGGTGATATCTATAAATCTGCGTATATTTGGGTGATGGACTCTCCTGACTGCATTTGAAATCTTTCATACTGAGCTACTAGGATGTCTATTCTTGTTTCCTTTACCTTGTCAGTTCCTTCATATGTGATTCTGAGCTTTTCCACATTTCCATAGCTGATTTGCATGCTGAAATCCTACTGAAATCTTTCTTGCTCAGTGCACAACACAATATACTTTTAGCTTTGCTGTTTAGGGATATTTTCTTCTTGTCATCATCTATCCAATTTTCTCTTTTGTTGAGTACCACTAGATCTCCTTCTTCATAATTGACCAAAGCTGGAAATTGAGACCTTGAAGGAAGAACTCCATCCGAGCTTCCAGTAGTTGTAATCTTCACCGTTGAATAGTGGAGGTTGTTGACGGACTGACCCTCTGCATATCCTTGAGCTGCCATTTATCTTTTCTCTAAGATCGTAAGATCTTCTTCTCGAAGAGACTTGGCTCTGATACCACTTGTGCCCAGATAGCAAGCCCAGAGGGGGGGGTGGGGTGAATGGATTGCTTAAAATTCTTTCGTGTAATAAATCATGTAAATAAAAAAACTAGACAGACAACACTAAGATCGATAGTTAGAGTTAGTGTTAATCAACACAAAGAGAACAAACACACAAACAACAGGAAATTTTATCCTAGTTGGATCTCCTATCCAAGTAGTCCTACGTCCAGTCCAAAGCAACCATTTGGATTCACTATACAAGGGTACAGTCCCCCTTAAGGACACTTACAATCCAGCCGCAGTGGTCTTCTCTTCTCAACCTGAAGAGTACAACACCACCATATCAAACAGGTATTCCTTATACCAAAGGGAAACAAACCACATGTTCAACAACAGGTCTTCTCTTCACACCAGAAGAGGATCAACTACAAAGAATGTGTTGTAAGAGGGAGGGCCCAAAAGACCAAGCTTATAATCACTTGCTTGATCTAGGCGAAGTCTGAGAGGCACTAGATGATTACAAGATGACTCCTCTCAATATACGCAGCTCTCAAAAAAAAATGCACTATTCTCACAGAGAGCTAAGAGCTACTGATGGTTGGATTGGACGAGCTGGCTCTGTTGGTCTTCAGGTGACTGGAGTTTCAAGCTTCTCAAAGGTTCACAGGTTCGAACTGTCTAACTATCCTTCTTGGAGTCACCAGTCTTCTATTTATCTCCTTTGAAATATTTTGACCGTTGTAGTATCCGTTAGAATATCCGTTGTCTCACACCTTCATGCACGTTAGAGAGACTGGTCCGAAGTGTAGAGCAAAGTGAGCCTTCAGCCATTAATGCTAGGAGTGACACACCACACATTTCAAGGGAAGATTGTCTGAATCTTCCATACTTTGTCAGGTTGACAGGTCCATCTTTGACGTGCGTTTCTACAAAAGTCCTGCATACAATAAATGCTGACACCTAGACACTTTTCTTTGTCTAAATTGCAGTCAACATTAGTAGTCGTGCAATAAGAAGATCCACCAAAAAGGAAATGTTATTCTGTCATCACATAAAGCAAGACTTTATGTGACAAGTGAGGTAAGCAATGATATTTCGTGTGGAAATATTGTACTAACGCAATAAATGATCAGATTAGGATACAGTATGATGCGCGGGAAGGCTTTTGAAATCCACATAGTTTTGAGCATATGCATATTTAAATATTATAAGGAATGATTCTTAAATAAGAAGATAAAGCAAAGACTGTTCAAGAGCTATATAAATTTATTTGAAAGTAAAGAAACTTCTGTATAGAAATGATATTGATATCAAATCGATGAACAATATGTGAGAATGTAATCCATGTTGAGACCGAGTCGATGTGAACTAATCCATGCATTAATATAATGAAATTGATGTTCTGCACAAAATCATTATGAATGAAATTGAAATCGTTGTTTTAGTAAGGGAATGTTTGAGTAAAATCGATAATGAAATCGTTTTTTATAGATGAAACTTGTTGTTTGAATGAAATCGATATTGAAATCGTTGTTTCAATGAAATCGATAAGGGAAATCGTTGTTTAAGTGAAACGATCATGAAATCGTTATTTTATGAAGAAATAGTTGTTGTGCTCAAATCATTGTTTAAGTAAAAATGAATCATTATTTTGAGCAAATCGTTGTTTAAGTAGGCAATCGTTGTTGCGATCAAATCGTTCTTTAAGTGAAAGCAAATCGTTGTTGCGATCAAACGTTCTTTAGGTGAAACCAAATCGTTGTTTCGATTAAATCGTTGTTAAGTGAAAGCAAATCGTTGTTTTGATCAAATCGTTCTTTAGGTGAAACCAAATCGTTGTTTCGATTAAATTGTTGTTTGCGATCGAATCGTTGTTTTATTATGAATCGTTGTGAGACCGAAATCGTGTTTGCGATCGAATCGTTGATTTATTTATGAAAATGTTATGAGATGGAAATCGTTGTTTTACGTATGAAATCGTTGTGAGACCAAAATCGTTATAAGTGACTTGTAGAATCGTTTATGGCGATAAATCGTGGTTCTATAAAGGAAATCGATGTGTACTTAGACAACATATGTGTTGAACTTACAACAGTGTGAGGATATAACTTACAGTTTTGCTAGATTATTTCTATGGATAAACTTTAGAAACAGTTGTCAGAAAACATTTTCAAGGTTTTGTTAATCACCAAAAATACATATATAATTCATGATAAAGTTTATATGGAGATGGACTGATCATCAACTATTAGCTCAGATACCTTCTTGGATGACATCTTGCAAGTCCCCATGTATCCAAGCTTCAACTACCTGTCTTTCACCATTTAATCTAGTGGCTCACCTTGATATTTTTGAAAGTCAAACCTCCATGATTTGCATCAATGATGTAATGACGTGTCGAGCTTTGTAGTCTACCTAGACGTCGCATTTTACATGCTTCAAATCTCTAACAAAGAGATTATCCATTCTTTCATGCAAATCAAATAAGACTTCTTGAAGCATTCTTCAATGATGTCCAACAAGAGAAGAAACCTTAGCTTATCTATGACGTTTAAATAAAAGCAAGGAGAGTTTAGAGATTATGCATCCCAATTTCAAAAAGAGGTATATAATAACAAAAAATAAATAAATAAAATCCATAACTGGAGGTCTCAAGGGCTGATCCAAAACAGCTGCCTCCATATATGGACGAGTATATGTATATCAGTGTGTCTAGTTATCTCGATGTCATTCTGAGTAACCTATGACAGGAATATTTATGATCTATTTTAAAGAGGATATGTGTAACGTCGGTATCTTTTCGGATCCATGCGGATCATGTGTATGTGGTTGTGGCGGCCGATGTGAGGCCAGTGTGGAGTCGGTTGTATGGAAGCTTGGTGTGGATGTGTGGTTTGAGCAGGTGAAGAGCAGGGTCGGTCTGAATGAAAACGGGACCTGCTGCTGTTCAGTTGAAGTTGGCGGCCAGGGGTGGTCGTTAAATGTTGGCGTACAGGTTAATGGACGTTATGCATGAACTTGGCGGCAGTAGATTGTGGACGCAGAGGGTGGCGGTTGCTGTTGGCGGCATGAGGGTTGACGCCAACCTGAGAATGGTGCAGGTTATAGGCTCACCGAGGGCAGTTCTCTCAGCTCTCACTCATTCCTCTGCCCCAGCTTGCTGCCCCCGAGTCTTTGAAGCTTCCAACAGGTACCAAGAGTAGTTGGATGATCGTAGAATAGAAAGCGTGCGTGGCCGAATTGCGCGAGGAGGGGAAACGCGTAGTGGTGCAATCCCGTAGGAGCCGCGGAGGGCTCGGCGTGAACCGGGGGATTGCAGGAGATTCTAACGCGTTTGAGGTAGGGGACGAACCTGGTAGCTCCATAGAAACATTAAAACTCATCATAACCACCGGAATTAACATGATGATGCATGTTTGGATCAAGTTATACCGTACGGGATAATGGGTGGTTTGAGTAGTTTAATGTACGAAGCATGTAATAATGGGTTATATTGGGTATTAGCATGCTAAGGAATTGCATTTGCATGTTTTCAGTATTAGAACAGTTAGAAAGCCCGCAGCGCCGGATTAGGGTTCTGCAGGATTTATGGCCGGAGAACTTGGCGTCAAGATCGCTTGTCGCCAAGCTCCTCAGCCAAGATGTTAACGGCCAGGTCCCTCGCCGTGACTTGGTATAAGCGGCAATCGATGTTGCCGTCAGAATGTGGGTGACAGAAACAGTTAATTACGGCTTTTATCGATAATGCATGTGTGTTAACGCATGAGGTGCACTGAGTGCAATGGTTCTCGTGTTAAGCATACAAGGTATGCAGTTAGTTGCTTACTTCGGTGACTGCGTGTGTTTACGAGAGTCAGTTGGGTTCACGTGTAGTGGACCGCGGTTACTTGTGGTTTACGTGAGGTTCACGTGGTGGTGTGGACGTGCACGTGGTTCGTGTACGTGGCGAGTAGTACGACGCCTACCGTGGTTACCTCTCAGTTGGGTGCCCCAGGTTCTTTGTGAGCCAGGCTGTTAGCTCGGGCTTGTCCCGGTACTTGTGTTGTGCCGCGAGGTCTGTGTCGTCTGACCGGGACACCCTCACTCTGTGTTTGAGTTGTACTCCGGCTGAGGGAGATGACGTGGGACAGTGACATTGATTTGTTTTAGTCACTTGTAGCGCGCTCGTAGTTGGGGGTTCGGACACCAGTAGTCGACACTGGTCCCCAGCTAGTCCTTTTCCAGTGCCTCACTCTAGAGAGCCCGGGCCAGGGTCTCCTGAGGTGCCAGGCATGGCCTGTGACCGTGTGGTCAGCAAGTGGTGGTGTTTAGTTGGTCTCCATAGTTGCTTGACCTTTTTACGTGGAGCGGCAGCTGGACCTTTCGTCCGTGGCTGCGAGACTGAGAGGTAGACCTGTGTTAGTTGTCCGAGTCAGTTTCTGGTGTCGCGAACCTTCACGTGGCTCGTGTTGGCTGTCTCTACTTTAGCTTGTACACCTGTACTGGTTTGCTGTTTCATTATTACTGTTGTTTCTCGTAGTCGGCAGACGGTGATTACTTTTACAGCTTTACTTACCTGCTTAGCTGTTATATTAATATTGGAGCTATTTACTATTCGTACTTGTGGTGTTTGTTTCGCTCGGTTTTGGGGGAGTTCCCTACTGAGCCAGTGACTAGAGAGGCTCACCCCTACCCCCACAGGTGAGAGCGAGGAGGACGTCTCTCGTCCGACGTCCATTCGCGGGCCGCGTCGTAGCGGTGTAGGGTCAGCACCTCCAGCAGAGTAGCTCCAGCAGTGTAGTTTAGATAATTGTTTACTTTCTTCAGTTGTACCTCGGGGTATGCCCCAGCTCTTGTACCTCTTTATAGTTTTTGTGGAAATTTGGCGATGTAAACTTGTGAATTATATATGAAATGTGGTGTGTTCTTTTATGTTTACACAGACTGTGGTTTGGTATCCCTTGCGAGGCTCGGCCCGTTCGCGGGGCAGACTCGGATCAAGTACGTTATCGGTTTAACGGGCTGGCCGAGGCGTTCCGTCACAATATGTGTCATTATCATGATCTCATCATGATCCTAAATCTTCATTGCACATATCAATGGACATCACAATATAAATATCATCTCATGTATTAATATAGAGTGAAAAAATACCATTAACATTATTACTAAAAGAGATTAGTACAAAATTACAAGTGCTATACTAATGTGGTTGACTTACAGGGCACTCATAACTAGCAATCTCCCACTTGACCTAAAGCCAATCATCTATATGTCTGATCCCCATCAGACCTCGGGGTCACTCAAAGACAATCTAAGTCAATGTCTTTGTCAACAGATCTGCAATGTTATCTTTGGATGTAACTCTTTCCATTGCTACATCACCATGGGCCACAATCTCTCTGATCAAGTGGAACCTCCTCAGAACATGCTTGGACTTCTGATGAGACCTGAGTTCCCTTGCTTGAGCAATCGTCCTGTTGTTGTCACAAAACAATGGAATCAGCACTTTACTGCAGCCAACCGACTCCCAGATCTTCGATGAACTTCTTCATCTAGATTGCTTCTTTTGCTACTTCTGTTGCAGCAATGTACTCCGCCCCTGTGGGTTGAGTCAGCAGTAGTCTCTTACTTGGAACATTTCCAGCTTACTGCTCCTTCATTCAGGGTAAACACAAATCCCAAGTTAAAACTTGCTATTATCAACATCGGATTGAAAACTCAAGTCCGTGTAACCTTCAATCTTGAGACTACTCTCTCCATATACCAGTAAAATATCCTTAGTCTTTCTCAAGTACTTAAGGATATACTTTACTACATTTCAATGTTCCAAATCTGGATTCGCCTAAACGTACTCGTAACACTTAGAGCATGCGCTATATCATGCCTCATACATAACATAGCATACATGATAGACCCTATCGTAGAGGCGTAGGGAATTCTATTCATATTTGCCCTTTCTTCTAGAGTGTTTGGGGACATACTCCTAGAAAGTGAAATTCCATGTCTCATCGGTATGAGACCACTCTTGAAATTTTCAATGTCAAACCTTTTGACAATGGTGTCTATATACTTGGACTGGGACAAGTCGAACATCATCTTGGATCTATCTCTATAGATCTGAATTTCCAAAATGCAAGATGATTCCCCTAAGTCCTTCATGGAGAGATTCTTTAATAATCAAGCCCTTACAGCGGACAAGCATATCATTCCCAATGTTAAGGATGTCATCCACATACAACACCAAGAAGGTGATAGCATTCCCACTTATCTTCCTGTACACACAAGGCTCATCTCTCGTTTAATGAAGTTATAAGATCTGACTGACTCATCAAATCTTATATTCCAACTTCTAGAAGCTTGTTTTAGTTCATAAATGGATCTAAGCAACTTGCACACCTTATCTAGACTTTCTTTAGAAACGAATCCCTCAGGTTGTATCATATACACATCTCTTCGAGGTTCCATTGAGGAATGCGATTTTTACATCCATCTGTTAGATTTTATAATCATGGTGTGCTGCAATGGCCAATAGGATTCTGATGGATTTCATGCATGGCGGCGACGGGCGAGAAGGTTTTGTCATAATCAACACCTTGCCTTGACGATATCCTTTAGCCACAAGCCTTTATAAGTCTCTACCTTTCCATCTACTTCAATCTTTTTCCTAAAGATCCATTTGCATCCAATGGGTACAATACCCTCAGGTGGATCAACTAAGCTCCAAACCTTATTGGAGTACATGGAATCCAATTCATGTCCTCTTGCCACTTTCTGGAGTTTATGCTCATAATAGTCTCTTCATAGGTCTGAGGATCAATATCCTCAGAGTTTGTCCTTGATATGTCCCACATATCTTTTAGGAGGGATATGTACTCTGCTTGACCTACGCAAAGTCAAATCTTGTGTGATATGTACCTGAACAAATTCTTCCTGTGAAATGGTGTTTAATTCAGGTTCTCCAACCTCACTCAATTCTATCATGCTCCCACTGTTTCTACCAAGAATGTGTTCCTTCTTAAGAAGCACTGCCCTCTTGGCAACAAAGACCTTTTGGTCCTTAGGGTGATAGAAATAGTACCCACAAGTTTCCTTGGGGTATCCCACGAACATGCACCTTTCTGTCCTTGATTCCAACTTAT
The DNA here is from genome assembly GCA_014218235.1 of Colocasia esculenta. Lineage (NCBI taxonomy): Eukaryota > Viridiplantae > Streptophyta > Magnoliopsida > Alismatales > Araceae > Colocasia > Colocasia esculenta. The sequence goes on along the minus strand of CM024753.1, from coordinate 118,536,832 downwards.
CGTGATCGTGTCTCTTAACATGGGTAGGGCAGCCCCAAATGTAACACCCCGATGCAGAATATCGGAGCGGAATTACAGTTAATTAAATAGTACAGAGTGATAAATAAACATTCACCATTGCACAATTGGAATAATGCCAAATAAAATCCAACTTCATTAATAATTCATCAACTAACTATTACATCCACTAATCAGAGTCAAAACTAGGGCCTAGAGTACTTTATTCAAATCCAAACTATTACATAATGACTGACCATGACTAACTAACTACTAATAAGCACAGGTTGACGAAACGGGTCACTCTTGAACATCCTCCTCATTCCCTTCCTCGTGAGTGTGGTAATGTCCATCAGACTCACCTGAAACACATGAAATAATAGCGCAGGATGAGCGAATAACGCCCAGTAGGACTTAATATCTCGTATGAATAAACATGTTTTAAATGATTAATGTCTTATAAGGCAGGATAACTTGAGAGAATAGTCATGCAGAGTAAACTAACGATAACAAGAGAACAATAATACTTGTACATGGTAAATAGCACAACAAGTATGATAATGGATTGGCCATGTAACGATATAGCACGTAAAGTTACACCACAGTGCACTAGTAACGATAGCACTTGTATAGATAACACTTGTATAGATAGCACTGATTGATTGTCATAGATTGAATCTTGATAGTATAATGGCACTGGATGTATGCCAACATCCTGATCATTTTAACTCCTATGGGCAAATGGCACTTTTCGGATGCTCTCCCTAGGACCAGATCGGGCCCCATTGCATTGGCATAGTCATGTTTCTTATCTTAGACAATCGTATAGATGGCCAAATAGAGTACCAAGAATAGATGAGGATAGTAGATGAATATATGAGAGAGTAGAGAGAGAAAGTGAACAGATGAGAGTATAAAGACAAAAGATGAGAATAGGGACATATTCATAAAATAACGTTAAACAGTCGATAGTAACAACACTAGGTCGAGTGTCGGCAGTCCGGTAGAAGTTACAACCGCCCATTAGTCATGCTATGCACACAAGCTAGATGGTCCGGAGTGATCCCGAGGTAAGAAGGAAACACACTAAGGCTTTCGGATCATGTCGATCCCTAAGGGGTAATGGGTTTTAAGGGTACAACCAGCTCGTCGGCAATGGACGAGCGCCAAAGCCAAGGAGACTTACGGAGGCCTTAATAAGGAGTCCCTGGTCCGGTCAGGAGTATTCCCAATGGAGAGGTGGTCCATGCCAAGAAAAAATGTGTAACGAAACGTTGTCCGTCTTGCCTCGAGTGCTCGAAGGCAGAGGGACACGATAACAATGTACAAATCACGCGGATAAAACGAATACAAGGGTTATTAAAAATAATAGGGATTTTTAAGTGGAATAGTTGCACTTAATTACCGAATCAATTATTGAATAATTTAATGAGGTCAAATGGCAAATATTAATGTTTAGTGTGTGCAAGTGTAAAGAAATTATGAGAGCATGGATAATCGTGCATATGACTTTTAATTTATTGAATTTATGTAAATATTACCAAATATTAATTTTCAGGTTAATACTAATTATAACAGTGCACAATTAAGGGTTAACTAGGGTTAAATGGTATATAGAATAGGGGTATGTGAGCAAATATAGGTTCTGGCCGCATTCTTGAAATCGCGACGGGGTACCCCCGTCCCCGTCGCGTTTTAGAACGCGACACTGCGACCGGTCGCGACAGCTGAACTGGGCCGGGTGGGTGTGAACCGATGGGAATCGCAATGGGTCGTCTCGTTACGTTCAAGACGTGACAGTTCTCCCTGTCGCGACCCCTTTTGAGATCGTGATAGGTCGGGCCGTCACGATTTCAGAAGGCGGCCTGAGCCCAGAAAGGGAAATCGGCCCTTTTTGGGTTGGGTTCCTTCCTTCCATGCATGATACATGTCTCTTTAAAAATCAATAATAAATCGCACACTAGTCCAAAAATCATGAAACCACTTTTAAACAAAACTAGACATGAAGAAGTATGTACTGGCATGATTAATTAGAAAATAGACGAGTCATGAGCATGCTTTAATTAGGTTACTTTTCGGTGACCTAAACATACATAGTCATGGAAAATGAATTAATTAGCAACAGATACATGATGAAAATTAGGGGAAATAGGGGCGTTTGAAGCCTAACAACATGTAGTATTTATGAGAATATTCGCATCGCATGGGATCAAGTACATGTATGGAATGAAAGCAAACATGAGGGTTCGGGTACATGATGATGATAGAGATTTGGGCATTTAATTCCCTCTCATGGAGCAACGAAAATTGGGGAAATCATGGGACTTTCAAAGATAGATGTATGGGCTACCTATGGTCGAAGTTAAGTGATTTGTGCTTGAGAGATTGCCTACCTTTTCTCGCTGATATGAAATCCTAGGGCTTTTGATGAAGAACGAAGTAGAAATCCCCTTGTTCCCAACCCTTCCTCTTCTTGCTCCTCATCCTCAGCCTTCTCTCCTCGTTCTCCAGAGCTCCAGCAACGAGTTATGGCTTGGTAGGGACGAATTAGGGCTGTATTGGGTTGCTATAAAAGTCCTTACCTTCTAAAACTCCTCCCTTCCCTTAAACTTCGAATTTCCATATTTATCTCTCTAATTTTCTCCTTTATCTACCTAATAGGCTTGAGGAGAGGCTTAATTTCGTGAGAAAATGTTAAGGTAAGTGTAGGACTCCTTTTTAGGATATATATGGGTTAATTAATAATTATCTTAACCTTTTACTATCTATTAATTAATTAAGTACGAAATTAGCTTAATTATTTCCCGTCACAAGATGGGCTCTTCATATTTGAGCCCATCACATTATGTGTGGTCCATTAGTTGAACCCATTTACTATTTAGCTTAATGGGTTTTAGTTTAATTCCCCTTTATTCCATTTATTCCTTCTTTATTATAATTTAAATCTATTTATCACATTTATTTAAATTATTTTTTTTTTATTTGGGATTAAAAATCAGAGTTGCTACACCAAATCTTAACAACCTTAAGATTGGACTTCTTCGTTTTTCATATCTCATATGAAGTGGACCCTACCACCTTAGTTGGAACTCTGTCTAGAAGATAAGCTACGGTCTCTAGGGCATATCCCCAAAATGACACGGATAGGTCGAAAAAACACATCATGGACCGCACCATGTCCAACAATGTGCGATTCTTCCTTTCCGATACACCATTGAGCTGAGGTGTATAAGGAGGAGTCCATTGGGAAAATATCTCGTGGTCCTTGAGAAATGGGTGAACTCTGTACTCAAATTTCTCCCCCCCAAGATCTGATTGAAAGTCTTGATACATTTTCTAGTATGCTTCTCTACTTCATTCTTATATTCCCTGAATTTCTCAAAGGTGTTGGACTTGTGTTTGGTTACAATGTGTATGATGACATGTGCTTAAATATTTTTGATGATGTTAACATAATTGATGTTACATTGATATTGGAAACATGATAAATATGACAAAGACATGAAATAAATGAACAATGAAATAGTGCTTCTATGACTATTCATGTATCCATTATATCTCACATAGAATGTCTTTTGATGTAGGTGTGAATGCCCACAAGACAATCAACCAAAGTCAAGTGCAAAAGACCAAGAAATACACTTCAAGTGGTCATGTGTACAGCCCCCAAGGCATGTGTCGACAGATAGACCAATCCAAAACAAACAGGCTACTGGAAACACATTTACAACAGTATGTGTCGACAGATGAGATGCACCTGTCGACAGATACAGGATGCCTGTCGACAGCCAGCATACCGCCTATCGACAGATCCAGTCTTCCAGGAACTAGCATGGTTCTGGAAACCAGAAGTCTGCAGTAGGCGTCGACAGCCATAAAGCACTTGTCGACAGACGAAGAGAAAAGTCAGAAACATGATTGTGATATGTTCTATATTAGGGTGATCCCTTTAGCACAACTCTCCATACTTGGACACCCATATATATAGACCATTTGAAGTTATTTTCGGAGCAAGAAGACACAATACAAAAACCCTAACCAAAGGTCAGAAGAAAAGCTTCTCTCTCTGCTGCTCTGCTTCAACTCTCTGTCCAGTTCAAGGAAGATCCATCTCACGAGCGGAGTTGAAGTCGGTTCGTCCACGGTTCAAGCTTCTACATCATCTGATAATCATCAAGTTGAAGCTTGGAGTTCTTCTGGACGACCACCACGAAGAGTTCTTCATCAAGATTTGTTTCTACTTCTCAGAACTCTTCTTCTTTTACACTTTTCACTACTCTCTGTGGTGGCAGTGGTTCAAGCATCTCTTGTGCTTGATTCACGTGTGGGTTGTTGTTCTGATTGCGTGTTTACATCAGACAACGTGCGTGCGTGTGTTTGTAGAGTTGAACTCGCTGATAAGCAGTCTTTCTGCGTGTGTGTGTGGACGGTGGACGTAGGATACACGAGTTGTGTACTCCGAACCACCTTAAATCTTCGTGTCTTGTGGTTTGCACGTTTTCACGGCAGATGTTTGGTAGGCACGTTGATTGTTCACACGCTATATAGATCTCTAACGTTTACTCATAATCAGCACACACATCGAAGTCCGAATTCAGTACATATTTGCTTAAGTATTCGTCAAGTCAGTGTTAGCATCTAAAAGAAGGTCATAGTGCTTTTAAATCGGTGGTAATCTATTCAACTCCCCTTCTAGATTACTGCACTAGGTGGTTCCGCGCACCTTTCAATTGGTATCAGAGCAAGGTTTCTCCGATTTACTGCTTTAATAACTTGATCTCACGATCAGGAGAAATTCGGTCTCATGGAACTAACAAGGGATTTATGGCTGAAGGACACTCAGTGTTTAGGCCTCCCTTCTTTGATGGCACTGACTACACCTACTGGAAAAATCTATGCAGGTGTTTCTGAGAGCTCAGACTATGAGTTGTGGAAGATCGTCAGCAAGGGCCTTATGAGTTGCCCGCTGACGAAGATACCTGGACAAGAGAGCAAATCCGCAAAGGCACCTTGAATTGGAGCGCATTGAACATGATCAGTGTGATACCCCAAATTTTCTGTCATTTTATATTGTGCATGCGATATTCACCTGTCATAAATATTGTGCATGTATAAAAACTTTTCATATTATAATTATTAAATTGTTCATGTGCTTATGTGTATATATAAATTATTTTTCATGAACATAAGTAATTAGCTAATTTTGTATATGATGTACTTATTTAAATACTATGCATGTTGTATTAAAGTAATGCTGCGCTTATAATATTAAGTACTACTATGCATCTGTAAGTATATGTGAGTTTACTTCTGTACATGTATTATATTTAAGTGTGTATGCATTATCTAATGGTTGAGATGCATATTGTATTTATATGTTCATGCATATTGTATTTATATATTCCATGCATTACGTAACTATGACGCATAAATGTAAATATGTATATGTTTATCTTGTGTAAATGATATTTGTCTATTCTTGGCATGTTAAATTGTTTATGGAGTATATGGTACTTAAATAATACGGTGCATATATAATATGTCGAAATATTATATGCATGGTATATTTATGTAAATCCGCATGTTTGTATGTAATTATGCTTTGTACACATACATATATATATATATATGTTTAATGTTGTACATGTGACATCTACTCATTTCAATAACCATTAAATTATTTATGACATGCATGATACCTAAATAATAGTGTGTGTATTGCATTTATATGTGCGTGCATAATACATGCAACTATGGTGTATATGTATAATATGTATGTTACTTCATGCATATTATCTTTAATTGAGATTAGTATAATTCTATTTAAATAAATAATATGTAATGCATGTAATTTATATAATGAATGTATATATATTTATTTATGCACACACTACATTGTTGGAGCATAATTGTACATTAATTGGATGCATATTGGTGTTTTGGCCAAGATGTTCAGTAGGGCGGCCAACACTATGCCTCTGACTGGATGCCTATGATTGGCGTCCAGATCGATGGACGCCAATCACAGGGTAGGCGGCCCCAAAGTTGGACGCCAACTTCAAGTTGACTATAGCAGATGTTGACGTCAAGTTCCCTCCTGCGTAAAGGTTTCAGATTTGGTAACGCTCGCGTTTTGTCCGTTCCAGTTTAGGAAACCATTCTAAAGTTGTAGGGAACCTACCCTAATGCGTACCCAACCCGTCTAACTCTATAAAAACACATCTTCTGGCCGCGCCAAGTCTTTGTGGTCTTGGTGAAACCCTAGCACTTCCTGTGAGAAAAGTTGAAGTTCCAAGGCTTCGATCCAGCGAATGGAGGAGTTTCTTGGAGAGCTACAATGACTGGGGGATAACTCAACCATCAAGGAGGCATCCCCATGCGAGGATCAACCCACAACAACTGAAGGACTAGATTTAAGGAGTTTCTGAGCACCTTCTTGGCAGGGCCGAGGAGGGCTTCATCGGCGAAGTTTGATCTTCTAGAATTTTATTAGAGGCAAGTAACCTATGTATATCACTCCTATACATGTCCCCTTAGGTCCCAGCATTTTTCCGGATTTTTTTCTCGTGTTCTGGACCCTCCAATTTCCCTGTGCATGTGAGTGCTGTCTGCGTAGTTTACTGTGTGGAGGTTGGCGGCAACATCCTGTGCCGCCAAACTCATGTGTTGGCGGCAAGAGATGTTGTAGTTGACTCAGTAGGCAGCCAGCACTGTGCAGTCAACTTCCTCATGTTCTGAAAAATTACTGTCTGATCTTCTTAAGCTGTTTATGTGATTTCCGGTATGAATGCATGCTGTAAATTTTATATGTTGTCAAGGGTGATCAGTAGGTCATGTCATGAGGTTTTACTAAATTTTCATGATTTGTGTTAATTACTAAAATTCTGATAATTGGACTATGAGCATAAAATGACCATGTTTAATCTGTGTAAATAAGTCAGTGGTGAGTTAGGGTTTCATGAATTTTTTGCAAGCATATAATGACTGTATCTACGCATTGGCACTATTAGATTTGACTGTTGTACTGTGATTCCTACTTTAGAGGAATTAGTGAGAAATGCACCTATAATGTACTTTAATTTTTATAAATATATTTCCTATTTAGAAAAATTTGTAAAATTGAGTATATGTTATGTTTACTGTTCTAACCTGTGAGAAAAATTTCATGATGCTTTGATAACAGTAGGTACTGTTATGGTTTTAAATGAGAAAATGTCGATGTTTAGCATGTTAGGTTTAATTATGTGTAAATCAAGGGTTAACAACATGTTAATATCTTATGTTAGGTTATTTATCATTGTTAAACAGTAAGAATGAATTCTGCAAACTGAAAGATAACTGTTATGTAAAGTGTATGTAAAAAGAGAGTAAAGAGTGTATATAAGCGTGAGAAAAATGTGATGAAGTATGATAATGTGATTAATGTAAATTTGGCCAAGATTGTCACTGCTACTATAGGGGTCCGAGAGCCGTACCATAGAAAAGTCCCTATGAAAGCTCAACGCATGTGAAATAAATTCTACGGGCATTAGGATGAAATCCTGGATGTGGACAGGTTCCATTGGTTTGGGTGGAGAGGGCTTCTCCCGGTTCTGCACAGTTACCTAGATTTATCACCGCATTGCCTAGGTGATGAATAAGTGATATGCGAGTGTGAATTATGCTATGTGCAAAATTCTCCTCTAGTTGGTAGTTAGGACTATGTGTCATGGCAACTTAAGAAATAACATGTGAATAAAGTAATGTGACATGTGAATATGGCACGTGGTAAGTGCCCATGATGCACGTGGTAAGTGCAATGATGTGACATGTGATAAATGAATGTGCAAGAGAAAATATGTGAAAAAGTGTGAAAGAATATGTAAAGAAGAGTAAATGTTAATGAGAGTGTAAATGCATGTGAAAACCAAGGTAAAACGTATGTATTCATTTTATTTATGTGTTGATTGGTTGAATATAATGCCATGTTGGTATCATGTCATTTAGATTAATATTATCCATATGGTAGAATAAGTGAATATGTATGTAAACATGTAAAGTAATGCAATTTGGGAAAATGAGCATGCAGAATTGTCAAATGAATAAGATGGCATGTGAACAAGTGTAAATCCATGTAATTATGTTTGATTAATGTCAAAACAGAAAGCAAAATGAGATTATGATTATGATAAATACTTGAAATAATGTTTGAGTTCCATGATAAAGTAACTATTCATTTAGTATATAGTTTCATGCTTAAATTGTAGATAATTGCCAACCGATTTGAATATGTTTTAAATCTTCAAACCATGATTATAAAGGTGGTGTCCTTATGATTTATTCATATTAAAATAGTAAATGAAATGTGTAAAAAATGAGAAAAATGCACGTGAAACATGAATAGATATCATGTTAGATTGTTATCTACTTTATGCTTAACTCTGTGTTCTAATTGGTAGAATTGTTCAAGGATATGGATAATGTTTAGATTAATAAATCATGTTACATGATAGGTGTTTAAGAGTGCATGTGCTCATGTCATGTATGCACTAATATGATTATGCCTAATTATGATAGAATGTTTAGTATCATGTTATGTAGTTATTAAAAAGCATGTGCAAGTGTCATGAGAGTATGATAATTTATACATTAAAACAGCAAGTTAAATGTGTGATGAAATGATATTATTGCATGAGAAATTGGCTAGATACCATGCTAGGAGTGTTCATTATCTTGTACATAACCTTATGTCTTAAATTGGTAAAAGTTGTGCAATGATATGAAAAAGATTAGAACCATGTATCATAGGACATTCCATGTGTAGAGAACTGTGTAGGTGTATGTTATCTTCCATATTTTTAATATGAGTATGTGTTAATTAGAAAGTGTTTGGGTGAATTATGTGTAATTGAACATAAGAAGCATGTGCCATGTAAATTGTTGTGGTTAGAATGATAGAATGGTTTTTCATTATTGTTGGTAGCTTAGTGTGTGTGATATGTGTAAGTTTGATGTTTTAGATTACTTGCTGAGTCTTTTAGACTCATACTTGCTTCGGCGTACAGGTGTGACAGGTTATCCCGTAGCTGAGGAGAAGATAGTGAAGATTGACACCGCATTCAAGGAGTAGTTACTTGTGGAGATTTTCTTTTTGTAGTTGCTTTATTTCATAGTTGAATAATGTTATTCGTATGGACAATGTAATGGACAATGTGGTTCTTTTCAAGTTGTAATAATGTGGACTCTAGCATTTTCTTTTACTATATAGACTGTGGAATGCGTGATGATGATGGAATGAAGTTTATTATTTCTTTTATTTCCGCTGTACTCAATTATTATTCATGGACTATCAACCTTATCGTTTAGTGTTGGGTTACTATCCCACTGTGATGACGCTCTTTGTACAGATGGGGATTGGTATAATCGTACCGGTATGAGGAGGGTCGTTACATGCAGTGCGTTGTGCATCCGAAGGAGTATTCAAGGGTCTCCACATGTAAGTCAGCAAAAGAAATGTGTGGACAAGATGGAGCTTATTTATGAAGGTACGTCTGAGATAAGGGAAACCAAAACTAGCATGTTAGTACCTGAATATGAAATGTTTAAAATGAAAAATGAAGAAACAATTTTATATATTTTGCTAGATTTATGATCATAATTAATGGCTTGAAATGTCTTTAGAAAGAGTACAGTGAAAGTGACTTAGTTAGGAAGATACTTCGGTCTCTTCCATCCACTTGGCATACTAAGGCCACTGTCATTGAGGATTCTAAAGACCTTTCCACAATGAAATTACATGAGCTAATTGGATCCCTGATGACGTATGAAATAAATCTGAAAAGAAAAGAAACTGAGGTTAATCCTAGAAAATCCATTGCTTTAAAAGCCTCTAACAAAAGTTCCTCAAGTTCCAAGAAAGAGATTCAGCAGGAAAGTGATGAATCTGAACCGTCTAGTGAAAGTGAGAATGATGAAATGACCATGCTCACTAGACAGTTCAAAAAACTCCTCAGGTTAAAAAAGAAAGGCTCAAGTAACTTCAAAACTTTTCAAAAGAAAGATTTCTCAAATAAGTTTTAGTCTAACAAAAAATCTGACATGATTGTGTGCTATGAGTGCAAGAAACCAGGGCACATGAGAGGTGAATGCCCAGAGCTCAAGAAAAAGCTGAAAAAGTACAAGTTCACTTTCAAGAAAGCTAAGGCAATGATGGCTACTTGGAGTGATGAAGATGAAGACGAGAACGCACAGGAAGCTCTAGAGATGAAGAAATTTAGTGCTTAAGGGCAAGGAGTGAAGACTCTACTGAGATAACTCTTCCTTTGAGAATTACTCTGTTGATGATTAGGAAGAGGCATACCCCTTACTCTTTTAGAAATTTTGTGAATATAATCAGAAAATAAAGCACTGAAAAAGAATATCACTTCACTTGTCATAGCACATCTAAAATGAACAGATTGCAATTCTATCTAAAGAATTGAGCTACTAAAAATTGAACAGAAAGTCACCATGAGGAAATTGATTGCTTGAAAGAAAAACTTCAGGAAAATGAAAAGGAGAAACAAACATTAAATAAAATTTGAAACTCTCCAACATGAGAATCAAGAGATTCAAAAAAGTTGGAACAGCTCAAAAAGAACTAAAAGGTAAAATTGATGATCTCTCAAGATTGTAAAAGGAAAAGAAAATTTGGATGCGATTTTGGGAGTCAAATCTAACATCACAAGGCATGGGCTTGGGTTTCAAACTGAAAAACAAAAGAAACATGGAGAAAAATTGTTTACTTCATTTGTTGATTGCAGTCCAAGTACAAGCAAGCAAGTTCAACCTATAGGTAAGCAACTGAAAAACAAACAAAAGATCTCATCTGTTCAACAAGTGAAGAAATATGTCGACAGACTCAATAAAATCTGTCGATAGGCCTAGAAGTACACTGAAAAGGGAAAGCCATCTGGGCAACAAATGGGTAAAATACAAACACAAGTTTAACAAAACAGCAAAAGAAATGCCTTGAGTAAAACTCCATCATGCACATATTGTAAAAAACTTGGCCATACTGAAAAACAATGTTGGAACAATTTAAACAAGTTGAAAATCAAACAAGTTTGGATTCCAAAGAATTTACTTTTTGGCATGAATGAAATATTGGGACCCAAAGTAATTTGGGTACTAAAACTTTTTGTCTGATCTATCTATGCAGGAATGCCTAGCAGCCCAAAATCAAAACAAATGGTACTTGGATAGTGGCTGCTCGAGGCACATGACGGGCGACAAAGAAAAATTATGTTTGCTGGTTGAAAAAGATGGCGGACAAGTTGTGTTTGGAGGTAACAATAAAGGCCAAATCATTGGCACAGGTAAGGTAGGTAAGTATGCTTCCAACTGAAAAAACATTGGCAGATATCTTCACCAAACCTTTGTCTGAAGATAGTTTCACATCATTGAGAACAGAATTGGGCTTATGCAAAATGCAATGAACTAATGCCCAATTTTAAAGTAAATGATCTTTGTATGTAATGACTATGAGGTATATCAAATGGTGACGTGGAAGAACAAGTCAGGCTTATTCGAAACTATCATTATGCATGAGGAAACATCCTCCGTCAAGTATCCATAGTCAATTTGCACATAAGGGTCATCAACTTCAAATGGGGTATTTAGTTTCTTTCAGTTTTTGGCTCATTTATTTTTTGAAATAGAATAAAATTTTGTGCTCATATGCTTATAAATGTCTCTTCTTTGTGCAAATGCTTGCCATGGATGTGAATATCATTGTTTGAATTGCTTGAAATGGTTGAATGTTGCTTTACACACATGCACACACTATGGGGGAGTAAGTCAAGGTGGGTTGAGTGAAATTTTGTGGGAAACCATTCATATTCTTTGTACTCATTTCCCAAACTCTTGGTCTTCATGTCACTCAATTAAATCCCTTAAATTGATTTTTCATGTACCTGTCGACAGCCAGAATTTCAGTTGTCAATAGATGGCCTCTTCCAGAACTCTTGTATTTCTGTTTGACAGTAGCTGTCAACAACCACATTCTTGTTGTCGACAGATGCCCTTCATGTGTGAAATCTTCCACATTCATCCATCTTCTTTCTTTATGAGTATGTACATATTATTCATGCAAGGGGAGAATTGGGCCTTAATTACATCATTACAACCTTTCATACTCACATAGTATCAAAGACATTGACTTAATCACAATGATTTTGAAATAATATTTTGTGTATGAGTCTAGGCTGTATCATCTAGAACACATTGAACAAATCTAATGGTTTTAACCTAACTCACTTGAATAACTCCCTTGTGGATGCTCATGTTTCTAAAATGGATTGACAAGTAAGAAGGTTATTGAACTTAATGTTTTTACATTGGCATTTGACCTTAAATAACCTTTGACCTTGATTTTTCAAATTAAAAAAAAGGAGAAAAGCTACCTATTTCTAAACTCAAAAGTTTAAACAAAAATTATATGAAATGGGAAAAAGGCATAGCAATGATGAGTATCACTGAGTAATCGGGGACATGGGCATCACAAATGTCTGTCTTCGCGTCAAAAAGTCTATTCATTATCTCTGCACAATGGTATGATGGTCACTCACACTAAGTAACTGGGGGTACGGGCATCCCAAATGTCTACCTTCACGTCAAAAGGTGAAAGTGATCCTAATTACTACTTTTCCCACATTAACTTGACAAAAGAAATAATTCAATACAAGAAATAGAGTGTAGCCTCCACGTTTTTTAATCAAGGATGATATGTTGTTTATTGTTAATTGCTCATGTAGACATTACTTTCATGTACCAACTGAACATCACCCACCAAGGAACATGTTTTTTCTACAACGGTTTTATTCAAAGGGGTTATCTTATTTTCATATGTTTTTGAACGATGTATTCAAAATGCTATAACTTAAGATTCCTGGAGTATTATGTTAGACCCCGAATTTTTATTCTCTTTTATGTATATGAATGGTGTGTTGGGAGTTCGCTTGTTGTGTGCATAGCATGCGTAGTTCATTGTGCCTACTATAAGTTTTATCCTTCTCTTGAGCGTGAGCATATATGTATATATATATATATATATATATATATATAATATATAATATATATATATGTATGTATACGTCTATTCGCGTAGAAGTGAGCAATTAGCTAATTAAGAAGTAATATGAATGTTCTCTTTTCTTTTCCAAGAATCTTAGACTTAGAATGATTGAGTAATATTATGTATGTATTTTCTAAATATTGAAGAATATCCTATACTACCTATTTCATGGAATTTTGTATGAGAGTATATGAAGTACATATGTGTATGTACGTATGTATGTTATCTTATGCGTGTGACAATTGTATACCTAATTCTACATGCATAACACCTTGGTGTACTTATATATGCATGTGTATGTTTAACTGTAAACATGGTTCATTGCATGGTTAGTTAATGCGTACATTGTACTTCGTACATTGCATGTACATAAAGAGTTCAAGCATGGTAGGTGTATTTAGTAGTTTATATTGGGATTCTATACTCCTCATGAATAACATGCATGTATTTTTATGATAATTAGGTGAGGATAGTCAATTGGCTAAATTATGCATATAGTACTTAAGCAATGTTAGGTAAAGTTGCGCAAGTTAATCTAATTATCGGTTCGCATGTTGTATCCATCTTTTCAAGCATAATGTACACAAGTGTGCTACACCCGTGTGTGTATACTATATATATGCCAAATCAAGTGTGTATGCATAAGTAGATATCTACGTACATCTCATCTTAGTGTATTCATGTATGCTTGTGTATGCCTAGGTATAAATGCTATTGATTGCCCGGTGTAGTAATATACATGTTATACCTTATACTTTGTATGCGTATGAAGATATTCATGTGAGTGTTGTTATCTTAAATGTACCTATGTATGTATGTGTAGGATAAGTAGTAATTATTGGATATTTGCGTGGTGTAGTGGTGTATACACTATACTACATAGATTTCATGTGCATGTATGAGTGGGTTAAGCATGATTTTAAGTGCTGGCAGAAGAGTGTATTGGCGTCAACATACATGGACGCCCATGTTATGTCAGCGTCCATATCGACGGACGCCACCCTATGTAGCCGTCCAAGGATGTGGACGTCAATATCCCTAATTTTTTGTGCTCTGCAGAGCGCAGAGAGCACTCATTGGGCCAGGCCTCTGATTGGGGAGATGTCTTCCCAACGTCTCTCTTGTCCCTTCAGCCCCTGCACGAGCCCCTCTTGCCCCCTTATTCTTTAAACACCTCTCTTTGCTATCCTAGAGAGCTCTTGGCTCATTTTCTAAAAAGAAACCCTAGCTGAGAGAAGAGATGAAGGACTGACCTTGAGAGCTCAAATCCGGCGTTCTGAGGCTTGGATCCGGCGATCTTCTTCGACAAGGAGGAAGTCCAAGCATAGGAGAAGGCTTCCCCGGCGTTGGACTGCGGCTTGCACCCCCTAGAACCCGGAGCAAAGGATTTCTGGAGGCTTCTTGGCAAGAGCCAAGGAGAGCTTCATCGGCTATTTTGATCCATTAGAAGTTTTCTTCAGGCAAGTAAACCCTAGGTCTTGAGCCTAGATATGTCCCCTAAGTCTCAGGAATTTTTGGATTTTAATTCGTGTCCTGGAGCCCCTATTCTGAATCTTTTTCCAAGCTCGGTCTGTGTTCTTACACAGACAGGAACTTGACGGCAAGAGACCTTGCCGTCAAGTGCATCTGTTACGGCATGTATTGCCGTCAACCCCTGTAAACGGCTAGACATTAACGGAGACTTAACGTTCGTCAGGACAGAACCGTTAACTGTTTTCCTCTCCTCTAAATGACTATTTTCGATGGGTTTCTCGCGATGAGGATATACTGTAAACCCTATATGTTATGTAAGATATCTATTGTGGTGTGTGGATGGGTTATTGAGCATGGTATGAGTAATGCAATTTAATTGTTTTGTGAAAATGCATGTATATTAAGATAATAACCTTCTTGATTCACTGTTTGGATGATTTAGAGAGGGTCGGAAAGTGCTAAATGTTGCGAGCCATGTATGCATGCATCAGTCATCCCCTACAATTTCTATGATTTTTCCCATGTTTATATGATTTGTTAGAGTTTATGTTTGGAAAATAGAGAATATGTGTAGGACTATTAAATTCTCTAGTAAATCGTGCTTGTGCAATAATACGGGTAAAATGTCGTGTAAATACAGGCATGTCAGGTCAGGGCTGAGGCATGTTAAATCAAATGCTTATGCTAGGTTTCCATGCTAATAGGATTTCAAATAGCATGTAAAATAGATGTTTGATTTTCTGTAAATTCTATTTAGCTCAGAAAAATCTAAAAAATTGAGGGTATGATCTTGAACCCGAAAATAGCATGTGGTTAAAATTCAGGTCATTTGGACCAGTATATAAAGAGTTATGTGTTTTTCATGTGAAATGTAATAATCTACGTATGTTATCGTAATGTGGTTAGTTATTGCTTAAACCCAACCTGATTAATGAAACTTCTGGAATGTTAATTATGGTCATCTGTAGTATCATGGTTAGGAGAAAAACAGAGTCACATTGTGCATGAGAGAATGAGGAGATGTGAGTGTTATGTGTAAAATACGTGTTAAAACTCGGCATGAGTAAAGTATAAAAGTTGTGCCTATGTGACACTGCTACCCTAGAGGCATCAGGAGCCGTATATAGAAAAGTCCCTATAGAAGCTCCATGTGATATAAGTTTGTCCCAAAGGCATTGGGAAAACCCCGGAGGTGGACAAATACCACTGGATAGGGTGGAGAGGGCTTCTCCCGGTCTACGCAGTTACCAAGATTCACCACTGTATTGCCTAGGTGGTGAGTATGTGTATGAGTTGTGTCATGCGTTGTGCTATGAGTTGTGTTATGAGTTGTGTTGAGAGCTGTGCTAAGGAATGAGCATGAGCTATGTGTCATGGCAAATTGTTTAAGCAATGAAAAATGAACAAAGTGTGAAATATGTGAACATGGCACGTGGTAAGTGCAATCGAGGTGATACATGATAAGTGAAAGTGTAGAGTAAATGATGTGGAAACGTGTAAATTGTGTAAGTGTGAACATGTGTACATGTCAAATGTGTAAAAGTGAACAATGTGAATGAGTAAGTGTGCAATCATGTGGGATAAATGTGTTAGATTGTGAACTTATGATATATGTCATGAAAGTGTTAAATGCATATCCAAACAGCAACCTAAATGTATGCAAAACGATGTTTCACTTGTGTAAGAATGAGTAGAATCCATATTAGGAACTTCCCTTTCAAACATATGAAAATCTCACGCTAATTGCTATCATGTTGTGATTGAATTGTATATATATATAGCTCTCACGTGAATGAATGGTAGTGAGCATGTAATAGGATTTTCATGTTTGCAAAAGGTTGATTATGAATATGGTAAATGCATGAAAAATATTTGGATTCCATGCTAGTTGGAAGGCTCAATTAGTATAAAAGTTTTATACTTAAGTGCTCGTGGATTGCTAAATGGTTTCACCATGTTTTAACCTTCAAGTCATGCTACAAATGTGAACCATGTGCATGCGATTTATTATGTTAAAACAGCAAGCAAATTGTATAAATAAATACAAAAGGTCATGTAAAAAGCAAGTAGTCATCATGCTAGCTTGTTCTTTTCTTTACACTCAATTGTATGCTCTAGTAGTAGAAATATCCATGGTTAAAAGAATGTGTGGACGAATCATGCTACATGTTAAGTGTAACTAATAAGTGCATGTGTGATGTAATGCTCATGATTTAGAATAGAATTATGGTAGACTAAAGCATGCTCCTGTGAAGATAATATGTCTTACTAGTTGAGAGTAAGGACCATGAGTACCTTCGTGATTTGATGATAGTGTGCATCTTTTTAATGTTAATGCCATATGTTGAGTGTGACATGTTTAAGTTTAAGACTTTGGTTTGCTTGCTGAGTCTTTGGACTCACTCTTGCTTCGGCGTACAGGTTGACAGGTATCTTTTCTAGAAGATAGCTTGGTGATGATCGTCATTAGAAGACTATTTTGTGGAGCTATTACCAGTTGTACCTTTTTTTTTCTAGCACGAAAAGGATTATTGTATGGACAATATTTGGACAATGTAGTTCTTTTATCTTGTATTAAGGTGGACATTGTCTTTCAATTTCGCTATTTAGATTGTGGAATGTGTGTTAATGATGGGTAAGAGTTGAGTTGATTATTTTATTCCGCTGTACTCTATTGCTATCCAGGTACATATCAACCTATCGACTAGTGTTGGGTACATGTCCACTGTGACGACGCCCTTTATACCGATGGGGATTGGTATAATTGTACCGGTATGAAGAGGGTCGTTACATATTATCTCTTAACCATTGTAGAAATTTTATGTGTCTTAATTCTAGTGTTTATGACATTTTGTAATGGATATAAACCAGTTCTCAACCTTAAAATCCCATTTGAACACTCATTCCCCATTCATTTCTGATCATCTCACTAAGGAGTTTCATGACTTCCGTCATCCCACTACTCCTGGGAATGATGATGCTTAGCATGTCTAGGGTCAAGTTTGGGGTCTGTAGTTCTTTTCACTTGTCTTGAGTCATGAGTCTGTTAACTATGTCATTTCTTTCCCTTTCTCTTTTGCTTTTGTTGTGTCATGTACTGGATACATTTTGAACTGTGTAATTCTCACTCCATCAATGAAATCACAGTTATTTGCTTATTTTTATCCATGTGTGCATGATTTGTCTTTTTGAATGTTGTCAAAAGGGGGAGAGAAACATCAATTGTAATTTTGTCATCATCAAAAAGGGGGAGAATGTTGGGTTACAATGTGTATGATGACATGTGCTTAAATGTTTTTTATGATGTTTAACATAATTGATGTTACATTGATGTTGGAAACATGATAATATGACAAAGACATGAAAGAAATGAACAAATGAAAATAGTGCTTCTATGACTATTCATATATCCATTATATCTCACATAGAATGTCTTTTGATGTAGGTGTGAATGCACACAAGACAATCAACCAAAGTCAAGTGCAAAAGACCAAGAAATACACTTCAAGTGGTCATGTGTCGAAAACCCCCAAGGCATGTGTCGACAGATAGACCAATCCAGAACAAACAGGCTATTGAAACACATTTATAGCAGTATGTGTCGACAGATGAGATGCACCTGTCGACAGATATAGGATGCCTGTCGACAGCCAGCATATCGCCTGTCGACAGCCAGCATATCGCCTGTCGATAGATCTAGTCTTCCAGGACTAGCATGGTTCTGGAAACTAGAAGTCTGCAGTAGTGTCGACAGCCATAAAGCACCTATCAACAGACAAAGAGAAAAGTCAGAAACGTGATTGTGATGTGTTCTATATTAGGGTGATCTCTTTAAGCACGACTCTCCATACTTGGACACCCATATATATAGACCATTTGAAGTTATTTTTGGAGCAAGAGACACAATACAAAAACCCTAACCAAAGGTCAGAAGAAAAGCTTCTCTCTCTGTTGCTCTGCTTCAACTCTCTGTCCAGTTCAAGGAAGATCCATCTCACGAGTGGAGTTGAAGTCGGTTCGTCCACGGTTCAAGCTTCTACATCATCTGATAATCATCAAGTTGAAGCTTGGAGTTCTTCTGGATGACCACCACAAAGAGTTCTTCATCAAGATTTGTTTCTACTTCTCAGAACTCTTCTTCTTCTACACTTTTCACTACTCTCTGTGTGTGGCAGTGGTTCAAGCATCTCTTGTGCTTGATTCACGTGTGGGTTGTTGTTCTGATTGCGTGTTTGCATCAGACAACGTGCGTGCGTGTGTTTGTAGAGTTGAACTCGCTGATAAGCAGTCTTTCTGCGTGTGTGTGTGGACGGTGGACGTAGGATACACGAGTTGTGTACTCCGAACCACCTTAAATCTTCATGTCATGTGGTTTGCACGTTTTCATGGTAGATGTTTGGTAGGCACGTTGATTGTTCACACGCTATATAGATCTCTAACGTTCTACTCACAATCAGCACACATCAAAGTTCGAATTCAGTACATATTTGCTTAAGTATTCGTCAAGTCAGTGTTAGCATCTAAAAGAAGGTCATAGTGCTTTTAAATCGGTGGTAATCTATTCAACCCCCCTTCTAGATTACTGCACTAGGTGGTTCCGCGCACCTTTCAACTTGTACTTCATTAAGTACACATGTCTGTACCTTAAGAGGTCAGTGAATGTAATGAAGTAGGAGTATCCACCTCTAGCATGTCTGGACATAGTCCGTTACATCAGTATATATGAGTTCTAACAACTTAGTGACTCTCTCTTCAATCCCACTAAATGGAGAGTTGGTCAATTTTCCTTGAAGGCAAGATTCTCTATGATTCATAATCAAATGGACTCAAGTATCCATCTTTTAGCAACCTTAAGTTCTTCCTTCATGGATATGACCTAGTCTATAATGCCAAAGGTATGCGTCATTCACCTCACCTCTCTTCCTCTTAAAGACACTATGTATGTTCATGACATGTGGAGCAACATCTATTAAGTACAAACCATTTGTCAAAGTTGCAGATATTTTCACTAAGCCTCTTCCAGAAAATAGATTTTCATCCTTAAAGAGAGAGAGCTTGGTTTGTGCAAACTTCCACATTCTTGATATCTTTAATCTCTTTTTGCAAATAAATCTCCTTGTTCTTGTAAATAAAAGCCTTCTTGCTCTTGCCAATAAACTCATACTTCTCACATTGCATTGGCATTCTTGGTATATCAAATAGTGATTTGAAGAAAGGCAAGTCAGACTTGTCTAGACACTTTCACTATGCGTGAGTATATGTCTCCGCCAAGTATCAAGAATCTCTTTATGCAATTGTTGAGGGGAAGCCTTATTTTTCACTTCACTGATGTTTTCCTTCTTCAATAATCTTCATGTTGACCTTGTAAGGGGGAGCTACATGATAGGGGGAGTCTTTTGGTATCAGAATCTGTGCTCGTTGTCAATTCTTCACTCATTTCTTTTATCCCTGATTGTCTATCTTGAGCCCCAATTATCAGAATTCTTGAGTCTTTGTGTTATTTTCATATGAGAGACAAAATACATTGAAACTAAACTAATTGTGTATTTAGTTTAATTTCAAAGATTCACTTTCATATCAAGGTTGTCCATCTTAATTCTGAATGTCTTTAAAATGATTTGTAAAACACTTGTAAGCACATGAGTGGTATTACTGTTTAACATGTGCAAGTTTAAGCTTCATTTTTACCACATGTTAAGAATAATTTCTCTACATTCGTAGTCATGACTTTTCTGGTCTAAGCAAGAATAATCCTGCAGAACATTAAAAGTAAATGAACAACTATCTGGAAAGATACAAACAGAGTAATGCAAATTCTTGAACCACCGAGTAACCAGGCTATTTCACCTAAAAAGTGATTTGTCTCGCGTCAAAAAGTGAAAAACAAAATTTTCAACTCTGTATAAAATAATAAAAGTTAAACCACTGAGTAATCAGGAGGTCTTGCATTTGATAAATGTGATATCTTGTACTGAAAAGTGAGATTTAGCTAATTTATTCTTGTATTCTTTCCCATTTAAAATTGTAAGAAAATTCAAATAGGCAAGACAGAAAAGCTTCAGACCTGCATACAGTTCATGTATATTGAGTTTAGACCTATTATTCTACATTGTGTTACATCTAAAGCTTCTAACTTGCTTGTTAAATACTTCTGCTTACTCATATAAGTCACTTCAAAACACATTTGCATCATTATTTTAACTACATTCAACTCATTATATTTTGCTATACTTTGTGTTGAGTGTATGTTTTTTTAATTAAACTTTGATGCACAATCACAATAGACAATAATTTCTCTCATATGTCCATATCACGTTGTCTCATTTATTTTGATCATTCCTGAACATTCCTTATCACCACTTCTTTTCCTGCCCTCCTACCATCTATAACTTTCATGTCTATCTTTTTTATGCTGTCAAAAAGGGGGAGAATATTGCAGAATTGAGAGGGAGAAATTGGTTTGTCGGGGTAATTGGTATGTTGAGGGAGAAATTGCAGACATGGGGAGAATGAGTTCTTATGAGCTTTTGGGAGAAATCATTTGAAAAGACCAAGTTTGTGCATTTAATTTTGTCATCATTAAAAATGGGGAGAATGTTGTGTTGAGTGTGTATTGGAATTTCTTAAAGATGAATTTTTAATAATGACCAATGAACATCACTCATACTTTGATTTTGATGATGACATATTGAACATGATGTATATATTGAATATATTACAATAATGTTCAAACAACATGTTCTTGATATTTAATATCTCATATCTTACTATGAATGACATGTTTTGATGGTCTACTCTTCATTCATACATGTTTATAGGCTTCTTGTCAAGTAGAGTCGACTCTAGTTGACAGACAAGTTGACTCTAACAGTCTGCCCAGCAAGCTCCTGAAGAAAATGTCACAGATAGGTTGACTCCCGTTGACAGACAGGTTGACTCATCAAGGCTGCCCAGCAACTTTCTGAAGAGCAAATGTCAGTAGTGTCAACTCTAGCTGAGAGTGAGGTCGACACTAGTATCCATCTAGTGAACCTGATTTAGTGGAATGCACAAGAGGTCGACTCTAGCTGCTGATCAGTCGACTCTACCTAGTGATCAGGTCGACACTAGTGGTCTGTCAGGTCGACACTAGTGTTCTGCCAGTAAGCCTGAATTGATCTTTGGTTAGTAGTGTCGACTCTCATGGAAATATGAGTCGATCACATTTCGTGGAAACCCATAATAGTACAAAGGATGATATCCGACGACTGTGATTTGGTTCTGAGATCTTTTTGAAAGATTACATAATTACCAAAATGCCATGTCATCCAAGTGGCAATGTGGTAAAGACCTTTTGGACACGTGGCAGTCTGGGATCATTCTAGGTTTATGTGCACATCTCTTTCACGTATGTGAGACTGTACAGAGGCTATAAAAGTTCTCCTATCTCATCTGATCAGAAGTGATGCAAGAATCGGAATTAGAGCCTCCAACCTTCCCGCCATTTCATCCAAGAGGACGTGTGGATCAAGGCCAATAAGAGAAGTGCTGAGAGAGGAGCGGATTGAGAAGAGGAGCAGCATAAGAAGAAGAACTACTGGCAATTCAGATGCCACTGGAGTAGAGCATCTTGAATTGAAGAGGATCTCCATCAAATTCCTTCAATGGTCTTCAATTCAAGCTTTTGCAAGACTTCTTCCTCGAGAAACATCCATTTCAAATTTCCTTCACTTATTCTTGGAGTGTTCATCTCATTTCTGTTTGTGAGATCTGTACATGAAGTTCTGTGCAGATTTCTGTGTTTATTGAGTCTGTGAATCAGATCATTGCTAGAGGATCTGATTTTGTGTGGATTTGTTCTAGCTTGTGTGTTGAGCCGTCGTGCTCAGTTTGGAGTCGTCGTGTTCCAGTTGTGGTTTGAGTCGTCGTGCTCAGTTTGTGAGTCGTTGAACTCACAGTTGTGTGTTTTGAGCCGTCGTGCTCATAGTTGTGTGTTGAGCCATCATACTCAAGGTGTTTTGGAGTCGTCGTGCTCCGATTGTGTGTTGAGTCATCGTGCTCAAGAGTGTTTGGAGTCGTCGTGCTCCAGTGTGTGTTGTACTTGGGTTTGAGTAGTGTAGCCTCACTGTGTGAGGGATGGATGTAGGAATCACTGGTGTGATTTCTGAACCACCTAAAAAATCCAGTGTGCAGTGGTTTGATCTGTCTCTTTGCACTAGATGCTTGCGTAGGATTTCACATTCACACACTCTCTCTAATTGCTTCACACATCATATACACACAATCACACATTCACACATCAGATAAGTTAGATTGCTTGCTTGAACAGAATCTCTAATTCGAAGTGAATTTTAAATTGCTTAAGTTTCAGCAGTAATTGATGTTAGATCTATTCAACCCCCCTTCTAGATCTATTCATCTACCCTATTCGATCCTACAATTTGTGTATCGTGTTCTTGATCTTGCTCTGAGTTGGTCCCCTATCCTTGCCGGCAGCCTAGGGGATGGCGCGAGTGTGTTTCCATCCCTGGTTGATGTACTGAGAGATGGAGTGGGGTAGCTTCCAACTCGGGTGCTTTCTCGATGTCTCTGTTCCCTAGATGTTCGTTCGTGGTGGCTTCTGTGTGTGTCCGCATGTGGTGCACCAACCTCGTGGTGTGTCCAAGGTTCGATTAATGCTATATGGTTTCCTGACCTCGTGGGGCGTTGCTCATGCTTGTGTGTGAGACTATGTTCTCACGTGATTGCTTTGTGGTTTCCATGAGCTCCTTGTCTTGGTGTGTGCGCTGAGGGCTGCTTCTGCGTGGTGCTCGACTTCGCTGGTTTTACGGTGGTCGTCTATGGCCCGACCTTGGGTTGGTGGTCGTGGCGTTGTTCCATTTCCGTTGTTTTGTAGTAACTAGTCACATTGTTTCCTAATTACTGCTTTCTAGTGTATCTAGTTTACTACTTTATAGAGTACCTGCTTCTCTAGTGAGTAAGGGACTGATAATCCCTATTAGGCATTGTTCGCGAGGCTCACCCCCTACTCTCTCTAGCTAGGGGCTCATTGTCGCGAGAGCTCAGTGTCGGACGATTACTGAGGTGTTTAGTGGCTTCATGTGCTACTAGCAGCAGTGAGAGCAAGAGTGTGAGCTCTTGTATCGGAGTGAGCTGAGAGCTGTGTTTCACAAGTCCTCGGGGTATGCCCTTTAAGGGCATCACCTTTCTTTTTGTACTTGTGCTTTTATTTGAAACATGTTGTATACACTATTGTATATTGTTCAAAATGTTATAGTTATTTGAATTCAATGCTTATCTCACTAGACTATGCTTCTAACCCTTTAGGATCTTCGGATCCATGGGTGGCGGTGCGGGCTCCGGGGTCCCTGGCAAGGGAGGGGGGGGGGGGGGTCCGGGAGGCCGGGTTGTTAGAATATGGATGTGGCCTATGAGTTGCTTACTGAGTTTATTGCATAAACTCATACTTGCTAAGTGATACAGGTGAGGCAGATGCTTTAGAGATAGAGGAGCTAGCGAGGAGCGACTCCGAGCGTGAGGAGTAACTCGTGGAGTGGAGTTTTCTTTAGAGATTTAATTCTTTCTTTTACTAGTATGTGAGACATTGTTGCATTATGGACTTGGTTATTTTGTGGACATTTGTTATTTCTTTCACTACTATATAGATTATGAGATGTGAGATTGGTGTGTGGTGATAGAATAAGTCATTCACTTGTTTTCGTTGTTCTACTATTATTTGTGTACATCTCTACATGTTTAGTTGTGTTAGGTACATATCTCACTGTGACACTACTCTTTGTCCTGATGTGGATTGGTATAATCGTACCAACATGAAAAGGGTCGTTACAAGAAGAGATGATTTCCACAGTTCTTTTTACTTCTTATGTATTGGATGATTTTGATGTATTTGATGGATTTTGATGTATTTGATGTACTTGTGGTTTGAAAATGTTATTTTGGTGTATTTGTGGTTTAGACATGTTATTTTGATGTACTTGTGATTTAGACATGTTAATATAAATAGATGTTGACCATGTTTGAACTTATTTTGATGTACTTGTAGTTTGGACATGTTGATGGGCATGACACAAATCACCTCTAAGACAGTGGTATGAGTAGGGGCGGATGCAGGACTAAATATAAAGGGGGGCCGAAGTAAAAAGATATACAAAATAAAGTAAAATATTTTAAAATAGAGAGGGGGAATATAAATTATTAAATTTATCAATCATTATCTTATTAAAATATAAAAGAGGTAAAATTATTGGGGGGGGGCATGGCCCCCTCACCCCCCCCCCCCCCCCCCAACGTGGGTCCAATCCTGGGTATGAGAGGTTAATGACTACAAATATGTACTATAGAAAATAGGGGGATGAGGTTACTTAAAGGCTTGCACTTAAAACAACCATGACATCTCTCAATTCTATCCTCTTTTCTTAAAAAATATAACATTAAACTAGATGAGTCCGACATGAGTCTTGCACACGTACACACCAGAGACGGATAACTTTTATCATAGTATTAATTATTCTTAGAGAAAGATTTATTGCACTTTCATGTTGCACTTAACTAGGCACACAAGCCCATGTGACATCTAATAATTGGATTGCCACTTTATCACTCCTCATTTGAGGAGTGTCACATAGGTTATTGTCTAGTCAAAGTACAATATGTAAGTGCAATAAACCGATCTCATATTCTTATTGTTTCTCCTCCTGTTTTGGCAAAGTTGACACTAACTCTACCTCCTCTCCCTCCCAGTTGCCCAATCAACAGCTTGCCAACGTGGCAAGTTTGGTAGTAGTTTGAAAAATAAATTTTAAATATGATTATTTAAATATTAAAAATATAATTATTTTTAATAAAAACCCCAAAACAGAAACCGCCCTGCTCCGGCCTCCGGGTCGCGCTAACGGGATAACCCGTCCGTAGGGTTTAACGACGGTCTAGTGCATCCATTCTTCTACCGGTTGTTTTGCTCTACCGACTGCTCGGTGGGAGGAGCGTTTCGTTCCCACCGCGGCGTCGTGGAGCCAAGAAAGAGCACAGACGCCTCTTCTGACTCACAGCATGAACCCTGCATCGCCCCTCCACGCCCGCTACGTCGCCCTCCTCGCCTTCTTCTCCTTCTCCTCCCTCTTCTTCCTCTACAAATCACGCCGCCTCCGCCAGCTGCGACCCACTGCCCCCACCAATGATGGAGCTGACACCAGCCCAAGGGGCAAGCTCTTCTTCGCGTCGGCGACGGGGACCTCCGAAGCCCTAGCTCGACGCCTGCACGCCCTCCTGTCGTTCGAGGGCCTCGCCTTAGACCTGGTCGACCCCAGGAGCTACGAGCCGGAGGACCTCCAGAAGGAGCGTCTCGTGCTGATCGTGGCCTCCACATGGGAGGACGGGAGGCCGCCGCCGAATGCGGAGTTCCTCGCCCGGTGGCTCTCCGAGAGCGCCGAGGATTTCAGGGTCGGGTCGATGCTTCTCGCCCGCTGCAAGTTCGCCGTCTTCGGCGTCGGGTCTCGGTCGTACGGCGAGGGTTTCAATGCGGCCGCCCGGGACTTCTCTCGGTGGATGAGAGCTCTGGGTGCGCTGGAGATGCTGCCTGCCGGTGAGGGTGACGTGGACGCGGGAGATGTGGATGAAGTCTTCGGGTCATGGAGTAGGAAGATGGTTACATTGTTGAAGGGTGGTTTGCGGCAGGAGATGGAATATCCACGTTTGAAGTTTGAGAACGGGACACTTGACGAATCGGAGTATGAGGATGAGGACGAAGTCGATGACGAGGACGAGAAGGTGATGGAATCTGTAATCGCTGATATGGAGGATATCGCTGGCAAAGGCCCCTCAAGGAAGTCTTCCTCTGCTCTAAGAAATGGGGACGTGAACGGTGCGAAGGAGATGGCGGCTAATGGGGATGTGAATGGCGTGAAAGAGATGGTGACTCCAGTTATTCGGACAAACTTGGAGAAGCAGGTAATCTTTCTCGACACTTCCTTTTAGAGATTAGAAGCTCGGGACGTCCTTCTTACCAGTCTGCTTCACTCCGTCTTTGAACCCTAAAGTGTCTAATTGGCTGCTTCCAACTTCGCTTATATTCTAGACTCTATTCCTCAGCTATCCAGGTTTTAACGGAACACGTCCTACTACATCTTCATCTAGCCACTATACGTCTATGGTCAAAATTGCCTCTTGTGGTGCTCCACATGTCGGGCTTGGGGAACTTATTTTGCGTTCACCAAGTCCATATGCTTCAGGTTTTTTTTTTGGAAATGTGGACGGTACCACAAATTATATTGATAGGGGAAAAGGATGTACAGGTGTAGAGGTATCAGTAACAAAAACCTATATAGAAAAGGAAAAGACAGCACCGAAACTCCTTTACAAAATGATATCCACACCAAGACTGTGTGCCCTCCTCCCCTTCCTCTCAACTCTCCAACATCAAGAAGAGCTGAGAATTAGAAACCTTGCTGCAGATAAGTGCTTAGCCCATGAATAAACCAATTCTCTAGCAAAAGAAAATATGGTATCCTCTGATCTTGCCTCTCTTTTGAAAATCCTGTGGTTGCTTTCCCTCCAAATCACCCAGAAAATAGTGTGCAGAATGAGCCACGAGATTTCTGAATCACCCTTCCGGAGTGTCGGGAACTTCCAAATGGACAAATGTTGCTGAACCGAATCGCAGAAAGGCAAGGGTTGCTGAAGACACTGACCAAACCTATCCCCGAGGCTCCTGACAAAAAGAACATCTCACAAAAATGTGATCCACATCTTCCTCTCCCTCCCTGCACATAGAACATCATGTCGAGATATTCTGCATAAAGGATGCCAGCCTATCACAGGTAGGCAGCCTCCCATGGAACAACCTCCAAACCACCACCTTGGCTTTCAGTGTACTGTCGGCTTACCAAATGTATCTCGTAGGACCATGACGGCCCCTCCCCATCTGATATGATGTTGTAGGCGGGGCTGACTGAAAATCCCTCTCTCCTCTCCCATCTCCACTTCCATGAGTCCTTCCTATCCTAAACTGGCTGATACTGTTGAATGACCGCTAACAACTGCTGCACTTCTCCTGTTTCCTTTGGCATAAGGTTCCTTCTAAAGATGGGCATCCATGCACTGCCGGACGGCTCAAAATCATAGCATTGCTTAACCGAAGCTGAAGGAATCATGGAGATAGCAAAGATAGATGGGAACATCTCCTTGACGGTGAGATATCCACACCGCCTGTCCTGCCCAAAGGAGCATAGAAGACCATTCCCCAAGCCCACTTGCACGCTAATGCTGAAGAAATCTGCAGCCTGGATGATGCCCTTCCCGATGTATGAAACATTGTACAGGGTTGGTGGGAAAAGATCCCAAACCTGAGCCGAATGGTAGTACTTATTGATGATGACCTGCTGCCAGTCCCCCTTCCTCTGTCCCAAGTTTCCATAGCCATTTGCACAGAAGAGCAAGATTGAAAGCTCTGATATTCTTGATCCCAATCTATATGCTTCAGGTTATACCATGACCAGTTAATAATGTTAGAGAACCAGAGTCACTTGTTTCTGGATGCTGCCATTTTAGGTAGCTTACCATATTGAAGCAAAAAATGGAAATTCATGGGATTAGAATGGAGGAAATGAATCACTGAAATCATGCATAAGTTGCTTCGTACATTTTGTATGCCATAGCATGTCATGGCTTGTTAGACAAAGGGATTGGTAGGGAGGTGAGGTGCATTCTTTTGTTAGCTCCTTTAATTTGGATTTCTAAAATCTTAACAAGAAAAAAGGTCAAAATTCTGTCACTTAAAACTTTTATTTGATTCTGTTGTCCATGCAGGGGTATAAAATTATTGGTTCACACAGTGGAGTTAAGCTTTGTAGGTGGACCAAGTCCCAGTTGCGAGGGCGTGGTGGTTGCTACAAACACTCATTTTATGGCATAGAGAGTCATAGGTGAGGGTTTACAGTATTCGTGCTTTACTTTTAGTTTGTTCTATAAACTTCTGCTAGAAAGGATGATTGATCATATGTATTGTGGAAAATACAATGGATATGAATCATCCTATAAAACAATGGATATGAATTCTTACAGATAAATTTAATTACCTAGTGGGTTGTCTATGATACCAACTTATTACCCCCACTTTTAAGCTGTTTTGAAAGTTCATTGACATAACTATGAGTTCCTTTGTAGACAGACTTTTTCTTTCAATTGACATGGAATTTCCTTGATAATCAACTCAAAATGCATTGTTATGCCTGACAGACGAGGACATGTTTAGGTCTCACTCTTTTATGCTGAAGGGTATTTTCACTTGTATTTTTCTATAGATTTTTCACATTTTTCATGTCATGAGTAGGTCTATAAGTTTGCATGGTTTTGGTTCATTTTTTGGCTTGTGATGTTCATGCTGAATTGTCATGAACGTGTTATGGTGTTGTTTACACCATCTGCTCCATCTAAAGCCAATGGAGGTTGGTGATTAGAGAAATATAATGAATGGTAATGGTTGAGTCAAACATTTTCAACTTTTGGTGAATTAGAAACATTGTTTTCAAGGCATTGCCTAGGCGACAAGACTCTGGCCAAACACCAAGGTGAGTGATCGCCTAGGTGAGGCACAGTAAGGCTGAACCAGTGGCATGGTTCATGAACAACAGTGGCCCTTGTTTTTTTATTATTGGATGTCTTGTCTATACATATAGCTTAGCCATTCTTTATATATATATATATCTCTATTTATCATGTGCTGAGCAATATTTCTGGTTAATTATGCTTTTCAACCTGGTTGACATTTGAAAATTATGTTCAGATTCCCATTGATTGCCTTATGATTGTCAATTTTGTTAACATTTAGTACCTTTTTCTACTATATTGCCTTCTTGCACATACACATGACACATATGCTAAATATTTGTGAGTAGCCCTTTTGTATTTATTAAATAGTGAATGTACATGGTCTAAAATATGGAGTATTGGGTACTTTGTTACATAAGCTAGGCTCTGCCTAGGTGCCTTGCCTTGGCTCCTAAGCAGTAAACGAGTGTCCACTGCCTTAGTCACCTAGGTCGCCTTAACAACCATGATTAGAAACTATAACTCTTTTGCTAGAAAATATAATCAACTCTGGCATATATGACATTGGTTTATCATTTAAATAGTTGTGTAACCATTGCATGGCCAATCAAGATATATGAAGACATCAATGGATGTTATGTGACACATGTTGGCAGTCTGGACATTGTCTCATGGGAACATCGGTGCAAAGACACTGAAAATGTAAGCATGATGTTTTGATATGTGGCAAAGAATATAGAAAAGTGTTTGACACAGCTTGGCATTTGGCAAATCACCTCATGGAAAGCTGTCTGATTTCCTAGTTGTACTAACTTGTGGAGAGGAATATGGGATCTCTGTAACCACTTTTGAGTCCTAACTAAGGGGAAAAGGATAGTGTTCCTTTCTGTTAAAGATGAGGAAGGACATCTTTTCTAAGAAAGTACTAATTAACACATGTATGGGGCATATCAAATATATGGGGCATATCAAATGTATGGCAAGATCAGCATTTTATGGACAGAGTAATGATCTTCCTTACTATGCTTTTTGTGCTTTTGCATGATTGTATTACTGCAGTATATAGCAGTAATGAGTAAGTGAAAAGCTTCAACAGTCTTAAAGAAATGGCTAACAAATATGTGTTCTTAAATGATATAGATACTTTCAGATCTCAGTGAACAAGTAAATCTGTCCACCTCTACCGCCTCTGCACTCTGCAACTGCTGCTGCTGTCACTGCAATGCCCCATCGGGGCACCTACAAGAGGAAATGAAGTGACCCCAAAATGAAACCATAAAAGTTGTGTGTAACATTACTCGTATACTCATTGTAACTAAGTTATTGAAGCCTTGCAAATTATAAAAATAGAACTGCTATGTTGGCCGCAGTTGGGCTTGGATTGGCCGATTTGGTCTATCTAGCTTGGATTTGAGCCAGGTACCCGAGCCCTTCTAGATTCCTCTTTCATTGAATGGAAGTATCAGCTAGTTGTGAGAGGGAATGCATAGTAGAGAGGAGTCTGTCAACATCCAGAGGCAAGAGATGATCTACCTTAATATTCTTTTTATACTTTTAAAAGCTAACTTGATTTACAACAATTTATAGCAATAACAAGAAGGATAATGTCAAAACCTCTAGAATGGGAATGTAATAGGAACAATATGGGAGCATGGATGGCAGAATCGCCGGGGTCGGCTCGGGAGCGCCCGAGTCTGGGTCGGGTCGGCGCCTCCCGACCCGACTGGCGGGGGAACTGGGCGAGATCCGCGGAGTCCGGTTGGTCGGGCCGGATCCGCCCGAGTCGCAGGACTCCGACCCGACTAGCGCGACTCCGCGGATCCCGCGGATCCCTCCTTAAGAGGGATCACGGGACTGTCTGCGCAGTCCCCCCGAGCCCCCCCTTCCCAGCCCCCTTCCCAGCCCCCTGCCCCCCCCCCCCCGCCGGAGCTGCTGCCCCTTGCCGCCGCCGCCGCCGGACCTCCGAGCAGGGCCGCCGCCGCCGGCACCACTGCTAGCCGCTGCCGCCGCTGCTCCCTCTCTCTCTCCTCCTCTCTCTCTTCTTTGAGGTGAGATTTTTTTATTTTTTTAAAATCTGAAAAAATAGAAATGTTAAATAGGCTATAGATTATAGATCTATAGCATATTTAACATGTTTATGACTCTCATTCTCCTAAATCTTCAAATTTAGCCCTAATTAGGGTATAAAAATAGGGATTTTGTGTCCATGAATGAAATTAATGTGCAATTGAGTGTTTATAGAACAATTTAGTTGATTAGAGTTTGTTGGTAGACTTAATTGCATTACATGGACTGTTTTCCCTGAAAATCCCCAAATACCCTTAATTAGGGTTTAAAATTTAGGGATTTTAAGTCTTAATATAATTATTATGTAATGAGTGTCTAATATAGTTATTTTAGTTGATTAGAGATTTTATGTACATTCAATTACATTGCATGATCTGTTTTATTTTTAATTCTCAAATTAAACCTTAATTAGGGTTTAAAAAATAAAAATTTTAGGTCATTAATATAATAAATGTGTAATTGAGTGTTCAATGTGGTCATTTGAGTTGATTAGAGTTTTGTATGTACATTATTTATAGTCTATGATATTTTTGATCATAAATTCTCAAATTAAACCCTAAATAGGGTTTAAAAATTAGGGATTATGTGTAATTAACGTGCAATTCAATTACATTCTTACACAGGAATATGGCACATCAAGAACATGAAGAGCAAGAGGTGGAGTAGGCCATTGATCCTGGTTGGGCTCATGGCACTCTCCTTGATGCCTCTAAGAAAAAAGTGAAATGTAATTGGTGTAGAAAGGAGATGTTTGGAGGCATTTATCGCCTTAAACAACATCTTGCTGGGATTGCTGGGAATGTTTCAAAATGTCCCCATTGTCCAGTGGAAGTTAGAAATGAAATAAAAGAATATATGAAGGGGAAGAAAGCAGAAAAAAGATTGACAACTCAGCAGCAACAAGAACTTCAAGATGAGCTTTCTGGGAGACAGATTCGTAGAGATTACGATCTACCAATTCCTGTGGATGATGATGAAGATGAGGATGATGATCCTGATCCTGAGTTTACTGCAGCGGCACGTGCTAGTCGCCGTTCTTATGCGGAGGAAGATGAGACGAAGGGGTTTAGGGACTTCAGGAGCACATTTGTCCAGAGATGACTCTAGGACATCTCTTCCCAGGAGTACACAGGGTCCTATGGATGCATATATGTATAGATCCAGGTCTGTAAAGCAACCAGGAATCAAGCAGGCATTGAAAGGAGTGAAATCCACTGCAAAGGCAGCAAAGGGTGCAATCAAAGGCATTGTAAAATGGTTTTTACATGCAGGTGTGCCGGCACATACGGCAGAGAGCCCATATTTCCAGAGTATGTTGGATGCAATTGCGGAAGCAGGGCCTGGTCTTAAGGCTCCTACAAGGAAGTACATTTATGATGCTGGGCTTGATGATGAATATGATGAGTTGAAAGGATGGGTGGGTACCTTCAAAAATATTTGGAAAGAACGTGGTTGCACCATTATGTGTGATGGTTGGACAGGGACCACAAGAAAATCCATGATAAATTTTCTTGTGTATTGCTGCGAAGGGTCTATTTTCTTTAAATCTGTTGATGCATCTAACAAAATCAAGAATGCAGATTATTTGTTCAAACTAATGGATGCAGTTGTGGAGGAAGTGGGTGAAGAGAACGTTGTACAGGTTGTGACGGATAATGAAGCGAGCTACAAGGCTGCGGTAGGTTGTTGATGGAAAAGCGACAACATCTCTATTGGGTTCCATGTGCAGCACATTGCATTGATTTAATGATGGAGGACATAGGCAAAGATTCTCATATTCATGGTATCATTGATGATGCTCAGATGATAACTTCCTTTATTTATAGTCATAACAGGATTTTGAATATGATGAGGAAGTACACAGATGGGAGAGATCTCCTTCGTGCAGGTCCCACTAGATTTGCATCCAATTTTATTTCTTTGAGAGCCTAATGAAATATAGGCATCAATTGGCCCAATTGATTAATTCTGCAGAATTTTTGCAACATGTAGACACTCTACGGCCTGATAGTAAAGATGTTGCTCTCCAAGTCCAAGACCTGATTAGCAATGCACGATTTTGGGAGAAGGTTTCCTACTACCTCAAAGTAATAGAGCCTTTGGTACTTATCCTTAGAATGGTTATGGTGACGACAAAAATGATATGGGATATTTGTACGAGGCAATGGACAAGGCAAAGGAAAAGTTGAGGGAAAGGAATCCTAAAGCATACAGAAAATGGTGGGCCATCATAGACAAGCGATGGGAGATGACTCTCCACCATGATCTTCATGTTGCAGGTAATTTATTTAATGTAATTACTTGCTGAATTATTAAGTCTTCTCCGTCATACTTAAACTTCTTTTATCATATGCAGGGTATTTTTTCAACCCTAGGATTCAATATAAAGATGATGTGCACAATGACGGAGAAGTGATGAGAGGCACCATGAATGTCATCACTCGCATTACAAGGAGCATGAATGAGAGATTAGACGCAGTGGCAGAGGTAGGATAATATATTTTAATTTGCATATGTATGTATGATTCATTTGTTGTGACATATGCCATGTCCTCTACTTTGTAGGTGGAGAGATATAAGATGAAAGTTGGGATATACGGAGGATATGACTTGACATATGCAGCTCAAAGACTCAGTCCAGGTGGTTTTACATGTTTGGGTGTTTGCCTAAAATCATAAATATAAGATTTCACCATCCTTATAATGATTAATGCTTGCTTATTTTATTGTAACAGCTGAATGGTGGATCCAAGTCAACTATCAGCAAGCTGGGACAAATCCCTTAGCGTATGTTGCAGTGAGAGTATTAAGTCAAACCACTTCCTCTAGCCCTTGTGAAAGGAATTGGAGTACATTCAGCCTTATTCACACAAAAATCCGCAATAGGCTGGGTGTGGATAGGCTAGAGAAGTTGGTTTACTGTCATTATAATATGCGTTTAAGGGTGAAGCAAAAAGAAGAAAGGCAAAAGATAGAAAGACGGAGATTCATGCAGCTAGCTGGTAGACCATTTGAGGAGGTGGTTCCTGAGATAGATGTTGATGAGTTGCTAAATGAAGAACACCCTTTACATGCTTGGGTGGAGAGAGAGCTGAGGGAGAGCTAGCTGACTTTCATCCTGATGATCGCCTGGTTCAGGCATGTGAAGGAGATGTCTTATTAGAAGAACATGTACCTGAGAGAGCTGAGAGGCCAGAATTAAGAAGATCTTCTACCGTACATGATACTAGTATTTCTTCAAGCCAGCCAGAATTGAGAAGATCTACCTCCCAATTAGAGCCCAAAAGAAAGAAAGACAAAGGCAAGAAGAAAGCAAAGCCAAACAAGAAAGAAGAACAGAAGAACCAAGAAGAAAATCACAAGAAGGTGAAGAGGACTCTCCCCAGGGGAGTGAGGAGAGACATATTGGGCAGCATTTTCTGAGGCTCCACCCCTGCCATCTCACTTGGCTACATTATATGAGGCAGAGAAACACAAATATGAACGTCGCAAAAAGAAGAGTACAAAAGAAAAAGAAAAAACCGATCACCTGATGATGATGATGGTGCTGCTTGCAGGTATTGGAGGAGGTTATGGCCTTGGGGGTATTATGTCAGGATATGAAGATTATTCACAACCACCCCAACAACAACAAGAAGGAAGCCAAGGGGAAGCACAACAGCAACATGGGGGATATGAAGGCCAACAAAGGCAAGCAGGGCATGATTGGGGATATGGGGCTTCATATCCACCATTTTTTAGTCCCCCAAAATTGCCATATTCAGATATCAGCTCTAGTAGTGGGCCTAGTTATTTGGGCAATATTCAAACTACTGGATATGGTAGTTTCTTCCCTCCGGGACACTCAGGAGAAAGTTCAAGTCCAACAACAACACCGCGAGGCATCTAAAGAGGATTCCAAGACATTGCAAATTCTTTGTTTGGCTTTGGATATACACAATATGGAGGACATGAGTATGTGCCACCTATTCAATCTCATGAGGTAGAGGATGAGGGTTCAGAAATGTCAAATTGAGAAGGTATTTTTATCTATTTCATGTTATCAACTTGTACATGTATACATTTTTTCAATGTATGAACTTAATGATTATGTCTTTAGTCATTGTTATTGTTCTTCATGGTACATGAACATGATACGATTTAAATTTCAGTGTGTTTGAATTTTGTATGTGTCTAGGTAATTTTCTGTAAATTTTAGCGAATTTTTCTGATTTTTTCTGAATTTTCCTGATTTTTCTTGATTTTTTTCCAATTTTTAAACAATTCTTTACTCTGGCCGACCCAGGGTCGGCCAGACTCCATTGGAGTCGGCCGGATCCAAGGATCCGACCCGACCCGAGTCGGGGTCGGCCGGGTCCGACTCACCCAGCCGACCCGACTCTGCCATCCATGTATGGAGTGGGGCATCTTCTAGTTTATGATTTTCATGTCCTTTTGGAGATGGCATGGGCTGGGGATTAGAATTGATTTTGTGAGCAGGAACAGTGACAAAATGGTTGAATCCTGCTTCCAACATCAAAGCACTGACATCCATTCAAGGTTTGCAGAATGAGATCTCGTTCTCATACTGATGGGGGTCAGTTCCCATCCTGGTTCCCATTTGGACTAAAGACTGTACGGTTCACTTGTTTGGGGACCAGTTTCTTTATGTATTTCTTTTTTAAGTTATACAAGAAGAAACAAAATATTAAACAGGTGTGAGAATCATTTTTTAACACTTTTAACATTTTAATTTTATCTTTGAATTTGATTTATTTAGGCCTTTTATTTATTTACATGGACATAGTCTAATTTAGTTCGTTTGACCTCCCCCACTAACCTCGTTAGTGTTAATTACATCAGCACAAAGGCTGAATACCCTTGATTAACCATCAGACAACCCCTTCGAAACAGAAGAGTGTGACTCACAATTGAATGACATGAATTGTACATGTAAGAAAATAAAGTTACAAGCATGCAATCTATTTTTTGGAATTTTCTGATATTTGTTTCATTTTTTATTGATTTTTAAATCCATTTGCTCATTTTTTGGTATTTTAAAATCATTGATTTCATTTTTTAATTATTTTCGTCATTTATTTATTTAAATTATGATTATGTGGATTAAATTAATGTTTTCATTTATTTATTTGATTTAAAAGGTGATTAACTTAAAGTGGATCAAAAATAACATGAGACATGACTTATTTGTTATTTTTATGTTATTGAAAATTAAATGACAATGTTTGTGAAATATTTTGTTAAGGTTGGTTGAAAAATTGATTGATTTTGATTAAGAAACCAAGTAGTGAAAAGTTTGAAATAAACGTGACACTACGTGTAATTATTCATATAAGGCATGATTAAATAACTGAAATTAGCCAATAGGCCCATTAACATCACACGTGAGAATACGTCAAATGCGGCCCAATTAAGCATCATTAGGCCCATTAAGCATGAAACATCATAATCATGAAAGATACAAGTCCGGCCCAATAAACAATTTGAGGCCCAATAAGAAGTTTGGTCCAATAAAGGAAGCCTAATGGACCTTGCTTAAGATTGAGAAAATTCAAATTGTGCCTTGCACAATGTTCTTTAGGGCTGCCTTGCAGACCCTTTTCCCAGACCGCCTTGCAGTCCCAAAGCCTTGCTCTGTGTTGAAGCTTCAGAAAATCTTCCCCCTGGCTTGAGGCGCCCCCCTCCTTTTTATAGTGAAAGGAGGAAGAACCCCGGCCGGGACGTTTGCATTCCTTCCTCGGAGGTCTGTATACCTCCATAGGGGGTTTTACATAATTTTGCCTTGGCTATTTGCGTTTTGGCCCCTGCCATTTTTCTTTTCTTCCTTTCTTCCCTTCTCCTTTCCTGGCCCGACCCTTCCCTGTTTGGCTCCTGCGAGACAGAGCAGGGGAAGGAGGCACACAGCCTCCTTCCTCCTCCCTTTCCCGTTCGGTGGCGGCGGCGGCAGGAGGGCAGGCCTACGGTAGCGGCGGCTGTGACTGGGGACGGCGGCGGCGCGCTAAGGCGACGACGGTGGCGCGCCCGAGCAACACCGACCACGCGCAGGGCTCCAGCGGCGGGAGCCAGCAACGGCGGCGGCAGGAGCACACGGCGGCAGCGGGGGCTACAGCGGCGTGGGCCAGTGGCAGCAGTGGGGGGCCGACGGCGGCACCCCTTCCTCCCCTGCCCCCCTTTCTTCCCCTTCTCACTGTGGGAGAGCCGAGCAGGGGCGACAGCCAGAGGAGGTGCAGGCCACGATGGCGGTGGCTGCTGCTTAAGGAGGTGAGGAGGGTGGCGGCTCCCTCTCCTTCTTCGTTTCTTCTTCTTCCTCCTGCAGTGGGGGAAGTCAGGCGGAGGCGGCGACTGGAGGGGGTACCACGGCCAGCCCAAGCAGGGGTAGCCCAGGCCCAGGCGGCTGGGCAGAGGTGAGGTCTCCTCTACTTTTCTTTTCTGTATTTGTTGGTTTATTCCCCTTTTTTTTTTCTCTTGTTCCTCCTGTGAGAAGCCGGCCAGAAATCTGGCAAAACAAATGCCCCCCACGAGACTGGCGTCCGAGAGTGAAACGTAGGGCGACTGTCTCGTGTGAATCTTTCCAGTTATATTTTAGCACGTTGCTCTTCGGAGGGTCCATTTCATTTGTTTTGCCAATTCATTTCAGTCCTTTTGACTTTCTTGAGATCCACGGTGGAGATATTATATTTGTAAACTTGAGATGTTGCAGCTTATGACATACTTGTAGTACACTTCTCATTTCTTTTGGACTTGCAGTGCCAATGACCATCATCTCATGACAACAATGCCAAAATCTTGCTTTATGTATCGAGAATTGTGACCTTGCTACAATATTTCTTTTGATAAGCTGCTTTATCTTTTCCTTTTCTCGTTCTTCTTCAGCAAAATCTGATCTTTGGTTGTTTTTGACTTACAGAGTTGGACCAATTTGGAGACTCAACTGGGTTTTTTACAAGCAGAGACTGCTATAACTTCTACAAAAATTGTGCAAGCCATGAATTGGCGTAAGATGACGACCTCGCTTATGCATGACAGAGCTGTTCGTGCCATTCTTTTGTACATGTTGACCTTCTGAGGACAGGCGACATTGGAACCTAGAGTTGCTTGAGGAATGTTGTTTTTTAGCATCAACACATGCTATCCATTCATTTTGACTTCTCCTTTCTGGGCTACCCCAAGGACCTATCTTGGGACCAAGATTTTTATTTGCTATATACATTGTGCTTCTGAGTTTCACCATCAACATGTGATCTTTATTGATAATAGGGGTTTTAAGGCTTCCCCAAAAGCCGTGAGCTATTTCATTTAGAGGATTAGGGCTCCTCTGGGGCCATAACATACTTGTGTTAGAGAATTAGGCTTCTCTAGGGCATGGTTTGACGTATCGCCGATTCGGGGCGAATCGGATCCGCCCTGATGCGATCCGATTCGCCCAGATCGAGGCGAATCGGGTCCGATTCGCATGATTATTATATATATATATATATATATATATATATATTTATGTATGTGTGTCAGGCAGGGTTGTGAGGAGTCAGGATCCTCTTCAGGCAGGGTTGTCAGGATCCTCTTATTTACCTGAATATCATTTAAGTAAATGTTATAATTGTTGTTTCATTTACTTAAGATATTACATGTAAATAAGAAGTACCCCCCATTTGAATCCAATAAAAATATCAAAAAAATCATATCTCTTACCAATAAAAAGTCAACTCTCCCACTGAAGAAGAAAATCGCGATTTCGATGATTTTAGCGAAATGCTAACTTTTTAATCTCTCATAATTTGGTCTATCTAAAAATTTGATAATTCAAATAAACCATATGGAACACTAAAAATCCAAAGTCCGGTAAAAAAAGTCAAACGTGCATGTGACTTCTCCAAGGGAGCTACTCTCCTACTGACAGCACTTAGTCTGCTCGAGGCATCTTAGGATTTGGTCAAACTTAAGCTATCATCACCTAAACTCATGAGATTTTTCACTTTCTAATTGTGAGAAACTAGAAAGTGACAATTCTCATGAGTTTGAATGATGATAGTTTAGGTTTGACCAAATCTTAAGAGGTCTCAAACAGACTGAGTACTGTCAGTAGGAGAGCGGTTCCCTTGGAGAAGTCACATGCACATTTGACTTTTTTTACCGGACTTTGGATTTTTAGTGTTCTATATGGTTTATTTGAATTATCAAATTTTTAGATAGACCAAATTATGAGAGATTAAAAAGTTAGCATTTCGCTAAAATCATCAAAATCGCGATTTTCTTCTTCGGTGGGAGAGTTGACTTTTTATTGGTAGAGATATGATTTTTTTGATATTTTTATTGGATTCAAATGGGGGGTACTTTCTTATTTACATGTAATATCTTAAGTAAATGAAACAACAATTATAACATTTACTTAAATGATATTCAGGTAATAAGAGGATCCTGACAACCCTGCCTGAAGAGGATCCTGACTCCTCACAACCCTGCCTGACACACATACATAATATCATATATATATATATATATATATATATATATATATATATATAATCATGCGAATCGGACCCGATTCGCCTCGATTCTGGGCGAATCAGGGATCGCATCGTGGCGGATCGGGGAATCGGATCGGATCGCATCGGATCGATTCGATTCGCGGCCGGGTGGCGGATCCATGCGGATCACAACTCGGCCCGCCCCTGATCCGCTCCGATTCGGGGGAATCGGGCCGATTCGCCCCGCCATGACAAACTATGCTCTAGGGCCATAATCTTGATGAGGAGATTTGAGGCTCCCTCGGCGCATATTTGGGTGAGTGGATTGAGACTCCCTCGGGCACGTATTTGGGTGAGGAGATTAAGGCTCCCTCGGGCACGTCTTTTGGTTGAGAGGATTGAGGCTCCCTCGGGCACGTATTGGGTTGAGAGAATTGAGGCTCCCTCGGGCACGTATTTGGGTGAGAGGATTGAGGCTCCTTCGGGCACGTATTTTGGTTGAGAGGATTGAGGCTCCCTCAGACGCATATTTGGGTGAGAGGATTGAGGCTCCCTCGGGCACGTATTTTGGTTGAGACGATTGAGGCTTCCTCGGACGCATATTTGGGTAAGAGGATTGAGGCTCCCTTGGGCACGTATTTTGGTTGAGAGGATTGAGGCTCCCTCGGGCATGTAATTTGACTTTTGGCTAGTTTTGACGACTTGTTAGCCAAAAGATGTAAATTTTGACTTGGCCGGCCATCATGGATAAAGAATGTTTATAATAGTGCGGCTGGCAGATTTTGCTCTTTCTTCTTTTTTTTTTTCTTCTTTTTTGTGTGTTCACATTACCAACCTCATCGCCCTTTCGGGTTTTCGCCAAGATTGGCCCCCTCTAGCTTTTTCTAACACGCCTTTGCAGGTTTTCGCGTTGAGGGGTTTACCCATTTTTGCCTGAGGCGTCCTTTAGAGTTTTCACCTCAGTCGGGTTTTAGACCTTTTTACCCTTGATCCATCATGATGAAGTGGTAGACAAAGTCCGTCGGGGCACCTCCTTTTTAAGCCCTTATTTATTTTATTTCTTCTCATTTTTTTTGGTAGGGAATTAAAGACTTCCCTGAGAGCCATGAGGTTTTGGATGCGGTAAGGAAATAAAGGCTTCCCTGAGAGCCGTATGATTTGAATTTGGATTTTAACTGGGTTGGCCGACCTTGACGGTGTGTTGGCCAGAAGCTTGGGTTTATAGTCGGTAGGGAATTAAAGGCTTTCCTGAGAGCCATAGATTGAGAATTTGGATTTATGTACGGTAGGGAATTAGAGGCTTCCCTGAGAGCCATGGATTGATAATTTAGATTTATGTGCGGTAGGGAATTAAAGGCTTCCCTGAAAGCCGTTGGAATTTGAATTTGTTTCTTGGGTTTTAATTGGGTTGGCCGACCTTGACGGTGTGTTGGCCAAAAGTTTGGGTTTAATAGTCGGTAGGGAATTAAATGCTTCCCTAAGAGCCATAGATTTAGAGTTTGGATTTATGTATGGTAGGGAATTAGAGGCTTCCCTGAGAGTCGTGTGTTGAGAATTTGGGTTTATGTATGGTAGGGAATTAGAGGCTTCCTTGAGAGCCGTGGGTTGAGAGTTTGGATTTAAGTATGGTAGGGAATTAGAGGCTTCCCTGAGAGCCGTAAATGTGTTTAGAGGATTGAGGCTCCTCTAGGGCTCGTGATTTGACTTCTGACCGGTCTTGAGGACTTGTTAGTCAAAAGACGTGGGTTTTGATCTTTGGCTGGCCTGAGCAGCTTGTTAGCCAAGAGATATGGATTTCGACTTTCGACTGGCCTTGACGGCTTATTAGCCAAGAGGTCTAGATTTTGAGCTTTTTGACTGGCATTGACGGCTTGTTAGCCAAAGAAGCTCATGATATGACTTTTGAGTGGCCTTGACGGCTTGTTAGCCAAGAGGTCTGGATTTTGAGCTTTTTGACTGGCCTTGACGGCTTGTTAGCCAAAGAAGCTCAGGATATGACTTTTGACTGGCCTTGACGACTTGTTAGCCAAAAGACATGGGTTTCGACCTTTGACTGGCCTTGACGGCTTATTAGCCAAAAGGTCTGGATTTTGAATTTTTCGACTGGTCTTGACGGGTTGTTAGCCAAAGAAGCTCGGGATTTGACTTTTGGTTGGCCTTGACTTCTTGTTAGCCAAAAGATATGGATTTTGAGCTTTTTGGCTGGCCTTGACGGCTTGTTAGCAAAAGAAGCCCAGGATTTGACTTTTGACTGGCCTTGACGGCTTGTTAGCCAAAAACATGGGTTTCGACCTTTGACTGGCCTTGACGGCTTGTTAGCCAAGAGGTCTGGATTTTGAGCTTTTCGACTGGCCTTGACGGCTTGTTAGCCAAGAGACATGGGTTTCGACCTTTGACTGGCCTTGATGGCTTGTTAGCCAAGAGGTCTGGATTTTGAGCTTTTTGACTGGCCTTGACGGCTTGTTAGCCAAGAAGCTCGAGATTTGACTATTTTTTTTTTTGGAATGAGAGTTTTATCTTTTGTTTGGGTTCTCCTTCTCTCTCTTTCTTTGAGCAGAGTTCGAGTTTCCCACACTTCTTATAAGGGCGGAAAGACACAATCATTGTTGTCTCTGTTGTAGCCCCTGAATTTGATTATTCATTCGAATGAACTTAGGGGTTGTTTCGTCATTGACAACTCTTATGTCTTTCCTTTTATAAGGAATGCGGGATAACTCATCTCGTTCTAAGAAAGGTCGAGAGAGTACCCCCTTTTTTCTCTTTATATATATATATATATATGTATACCAATTATGATGCCCTATTTGGGTTTTCACCACAATTAGCCCCCTCTTACTTTTGCCTGCACGCCCTTTCGGATTTTCATGCAGTGGGGTTTTCCCTTTTTTACCTGAAGCGCCCTTTCGGATTTTCATCTCAGCCGGGTTTCAAGCCTTTTTGCCCTTGACCCATCTTAAAAGAGTAATGGATCAAGTCTGTCGGGACACCTCGTTTTTAAGCCTCTTTTTATTTTTTATTTTTTAATTTTTTTATTCATCTGGAAGATCTTGTAGCGAGATCACTTCTATATCTTTAGTGTGTACCGGAACCGGATCCACCTGTTGTACTGTGTAGACGTACTCACACTCGGGAGTATGGTACAATTTCATGTGTCTGCCATTTAAAAGCGAAAACATAACATTTCCCTTTTGGTCGACTACCGTGTAGGCGCCACCTTCAAACACTTTGTCGACCACAAATAAGCCAATTGGCTATGAATTTACTTTTGGGTCGAGAGGCCATGACGTCTTTTTGCTTGACCATGACAAGAT
Source organism: Colocasia esculenta (assembly GCA_014218235.1). Classification (NCBI taxonomy): domain Eukaryota; kingdom Viridiplantae; phylum Streptophyta; class Magnoliopsida; order Alismatales; family Araceae; genus Colocasia; species Colocasia esculenta. The sequence continues at coordinate 118,493,882 of CM024753.1, read as the reverse complement.
CTCCCCTTTTTAAAAGCTCTTTCTTTCACTAGTTTGTCAAAAGCGCGGGATATCTGTGCTTGATAATTTTGAAGTCGTTGGTATGCAACCAAACGTTTTTCTTCCAAATTTGACAACTCTTCAAACCGCCTTTCAATTTCACTCCCCTCGTCAGTAGGGAGTCCGTAGTGGAGAGCTACCCTATAGGATGAGAGCTCAATTTCAACAGGGATGACTGCTTCGGTCCCATAGACTAGGGAAAAGGGCGAGCATCCTGTAGGAGTTTTGTAGACGGTGCGATAGGCCCATAGAGCTTTATGCACCTTTTCGTCCCAATTGCGCTTTCGGCCATTCACCAACTTGACCATGAGCTTGCATAAAGTTTTGTTGAAGGCTTTGGCTAACCCGTTGGCATGAGGGTAATAAACCGTTGATGTCCTCCACTCAATATGGAATTTTGCTATCAATTTGTATATTGTCTGATTTTTGAATGGAGTGCCATTATCAGATATGATTCGACTCGGAACCCCGAATCGATATATGATGTGGTGTCGGACAAAGCGAGCCACTGCTTCTCCAGTAGTTTCTTTCAAAGGTATGGCCTCAGCCCATCTTGAGAAATAATCTGTGGCAGCCAGTATGTATTTGTATCCCTTAGATGATGTGGGGAGGGGACCCACTATGTTCATTCCCCATTCAGCAAATGGCCATGTGGGCGTTGTTGGATGGAGCTTGCTTGGCGGTTTTCTTGACACGGGCTCATAGCCTAGCATTGAGGGCAGGTTTGAGCAAATCACTCGCAATCTGCAAACATTGTTGGCTAATAGAAGCCTTTGCTTTTTATTTTTTGAGCCGGATTGGTGGGCTCCACACAGTCCTGCATGTACCTCCTGCTTGACCATCTTGGCTTATTTCGGAGATAGGCATCTCAGCAGTATTGTCCTTTTCAGGTGTGAACTTATATAATGTGTCATTTATCAGCTTGTAGGAAGCAGCTCTTCGCAATAATTGCACTCGCTCCCCCCTTTTATCTGGTAGCCAACCATTTTTTATTTTGATGATAGGAATACGCCAATCATCTTCTCCTTGATTTTCATTTTCTTCCAGTGCATTTGCCTCAAAGGTCGTCAAACCATCATGGCGATTCAGGGTGCTTGGAAGCAATCTTCTGTTTTTTATGGTAATTCCCATTTCACCTTCCGGGGGAAGTTTAAGGGTAGATGCGAGCTTGGCCAATGCATCAGCCTGGGAGTTTTGACTTCTTCTGACATGTTCTATTTTGAAGTGGTAGAACCTATCGCTGAGTCTTGTAGTTGCCTCAAAGTGGGCTTTCAATTCTTCTTTTCGAACTTCAAAAATGCCCAACATTTGTCTGACGACCAGCAATGAATCGTCAAATACTTCAATACATCTTATGCCCATTTCTAGGGCGATTTCCAAGCCAACTATGAGGGCTTCATATTCTACTTCATTATTTGTGAGGGATTTCATGAGAGCACATGAATAATGTAATATCCCCAGTGATGCACCCATGGCCACAATTAAAGGCTTGCCCATGATAGGTCCCCCCAGCATAGGAGGACTGAGCAATATTGATTTTGTCAAAGGCTTTCTGACATTCATCATCCCATATGAATGAGGCTCCTTTCTTTGTCAGTTTATGTAAGAGTTGATACCTTCCATTCTTACTCTCGGAAGGATAATCTTTTTCTTGGATTTTCTTTGGGGTTTTGAACAACTCTTATTTCATTTGTGGAGAAATCCTCGTCCATCTGGGCGTCATTTTCATCCTTCCTTGTTTCAATTATTAGAAACTTTATGCTGACCATCTTTACAACATAGTGAACTGCGGGACCTTCCCGTGTCTCTCATTCGAGACCTCTTTTGGGGGAATGGTTGCCCCCAGACATTGGTAGGGTACCACATTTCTTGATAGAGCTTGGCTCTCATTCGACTTTGAACTTGAACATTTTGCTTCCGACATATTGCCTTTATATGCTCTGGCATGTCTTTCAGATCTTCGACCATTTCATTCAATTTAGTAGTGGCATCTTGTAGCCAAAATCATCTGGAGATACAGGCTTCCCTTTATAGAACACTATTGGCTGTCCTTCAGCATGGTAAGCCACAAAGAATTTTAGAGGCTCCAGTGTGCGGACCTCCTGTGGGATTGCCGTTTGTATGTGATTTAATGGCAGTGGTATGCCAGCTTCTATTACTTGGCTGATGGCATTAATTCCAAACTTGACAATGGGCCTATGCAGCTGTAATGGCCTTTCGCTCAGGCTCCTTCAACTGTATGTTGACCTTTACCATCAGTGATTTTTCCTTTTCTTTTTGGAGATGCCCCCACTATTTCTTTGCCTTTGTTTGCCTTGTTAAGGGGGCATCATTTTTGCTAAACTTTTGCATGTCTGTGGTGGAGGGATGATTGCAACATTGTCGCCCATTTTTGGCTCTCATTCTTTTTCTAGAGGAAGTTGTTCAGCCCCGAGGGGTACCAAACCTTTTGTCCCCTCCTTAATTGGTGTTTGAGATGGTTTCTCATTTATTGCCACTGCGGGCATTGGTTTATTTATTTCAACAGTAGATTCTTCCTCTTCTCATTCTTCTTTTGATTTTTTGATTTTCCTTGTCAAGACTGCCAATTCTTGGAGGATTGGCAGTCTTGACAAGTAGATTCTTCCTCTTCTCATGCTTCTTTTGCTATTTCCTTAGGGGGGCGACGCTACCGAGGTATGACTTTCTAGGTTGTTCTTTCTTTTGGAGTTTCTTAGGGACTGGCCTCTTGTTTGTATTCACCAGGGCCCAGCTAGCTTCTTGTTGCTCATGGTGGAATGTTGTCTGAATAGCACCTTCCACTACCTCCCTCGGGAGTGATATGCAGCGACTCTGGACAGCTCATCTAGCTATCCAGCCTGCGCCATTTGTGCTTGGCTTTCATTGGGACCTAGCCTGGGCCATAACATGGATCACGTTGGCAGAGAACGTGAGTTTTAGTTGTTGGTGTGGCTTTGGTGGATTTACCAAGTGCTCAGCCATGTCAATAATTCCTGCTTGAATTAGTTTTTCTACTCGATTTTTGAACAGATAGCAATTTTCTAGAGCGTGACCCAACACGCGATGATATGGGCAATAATTGGGCTTGTCCACCATTGCTGCTTCTTCTGGGCGCTTGGGCTCTGGGAGTGTCATGAGATTCTCTTGGAGACATATGTCCAACAACTCTCTTGTGTGCTCCCTGGTAAATGAATAAGGAGTGTTGAGCCTCTCACTTAGAGTGGGGGCTGATATCCTTTCTTCTTTCTTTGAATTTGAAGAGGCGGGAGTATCTCCCTTGCCCCCAGCTTTCCCCAGGGCTGCCGAAAAGTCCACGGTATTTACTTCTCGTGACCTGGTGTTTTCGTCTTTAGGAGGTTTACCCCTTCCATATGAAGCAGTGAGATTTTCGGCAAAGAAGATTTCTATCTCTGCTACTGTGTTGTTGAGATGTTCAAATGTCCGAATATTGGCCCCTAGGAGCTTTTCCTTAACTTTTGGCTTCAGACTTCTTTGACATAGTTTCATCGCATCTTCATGTGGTGGTGGTTGTTCACATTTCATGCTCATATCGCGCCATCTTTTGATGAAGTCTAGAGCAGACTCATTTTTGTTTTGTTTTAGAGATATGAGCTCTGCTAGGGTGACTCTTCTTTCTGTCACTCGGAAGCGCTCGAAGAACTTTCTTTGCATGTCTTCCCAACCAACTATTGAGTTGGGCTTCAGTCGGGCATACCACTGAAAGGCTGACCCAGTAAGGGATGTTGAAAAATACCTCAAGAGGTATGACTCTTCCGTTGCCAATTCTCCCATGATGCTCATATAATGAGCTATATGTTCATGAGGTGACCCATCCCCATTGAATTTTGAGAATTTAGGGACTTTTGGGTGCTCTGCTGGAGTTTTTTAAAGAGATGGTGTACAGGGTATGGTACCCTATACAGGTCATAGGTGGCAGACCCCTCGTTCTGTTCAGCCATCTTTGCTTCAATTATTTGTTCAATCATGGCCCTCTGAGAGACCATTGTTCCTTCAAATGAAGTATTTAATTGTGGTGCATCGTGCCTTTGTTTTGCGACATGCACCTCTTGGGTTTCCTCATGGCTTGAATTTGGATTTTCAATTGGTTTCCTAAACGTGAATTCCACACGGGGTGTACCTGGTAGCACATTTCCAGGCTGGGGTGCCACTGTAGGCAATGCTGGCTGGCTTGTTTATTGAAGTTGCTGAGGTTGCAGTATCTGTTGTGTTGGCTGCGGAGGCTGTAGTGGTGGTGATGGTTGTGGTGGCGATGGCGCCACCATTCCCAATTGCTGCATAAGGCTTTCTAACATGGCCTTTAGCTTCTGGTTTTCTTGCATTACCATTTCTAAATTTGGTAATGAGGGTACCCTGATATTAGGGTTTTTAGCATATCGACTCTGATCCAGAGGATGATTTGATGTGGTGGCAATGTCAGCAGTCCCCATGCCTCTTTCGTTCTGAGGTGGTGAGTCCATCTCCACATTTACTCGGTCAAGCCAGGCTCGAGCTTGCTCTCTTCTGCGACTAGATATCATGGGATGCTGCTCCATATTTGAGGTTTCTGCCTGGTCAGCTATTGCAGGCAGGTTGATGTTAGAGGCATAGCAGGTGTATATCCTCATGCCTTCTTCAGTGATCTGTATTGTTCTTCTCTTCTTCTGCCTAGGGCGTATAGTGGCACCCAGGTGTTGAAAAACTGATTTTCTATGGATAACATCATCCCTTTTGTATTCTTCTGATTTGAAATTTTGCCCTGTCTCCGGACTTGCTTGTCTTTTTTCTTGATATATCCTTTTTCTTTTAGATCCTCTTTGCAGATCAACCGGTAAAGAAGGGGTGCATTCTTTAGTTCGAGACTCTTGGAAGGCTCCCTTTGTCTGTCTGAGACATTTCTTCTTCTGAAAGCTTGTCACTTTGCTGGGTCTTGCTTCATGACCGCTCTTGTATTTTTCCGCCCTACAAGAGATTCTAGGGCCCTTGTCCTTCGGAATTCTTGGGCTTCTTCTTTAGTGACCCACACCTGTTTGACACAAGGTGGGTTATATATCTCATCCTTTTCAGCATTACTTTGTACTTTTTGAAGTTAACATTATCAAATTTGGGGTTCTTGATTTCAGCTTTCCTCCATTGTTTCTTCATATTTTTTTACCTTGAAACACGGCTTGTCTTGCCGCACTTTAGGCAGTATGCCGAAGCTATTCTTTACCGGTACGGTAGCTACATGCCACTCCGGTATCATTAGGGTCTCACTCCCATCCAGGTGGATCTGAAGATCGCCAACTCGGACAGTCTTGCCAGAACCTGAAATGCCACGTGTTGTGGGCTTCTTGTTAGACTTGCGCCTCCTATTCTTTCCAGCAGTTGGAGTATTGACAAAGTTGATAGCATAGGTTGTGAACATTTGTATCAAGTTGGTCTCCTGAGCTTGAGGCTCTTCTTTTGCTTGTTTTGCTTCGTGGGCCTTGGCAGCAGTAGGTAGTACGGCCGGTATCACGCCGAGGAAATAAGGAGACTCCACCACTGGCGGGAAATCTCCAAACCTGGTTGGTGTAGTAAGGTAGCCATTCCTTACGTGGTCCTGGACCACAAGTGGGCCGAAGAACACGCTCGGAGTGTGAGCAGTAGCCGCCATTGCAGAGTTATGACCTGCACAAAAAATTAAAATGTGAGTCCATCTTATTGTTAGGGTGTTGTCTGATGGAGAGATGAAGGGAATGGAGGTCTCCAATGGAGTCGCCATCTCTGTGAGAATCATTTTTTAACACTTTTAAAATTTTAATTTTATCTTTGAATTTGATTTATTTGGGCCTTTTATTTATTTACATAGACATAGTCTAATTTAGTTCGTTTGACCTCCCCCACTAACCTCAGTTAGTGTTAATTACATCAGCACAAAGACTGAATACCCTTGATTAACTATCAGACAATCCCTTTGAAACAGAAGAGCGTGACTCACAATTGAATGACATGAATTGTACAAGAAAGAAAATAAAGTTACAAGCATGCGATCTATTTTTTTGGAATTTTCTGATATTTGTTTCATTTTTTATTGATTTTTAAATCCATTTGCTCATTTTTTGGTATTTTAAAATCATTGATTTCATTTTTTAATTATTTTCGTCATTTATTTATTTAAATTATGATTATGTGGATTAAATTAATGTTTTCATTTATTTATTTGATTTAAAAGGTGATTAACTTAAGGTGGATCAAAAATAATATGAGACATGACTTGTTTGTTATTTTTATGTTATTGAAAATTAAATGACAATGTTTGTGAAATATTTTGTTAAGGTTGGTTGAAAAATTGATTGGTTTTGATTAAGAAATCAAGTAGTGAAAAGTTTGAAATAAACTTGACACTACGTGTAATTATTCATATAAGGCATGCTTAAATAACTGAAATTAGCCCAATAGGCCCATTAAACATCACACGTGAGAATACGTCAAATGCCGGCCCAATTAAGCATCATTAGGCCTATTAAGCATGAAACATCATAATCATTTGCATGAAAGATACAAGTCCGGCCAATAAACAATTTGAGGCCCAATAAGAAGTTTGGCCCAATAAAGGAAGCCCAATGGACCTTGCTTGAGATTTGAGAAAATTTAAATTGTGCCTTGCACAATGTTCTTTAGGGCTGCCTTGCAGACCCTTTTCTCAGACCGCCCTGCAGTCCCAAAGCCTTGCTATGTGTTGAAGCTTCAGAAAATCTTCCCCCTGGCTTGGGGCGCCCCCCTCCTTTTTATAGTGAAAGGAGGAAGAACCCCGGCCGGGACGTTTGCATTCCTTCCCCGGAGGTCTGCATACCTCCATAGGGGGTTTTACATAATTTTGCCTTGGCTATTTGCGTTTTGGCCCCTGCCATTTTTCTTTTTTTTTTTCCTTTCTTCCCTTCCCCTTTCTTGGCCCGACCCTTCCCTGTTTGGCTCTTGCGAGACAGAGCAGGGGAAGGAGGCACACGGCCTCCTTCCTCCTCCCTTTCCCGTTCGGTGGCGGCGGCGGCAGGAGGGCAGGCCTACGACAGCGGCGGCTGTGATTGGGGACGGCGGCGGCGGCCTAAGGCGACGACGGCGGTGCGGCCGAGCAGCACCGACCGCGCGCAGGGCTCCAGCGGCGGCGGCAAGAGCACACGGCGGCAGCGGGGGCTGCAATGGCGTGGGCCAGTGGCAGCAGTGGGGGGCCAGTGGCGGCACCCCTTCCTCCTCTGCCCCCCTTTCTTCCCCTTCTCACTGTGGGAGAGCCGAGCAGGGGTGACGGCCAGAGGAGGTACAGGCCACAATGGCGGTGGCTGCTGCTTAAGGAGGTGAGGAGGGTGGCGGCTCCCTCTCCTTCTTCGTTTCTTCTTCTTCCTCCTGCAGTGGGGGAGGTCAGGCGAGGCGGCGACTGGAGGTGTTACCACGGCCAGCCCAAGCAGGGGCAGCCCAGGCCCAGGCGGCTGGGCAGAGGTGAGATCTCCCTCTACTTTTCTTTTCTGTATTTGTTTGGTTTATTCCCCTTTTTTTTTTTCTTTTGTTCCTCCTGTGAGAAGCCGGCCAGAAATCTGGCACAACAACAGGCCATTGGGATTGGAATTGATATTTAAACCATAGTTTCACCCTATCACATCACTAAGACATCTACAAATATATAGATCAACCCTAAGACTATGTACATTCTGAAGAATAACTTATTTATACATTAAAAGAAATGAAAACAGTTGTATAAAGTGTCTAAACATAAAATTACTGAAGATAATTCTTTCCTTGCTTCAATATCTTATTTTCCTGTTTTATTTCTTTTTCCCCAATTTTACCATTTTATTTCGTTTTGTTTTTTGGAGGCTCCAGTCTTGGAGCCCGCTGAACTGGAAATGGTAGGGCTCGGTTCTGTTCCAGTCTGGGCCAGTCCTGTCTGGAGCAGCCATTTCTGAAGACCATTTGTTGAAGAAACTAGAAAGCAATGAAGGAATACAAACTCACATGTAGTCTTTGGCCAAGAAGCATGACTCAATCTTGGTGCTACTATGGGAGAAAGGATTCCTGTTTCTTACTTTTGCAAGTAGTTGTTGAGTAGCCTAGAAGGATGCATCAGATTGTAATGGAGTGATGAGTCTTTTGACTGAGTGAACGTCATCATAGGTTGTGAAGTGATTGGTGCAGGAAGCATGTGATGTCATTTTAAGTATATACTATATGATAAGATGCAAGACTGCTATAAGAGAAACCAAAATCTACCAACATACTATGTTCCAAAAGAACTTTTTGCAAATGTGACTTGTTAAGTGTATTTTCGTCATTTATTTTAGTCTTTATTTTATTTGATGATCGGCTTATCCTCATGTAATTTAAATTAATTACATATTTATTATGATGATTAACAAAACTATACAAAGTTTAATCTAACATATTTTCTATGAGTTTTGAGCACAGGAAATGAAACAAGGAATATCAAGCTAAATGGGTAAGTAGTATTTATTCTATAACAATGTAAGTTCAAAGCATGAAATTTTCTGAGTTCACATCGATTCTTTAGTTGGCATAACTATTTCCTTTGAATCATAACGATTTTCTCATACTCATCGATTTCCTCTGAAGTATAACGATTTCAGAAGAGTCATAACGATTTTCATACTCATAAGGATTCGTTATCGAGTTTGGTCATAACGATTCGTTAAGTGATCGCAACGATTTGCTCTCACAACGATTCGTTAAGTGATCGCAACGATTTGCCCTCACAACGATTCGTTAAGTATCGCAACGATTTGCCCTCACAACGATTCATTAAGTGATCGCAACGATTTGCCCTCACAACGATTCGTTAAGTATCGCAACGGTTTGCCTCACAACGATTCGTTAAGTGATCGCAACGATTTGCCCTCACAACGATTCGTTAAGTGATCGCAACGATTTGCCCTCACAACGATTCGTTAAGTGATCACAACGATTTACTTTCTGCAACGATTCGTTAAGTGATCATAACGATTTGTTTCTCGCAACAATTCCTTAAGTGATTGTAACGATTTGCTTTCTGCAACGATTCGTTAAGTGATCATAACAATTTGTTTTTCGCAACGATTCCTTAAGTGATCATAACGATTTGTTTCTCGCAACGATTCCTTAAGTGATCATAACGATTTGCTCTCGTAACGATTCGATAAGTTACATAACGACTCTGTCACTGTAACGACTCATCAAGTTACATAACGACTTGGTCGCTGTAACGATTCGATACATTTCACAACGATTCGTTTATAACGATTTGGTTATTCATATATAACGATTTATATATGCATCTGTTTGTTTATGAATTCATAACGATTCACTCATGCATATAACGATTTTGTAAGTCATGCATACAACGATTTTATGGAAGACAACGATTTGATTCTCGAGTTAATTTTCAATACGTTGAAAAGTCAAAGTCTTCACGCATATCTTTCTGTCAGCTGTGTATTTATGAAGACTGAACGTATCACTGCATGCATGCAGATGATATCTTCCATTATCGTGCTTCCTCTGTAAACATCTTTTTAGAAGAACAGAATGAAACTTCTATTTCTGTATAAAATCAATCTAACGTTGACTGACAACAAGAGACAACTTAGCTGTCTATTGTTTAAGCTCGTAATCCGTGTAGGTCTCTGACAGCACTCGTCATACAACGATGGACAAAATAGAAGCCAAAGGATATTACCAGGATCTTCTCTCTGTGTGTGCATGAAGACCGTTGAATGGAAAGCTCTACAGGACCATTGAGTCTAACGTATACCAGAGCTTAGAGACAACAGACACTTCAACGTTCAATTTTCAAATTGAAGATAAATAGAAGACTGAAGCTCCAGATTAAACAACAACCAAAACAACAATTGTGATACAGACTTACAACCTTCTGTGAGCTTTCCGAAGAGCGAAGCAAAGAATCCCATCTGTTCTAGCTCTTGCTCTCTGTGCTAAGTGTAGATCGTGAGAGAGCCTTTAGTTTTGAGAAGAGTTCTTTGTTGTAGATCCTTTCTTCTTAGTTCTTAGCTTTAGATCAAGTTGTGCTCTATAAGCTTGATCTAGGGGCTTCATCCCTGAACACTTTTCTTGTGTTGTTCCCTTCGGTGTGAAGGAAGACCTGGTGGGTTCCAGGGTGTTATTCCCTTCGGTGTGAAGGAAGACCTGGTGGGTTTCAGGGTGTTGTTCCCTTTGTGTGAAGAAAGACCTGGTGGGTTCCAGGGTGTTGTTCCCTTCGTGTGAAGGAAGACCAGCTGGGGTGCTGTAGTGTCCTTAAGGGGGACTGTACCCTTGTTAGTGATATCCTGAGTGTTGCTCAGCGACTGGACGTAGGACTCCTGTGGAAAGGAGGTCTGAACCAGGATAAATCTTCGTGCAGTGTATATGTGTTTATCTTTGCATTCATTTTTTTACTAACACTAACCGCAATCGAAGTGTGTGTGGGTCTGGGCCTGCTAGCTGGGCAACAAGTGGTATCAGAGCTAGTCTCTTCGATAAAGAAGAAGATCCAACGATCTGAAGAGAAAAGATCAAATGGCAGCCCAAGGTCACTCCGAAGGTCAGTCAGTCAACAGGCCACCGCTGTTCGATGGAGAAGATTACACCTACTGGAAAACAAGAATGAAATACTTCCTACAAGGCTTCGACTTTCAAATCTGGTCAATTGTAGAAGAAGGAGACCTTCTAGTCACCAACAAAAAGGACAAATGGGCAGAAGATGACAGAAAGAAGATTTCTCTCAACTGCAAAGCCAAAAGCATTTTGTATTGTGCCCTCAGTAAAAAGGAATTCAACCGTGTATCAGCCTGCAAATCCGCAATGGAGATGTGGGAAAAATTAAGAATCACTTATGAAGGCACGGATAAAGTGAAAGATACCAGAATGGACATTCTGGTGACACAATACGAAAGGTTCCAGATGCCGCTAGGAGAGTCTATAACCCAAATGTTCAGCAGATTTATAGATATTACAAACGGATTGGCTGGACTAGGAAAAAGTTATGAAATGGGAGATATGGTAAGAAAAATTTTGAGGTCTCTTCCATCTTCGTGGACTCCCAAAGTAACTGCGATAGAAGAAGCAAATGACTTGAAGAGAATGTCCCTGGAGAAGCTCATTGGGTCCCTCATGGCCCATGAGATAAACATGGAAAGGTTAGGAGAGTCCTCTAGCAGAAAGAAGCACTCCAACGCACTCAAGGCAGAAGAGGACATTTCAGAAGAACTCTTAGATGACAGTGATGGCCACAAAGATAATGAAGAAGAAGAAGCCAACCTGGCCTTCATGGCAAATACTGAAGAAAAGGGAAGCCTTCGAGCATCAAAATGGTACCTGGACAGCGGGTGCTCAAGGCATATGTCTGGAATCCGGTCAGATCATGGAGGAGAGTTCTAAAATGAAAAGTTTGCGAAATTTTGTGATGACCAAGGGATTGAGTACAATTTCTCAGCACCAAGGACACCACAGCAAAATGGAGTTGTTGAGAGAAAGAACAGAACTCTCTTGGATATGGCAAGGACGATGTTGTCAGAATATGATCTGCCAAGATATTTTTGGGCTGAAGCAGTCAACATAGCAAGCTACATCATAAATAGAGTAATGATCAGGCCAATTTTGAAGAAAACAACATATTAGTTGTACAAGGGAAAGAAGCCAAAAATTAGTCACTTCAGGACATTCGGATGTCTATGCTTCATCTACAACAACGACAAAAGAGACATTGGTAAGTTAGATGCCAAATCAGATGAAGGCATCTTCATGGGGTATGCTTCTAAACCTAAAGGTTATAGATTATTTAATAAACGTACTTTATTAATTGAACAATCAGTACACATTATCTTTGATGAAACTAACCCTTCCTTGAGAAAGGAAGTCGATAGTGACATTGATGAAACAGATGAGTTGTCCAAAACATTAAAGAACACATCAATTGAGGACAAGGAAGATCCACCTCTGGAAGACCTGCAACAAAGGGATATCTCTCATGAAAATCTTCCAAAGGAATGGAGATACAAGAAAGATCACCCACATGAAAACATCATTGGTGATCCAACTGTAGGGGTAAGAACAAGAGGTAATGTAATCCCATGTAATTACCTAGCTTTTGTTTCTCAAATAGAGCCTAGGACAGTTAATGAAGCTCTTACTGATGAATCTTGGATTTTAGCCATGCAAGATGAACTGAATCAGTTCAAGAGAAACCATGTATGGTCACTTGTTCCTAGACCATTAGATCATCCAGTGATCGGCACCAAATGGGTGTTCAAAAATAAATTGGATGAAGCTGGTGTGATCTTAAGAAACAAGGCCAGATTGGTAGCTCAAGGCTATTCCCAAGAGGAAGTTTCAGATCTAATGCAGACGCATAAGCAAGTAAGATTCTAATAGCCTCAAGTCTAGCTACAGGTGCATATGTTTCATCGATGTAAAGTCTGCATTTCTTAATGGTTTTATTAAGGAGGAAGTTTATGTAGAACAACCTCCAGGCTTTGATGACACTGAATTCCGAATCATGTTTTTAAATTACACAAAACACTATATGGTTTAAAACAAGCACCTAGGGCCTGGTATGAAAGGCTTAGCTCTTTTTTATTAAACTATGGTTTTATTAGAGGTCAAGTAGACAGTACTCTGTTCATTAAGTCTAAGGTCAAACATATATTGCTTGTACAAATCTATGTAGATATAATTTTTGGCTCTACTGATGAATCTCTTTGCAAGTACTTTGAGAAGCTTATGTAGGGAGAATTCGAGATGAGCATGATGGGGGAGCTTAACTACTTTCTTGGACTGCAAATCAAACAAGGAAAGGAAGGCATCCACATCTGTCAAGCTAAGCACATCAAAGAACTCTTAAGAAGTTTGCGTTCGATAATGTCAAGCCACTATCAATACCTATGAGCACATCAACAAGGATGGACAGTGACAAGGATGGTCAGAAGATAGATCAAAAAATCTACAGAGGTATGATAAGATCATTACTTTACTAACCGCCAGTAGATCTGATATATTGTTTAGCGTATGCATGTGTGCTAGGTATCAGGCAGACCCTAAGGAATCTCACCTAATTAGTGTTAAAAGAATTTTCAGATATTTAGCCAAGACTCATGACTTAGGTCTATGGTATCCAAAATCATGTCAAATTAATTTGGTAGGATACTCTGATGCTGACTATGCTGGATGCAAAATCGATAGAAAAAGCACCAGTGGCTGTTGTCAATTTCTTGCAGGATGTCTGATATCATGGTCCTTAAAGAAGCAAAATTCAGTAGCACTGTCTACAGCTGAAGCTGAGTACGTGGCTGGTGGAAGTTGTTGTACACAACTTCTATGGATCAAACAACAATTTGAGGATTATGGGCTACATATCAAGGCAATCCCCTTATTATGCGACAACACCAGTGCCATAAATCTCACCAAAAATCCAGTGCAGCATTCAAGGATAAAACACATTGAGGTTAGATATCATTTTATTCGTGATCATATAGCTAATGGCAACATAGATATTTCATTTATTGATACAAATAATTAGTTAGCAGATATCTTTATAAAGGCCTTACCTGAAGAGAGGTTTACATCTCTTAGAAGGGAATTAAGCATGTGCAAATTGTGAAAGATTTATCTGTATAAATCTGAAATATAATTATCAAAGTGTTAATTATTTTTCCTCCCCGAATTTAAGCAAACTTCCACAAACTTTTTTTTTCGGCGATTCGCTATTTTATAAGCCTTTATTTCTATCGAACTGGTCGTTTTGTCGTTTTCTGCCATCGAAGCGCCTCCGGTTTCGAAAAAGTCATTACTCCTTTGATATACCCGAAATCCATGTGGTAACGATTCACATCCCCTCTTCCTCTCCTTCTTCCTGCCTGAGGCGATACCCTAACGACTCCGGCATCGACTCTCCAAAAGTTTCAACCTCCATCTCCTTCCCGTGAAAAATCTCTTGAGGGTTTCTGTTCCTTTCTTCCTCTCAACCCTCCAGAAACTTTTCTCGTTCAAATCCATGGCTACTTCTAGTATTTCCGGCGGTATCGGGGGCTACAGGGCCGAGTTTCTCACAGAAGAGCAGCAAGAAAGATTCACCTCAGTGAAGATCAAGGTTTGTGGAAACAAAGCAGTGGACGTTGCAGATTTACAGAAAAATGGAATGGGCAGTGTGATTGCAGCAATGGAAAGGATGAAATGGTCCAAGATTGCTACTCTATCAGAGGTAAGCTACCCTAATCTTGTGAAGGCCTTTTACGTATGTTTGAAGACTGAAGAAGATGGGTCCTTGACATCATCTGTCAAAGGTACTCAGATTAAGATCACTCATGGACTCTTGGAGTCTTTATTTGGAGTCTGCGCATCCGGTCACAGTGGGGTACACACTGTGGACCCCCAGGCAAAGGGGTTAGGGATTGTTGGTCCTGAGTTCAAGCTTAAGGATGGGAAGCTGGATATCAACCAAATGAATGCCTTCAACCGCTTACTGCACTTCATTATCTGTCAAATATTGGTCCCTAGGAGTGCCACGTTCTCAACTTGTACCAGGGCAGATTCAGACATGATGTACTGGATCATCCAGAATCAAGAAATAAATATGGCAGAAGTTATTTTGGAAAGGATGAAGTTCGCATCTGCTCAGCTTTGGGACAAGAAAAACAAGTTGAATGTGTCCCTACCCTATGCTCATCTACTCACCAAAGTTTTTCAACATTTTGGCATTAGTTTGTCTGGTGAAGTGTTAGAAAAAATGGGACAAGCTATCCGCAGCAGAAATCTGAAGAAAAGCGGATTCTCTTTGGTTAATAGTATTTGGACCAAAACCTCCGTGGCTGAGGGTGATGCCATCATTGGCGAAGCCCAAGAAGTCTAGGAAGAGGCAGTAGAAGCAGCTGTAGCAGCATCAGTCCCACTAATTCAAGTGGTAATTCAAGAGGAATCAGCAGCAGCACCAGTAGCAGCTCTAACAGAAGAAGCAGTGAGTCAAGCAGCAACAGATGAACCAGCAGCAGCAGAGGCCAGAGTAGAAGAATCCGTGGCCATTGACAGTCTAATTGAAGAAATTCCTCCAGAGAACATTTTACCAGTTGTGGGAACCTCACCACTATTGTGGCATCCATTCTTAGAGATGTGCTGGAATCCATCTCTAGCACTCAAGGGGAGCCTGAGCAATCAAATAAACCAGCAGCATAAGAAGCTGTGGCATCAGGCCACACTGATGAGATAGTTATGGAGGAAGCTCCTAGTCAGAGGGAGCAAGAAGTGACTCATGATGATACAGTCATGGGAGATGCTCCCATTCAGGGGGAGCAAGAAGTTGATGAGCAAACATCTCCTCAGGGGGAGGGCACTGGGAGTGTGCCCTTAATCAATGAAGAGCATGATAATTTCGTGGAGCCCAGTGAAAGGCCAGGTGGCAAAAGGAAAAAAATTGCACATAAGAGGTCTAAGAAGAATCAACTGAAGGTTAATTTGAAGCCCATTGTTAAAAGATTGAATGAGCAAAGCGCAGCCCTTTCTTCCATTCAATCTGATATTCAGTCTATTATCAGTAACCAAGCCTCAACAGCTAACGAGATTGGAGCCTTGTCCACTGAAGTACACAACTTGAGAGATGATTTCAGAATGTTCAAGCAATTATGCAAATGGATGAAAAGTGAGTTTGACAGTGTCAAGAAGCTGATCTCTTCGAGGGAGCAATCCTCCTCTGCCCCTCCTGTTCCCTCTCCAGCACCAGTTAGCAGCTCAGGGCCTTCTGAGGCCAGGCAGCAAGGCGAGACAGCTGAGCCATCAGGGCATATTCCAGAGACATCATCAGGGCCATCTGGGCCACAAAGCATTACAGAGGAACCCGTAGCAATGGAAGCATCTGTTGAAGTTGTGAAGGCAGGGCCATCCGGGCCACCTGAGATTGTAGTTGAGCCACCAAGACCAGTGATTTCTGAGGATATGGAGCCAAGTGTAGAAGATCACGTTGTAGCTCCTGAGGCCCATGAATCTTCATCTCTTGCAACTCCAGCCCCTCCTTCACCACCCTCTTCATCCAGAGCACCTCCAGCACCCATCACCTTTAAACAACCCATGCCTCGCACCATCTCTTCCCCAGCTCCTTTTCCATCTCAATCCACCTCTCCTCCTGCCTCCTCTACATCCATTCCACCACCTCCTTTCATTTCTGAAGACCCTTCAGCCTCATCATCTGCTGGAGCCTCCTCTTCCTCTGTTCCTTCTTTAGATGGACCATCCATCTCACCTTCTTCTACTCATCAAACATTTCTCCATCTTCTACTCCTCCTTCCTTTGTCACCTTCATTCCTGAACGTGTTCAACTCGAAGGTCCATTTCTAGAAAAATTCGAGGATGAGTTGGAAATCTCCACCATCCAGTCTGTTCTGTCAGTTGCCTCTCATGTCCACAGGACTGCCTCCTCTAGTCCTATTTCTAAAAAGAGGAAACTCTCCATTGCTCTTGCTCTTCCCCCGAACCAAAATTTCTTCCTCTTTGGTTTTTCCTCACTATTGAAAATCGGAGGAAACCCCTCTATTGAGAATATCTTCAAAAATGTATTCTTGCCACCATTTTTGGTGTTCTTTTCTAAATCTGACTAATCACCTGAATGTTGTTCTTCCCTACAACCACCTCTCAAAAACTGATCAATCCAAAATCTTCAAAATGACTGAATGCAAATCTGAAGATCAGTGGGCCAAAGGGCACTCAGCTCTCTATAGGAAATATTTTCTACAAAGTCTGAAAGGTTTCCACCCAGGGACTCTCCACCCGCTCTCTCTGAGTGGTTTGTCATTCATCACAAATCCCTCTGGGCCCCTTTCATTCAAAAGGAAGTGAAGCTCATCAGGTACTTTTAGTTATTCAATGATTACCGGTATCTTCACAAGTTATCTGAAGTCAGTTGGGTCAGTTCCAGGGAGCAGTTGCTTCATTAAAAATTGAAAATCCAGTCAACTGCTCTTTCAAGGTGGATTTCGCCACCCTACAAATTCCAGACTCTGTATTCCTTCCTAAGCTGCATTCCTTGGTAATGGACTCCTCAGTGGGTCCTGTTATCTTTGAAAGATTCGCTCGCGTCATGGGAAGGATATCAGCTCAACAGGGCCGACTTCAATCCTTCCAAAGGTTTATCTTCAGAGAATTTCACCTAGGCCATATTTCCTCTGAAGTCCTTGCCCCTCTGCTGTCAGAATGTGAAAGGCTTTCTCCCACTGACTGGGAAAAGCACTATAATCAGTCAGCTCTTCAATTGGAAGCCTTGAACAGCTCCTTATTTAAGGACGGCAAGCCTACTCTCTCAGCTGAAGCATTCTTGGACCTAAATTCTATTAATTTAGTTCAAGACTCTTATCTTCAGTGGGTCGAGCGGTACAAGCTGTTTGTGGCATTGAAGCAAGATCTTTTGCAGAATAAGCTATTCTATCCTATTAAGATCACCAAATTTCTTCGGTTCGCCAGTTTTGGTTCATTCAGTACCTACAAACTTTCCCTTGGCACCGATGAATATGGCAATTTTCTGAGTACTCAGCGGCAGCTTCACATTCAAAGGATGGTACCTGACATGGGCCCATCTTACGATATTTCTTCTGGGGCGTTTTAGGCTTATTTTGAGGAGCAAGAACGACAGGCCTTGCCCATTATTCGTCGGCACGCCTCTCTTTTGTCTCCTGCTTTTTACATCCTTGTAACTCCTCAGGACAATTAAATATCTCTCTCTTACTTTCTCACTCTCTTTTCTCTCTTTCTTTGTCTTAATACCTTATCTTTTTGCTTAAATGACAAAAAGGGGGAGAAGTATAGCACTTCTGAAATACATCTCTTATGATTCCGAAATGTCACTAATTTTATTTCTAAATTGTTATTTCAGAACATCCTTGTTTAATGCTATTTTTGTCATCACCAAAAAGGGGGAGATTGATGATCAGCTTATCCTTATGTAATTTAAATTAATTACATATTTATTTTGGTGATTAACAAAACTATACAAAGTTTAATCTAACATATTTTCTATGAGTTTTGAGCACAGGAAATGAAACAAGGAATATCAAGCTAAATGGGTAAGTAGTATTTATTCTATAGCAATGTAAGTTCAAAGCATGAAATTTTCTGAGTTCACATCGATTCTTTAGTTGGCATAACTATTTCCTTTGAATCATAACGATTTTCTCATACTCATCGATTTCCTCTGAAGTATAACGATTTCAGAAGAGTCATAACGATTTTCATACTCATAAGATTCGTTATCGAGTTTGGTCATAACGATTCGTTAAGTGATCGCAACGATTTGCTCTCATAACGATTCGTTAAGTGATCGCAACGATTTGCCCTCACAACGATTCGACGATTCGTTAAGTGATCGCAACGATTTGCCCTCAAAACAATTCGTTAAGTAATCGCAACGATTTGCTGTCATAACGATTTGTTAAGTGATCGTAACGATTTGCCCTCACAACGATTCGTTAAGTGATCGCAACGATTTGCCCTCACAACGATTCGTTAAGTGATTGCAACGTTTTACTTTTTGCAACGATTCGTTAAGTGATCATAACGATTTGTTTCTCGCAACGATTCCTTAAGTGATTGCAACGATTTGTTTTCTGCAACGATTCGTTAAGTGATCATAACGATTTGTTTCTCGCAACGATTCCTTAAGTGATCATAACGATTTGCTCTCGTAACGATTCGATAAGTTACATAACGACTCTGTCACTGTAACGACTCATCAAGTTACATAACGACTTGGTCGCTGTAACGATTCGATACATTTCACAACGATTCGCTTATAACGATTTGGTTATTCATATATAACGATTTATATATGCATCTGTTTGTTTATGAATTCATAACGATTCACTCATACATGTAACGATTCTGTAAGTCATGCATACAACGATTTCATGGAAGACAACGATTTGATTCTCGAGTTAACTTTCAATACGTTGAAAAGTCAAAGTCTTCATGTATATCTTTCTGTCAACTGTGCATTTATGAAGACTGAACGTATCACTGCATGCATGCAGACAATATCTTCCATTATCGTGCTTCCTCTGTAAACATCTTTTTAGAAGAACAGAATGAAACTTCTATTTCTGTATAAAATCAATCTAACGTTGACTGACAACAAGAGACAACTTAGCTGTCTATTGTTTAAGCTCGTAATCCGTACAGGTCTCTGACAGCACTCGTCATACAACGATGGACAAAATAGAAGCCAAAGGATATTACAGAAGATCTTCTCTCTGTGCGTGTATGAAGACGTTGAACGGAAAGCTCTACAGGACCATGCAGTCTAATGTATACCAGAGCTTAGAGACAACGAACACTTCAACGTTCAATTTTCAAATTGAAGATAAATAGAAGACTGAAGCTCCAGATTAAACAACAACCAGAACAACAACTGTGATACAGACTTACAACCTTCTGTGAGCTTTCCGAAGAGCGAAGCAAAGAATCCCATCTGTTCTAGCTCTTGCTCTTTGTGCTAAGTGTAGATCTGTGAGAGAGCCTTTAGTTTTGAGAAGAGTTCTTTGTTGTAGATCCTTTCTTCTCAGTTCTTAGCTTTAGATCAAGTTGTGCTCTATAAGCTTGATCTAGGGGCTTCATCCCTGAACACTTTTCTTGTGTGTTCCCTTCGGTGTGAAGGAAGACCTGGTGGGTTTCAGGGTGTTGTTCCCTTCGGTATGAAGGAAGACCTGGTGGGTTCCAGGGTGTTGTTCCCTTCTGTGTGAAGGAAGACCTGGTGGGTTCCAAGGTGTTGTTCCTTCGTGTGAAGGAAGACCAGCTGGGGTGCTGTAGTGTCCTTAAGGGGGACTGTACCCTTGTTAGTGATATCCTGAGTTGTTACTCAGGAACTGGACGTAGGACTCCTGTGAAAAGGAGGTCCGAATCAGGATAAATCTTCGTGCAGTGTGAATGTGTTTGTCTTTGCATTCGTTTCTTTACTAACACTAACCGCAATCGAAGTGTGTGTGGTGTGAATATTTTGTGAACAGGTATTAGTTGACAAATTGTTTTTAAAAGACCCATTCACCCCCCCTCTGGGTCTGCTAGCTGGGCAACATTATTGACAATTAAAGAATCATCTTCTACCAACTTGTGAGTGGGGTACGCATGAGCCAATGCAAGTCAAGTTTTTACATGTTTGCCCTCGAGCTTGATTTGAGCCCTAACCATGGACTTCAGCTGGGGATCTCAAACAAGCCAAATTACTGCATGATAGATCTATGTATTGCTTGAATATGTGGGCCTTTGGTTTAAACTCCATCAAGCTCAAATGTAGACTTACCATCAACAGAATAAATTCCATATGACCAGTTGATATATGTTACGTGCCAAAGGAGCATGTCTTGAGACTTGATTTCAAACTTGGCTTGTTTTAGTAAGCAAGCTGAGCCAAGTATAGCTGAATTTGGGCTGAACTTGAGTGTCTGCCGAGCAGCATGGCCTATTCCCAGTCTGTCTTGTGAGAAAACTCTTGGAACTCTTGAGAAGGAGAGAGATGGAGGTAGGAATAGAAAATGAGAGAAAGAAGAAGAGAGGAGAGAAGCACAAGAAGCTGACCTGCACCCTGTGGCTTCAAAATTAACAACTGGAGGTCCTTTTCTCTTCTATTATAATTAGGTTAAGGTTAAAAGTACATGGGGACAGAACTACCCCTCTATATTAAATGGAATAACAACTTACCTACACAAGCATACTAACAAGACAACAAAGGAAAACAATGACAAAGATGCCCCTGACAGGTCTTATTTCCTACGCTCCCCCTCAAGCTGAGCATAGACATAAAACATGCTTAGCTTGCCCATGTTGGAGTTAAAGCAAGCAAGTCTGTCCTTTGGTGAAGATATCAGCCAGCTGACTGTCTGAAACACACGTCCATACAGAGTCCAATTTTTCTCAAATAGAGTGGTGATCAGTCTCAATATGCTTTGTTTTATCATGCTGAATGATATTATTTGCAATATGGACCTTTATTGTCACAATACAACCTCATTGGTAGATGGACTTCAATTCAAATGTGCTGTCATAGTAATTTCACCCAGATCTTCTCGGTGACACGATCAGCCATGGCCCTATATTCTGCCTTAATGGTGGACCTAGCACACCCTATTTTTTTTTTTAATATAGCCGGACCAAAAGGAGAAGGTAGGGGCATCCTCACAGTGTGAGAGGGCCACTACCATCACCAAGCGGCTAAATTTTGTATTATATAAGGATGAAAGGATGAAAAAGGGAAAGTACAGAAACGGGGCTAGGGCCTGAAGGTAGGACACCCCACCTTATCAAGATGGTAGGGGCCCTTAACAACATGTGGCAAAACAGCCCCGGAATCCCAAATAGCACACCCTATTTTGTCTTGCTTCTTCAAGCCAGGCTTTTGCCCAGGAACAAGCAATATCTAGTCAAGGATCTCTGATCATCATGAGATCCTGTCCCAGTCTGTGTTAGGACAAGCTTCTACCCTCTGACGATCAACTTAAGAGAATAAGATCCCTTTGCCTGGACAGGACTCTGTACATGAGAATATGTTCAACCATTTTCATATGAGGTACTTGCACAGTATGCATCAATCGACGCTCACCACACTCACTGCGTACGTCAAATCTGGCAATTGAGTCCAAGATAAAGTAGTCTACCAGCCAGATGTTGGCACTTGGCACTATCCTTTTTCTGCCTCAAATAAAACTTCACCCTCAGCGGCACAAAGGCCATGGTTGACTTCAATCGGTGTAACAACTGCTTTACACCTTAGCTTCCCTGTTTCCTTGATTAAATCAAGTTCATATTTTCTCTGGCGGATGTATATACCTTTCTGAGATTAGGCAACCTCAATCCCAAGAAAATACTTCAGCTTTCCCAAGCTTTTGATTTCAAATTCCTGTGCTAGATTTTGCTTAAGTTTGCTGATTTCTGTGAAAACCATCTTGTTCTCCTTGTTTATGTTCTTTCTTTTCTTTTACATTGTAGTAATCTAAGCTAGGGATGCAAATGGGTGGGATTTGGCTCGGATATAGGATACTTCCCTAATCGAACTTGATGGCCAGAAAAATTACCCATAACCACATCTGGCACAAAGGGCCCTATCCCTTAACCCTGTCTGCTAATATTGACGATATCAAACATGTTTCAGATGCTATTGATATTTCTTAGAACAATAAAGAAATGCTGCAACTTTGTACAAAATTCTGGAAGGACCTAAACAAAGATCATGTCGAAGTAGCTCCTAGTCATAAAAATATATTCAAATTTGAAAAAACATAATCCATATAAAATATATATAGTTCCTCATTCCGAACACGAAAGTGTTGTGTAATAAAATCCTTTTGATGCAAACAATGTACAAATGAAATGACTAGAAATTCATACATATAGATCAAAATTCCAACAAAGGATTTGTGAAATTAAATCATGGAAGCACTTCTTCAAAAGGTATAGAATGTAATACATAGAAACTGATGCGGAACACGGAGGGAAAAGGGAGAGATATGGCCGGAGTCTCACCGGAGAGGAGGTAGAAGGTGGAGGATGAAGCCTTCTCGGCTGGCCTTCGTGGCAAGGCTTCGCGCCAACCCTTCGCCGGTGTCTCTCCGTCGCGGAGGAAGAAACAGAGCAGCGGCTCAAGCTTTTCTCAACTCAAAAATTCTGTTCTATTTTTCCAGAGTCGTGGTGTACATGTACTTAAAGGGGCTTGGGCTAATCCCAATTCCAATGGACTTCTAATTAAAGACAGATTCTATCCCTAACAAGACTTAACATAATAAACACCTAAAGAAAGAAAAAATACAGATTCTTACCCAAATTGGACTTGACTCAAACATAGAAATGAAAATTACACAATAAAAGCTAATTGGACTCTAATATGACTCTTTTGGACTACTTTATCCTTGGACTTAAAAATAGTGCGAAAATTGCACCAAAAATTACAGAAAAATAAAAAATCTTCAAATGGGCTCCAAATAGGCTTGAACCATCGCTTGGGTTTCTCGCTCCCCATCATTCTCCCCTGGTTCGAGAAAACTCGTCCTCGAGTTTTGAAGTGTCGCAATATCCATACAAGTGGCAGGAGAATGATGAAGTCATGCACTAATAAAGTTGCCATAGGGATATCCAAACCAATAAATCTTCTGAATAGTTGTAGTCTGCATAGAGTGTGTGCCTGAAGATCGGACCATATCATATCATAGTTGCACTGATCTTTGGTAACATCTGGCGGTTCACTGGTTGCTGTCAATGATGGGCTTATCTCAAATATATCATCACATATCAAGTGAAGTCCAGACTTAACGAATAAGTCTTGATCCCAAGTGTCAACAAGAACTGTCTTCACACATACACGCTCAATAGTAATTACCAACTCCCATGGCTTTTCGTCAATCACAGTCTTCTCTGGAAGCGCTGGCTTGGCAGCAGGAGAAATATACTTGAGAAAACAAAATTTACCTCTTAAATGCGGTGACTGGATGATGCACTCGTTTGAGTCGAAAGTAACATGTCGCTCTTCCAACCACTCTTTTCCCAAAGTAATGTAAGATCTCGAGGGATCAATAGTGCACCAAGCTCCATCAAAATATTAACTGGTCTCTTTTGAGTTCACCTAAAAATTTTAGGTGAAACTCTACAAAAGCTTGATCACCATCAACAATGATCTCACCAGTTTGCAACAAAATGTCAACAATAGCCTGAGAAATATAGTTGTTCTGATTCTCTTCATCGAGTATAATTTTTGTTGGCTTCTCATTTGGTAGAAGGACGAGAAAACTAAAATTCATGTGACACATGTAAGAGATTACCCAAATTGATGTGACATTGGATGGACGGCTGTAGGGCGTGGGCTGCTGAGTGACTAGAATTCGTCGAGACGATCACAACGACGCAAACGGCACGCAAATCGGAGCACGAATGACGCTTTTGTGCTGGCGGTGCAATAACAGTGCTGGTGCACCGCCCAGGGTACTGTAGCGAACCGGCTACTGTAGCGGACCTGGGTCTGGCCTAACCCGGTCAACCCTGAGTTGACTGGTTCTCCTTAAAAGGGTTTGCTTTCTCCTTCTGTCCTGCAAGAACCAGAGGGGGATGAGCAGAGAGCGGGAGGGACAGGAAGGGTACGGCGGCGGTGGGGCGGCTGCCGGCGACGCGGCCCTTGCGGCGGTGCCGGAGGGCAGGGCCGGCGGCGGAGGCTCCGGCGACGTCCCCTTCTTCCTTTCCTCCCCTTTTCTTCCTCGGCGCGGGGCGGACTGGAGGGGCAAGGTACAGCCGGGCGGGAGAGGGAGACGCGAGCAGGGGAGGGACGAAGGGGGCGGGCGGGGTGTTAACAGAGCAGGGGGGGCGCGGGGCTCGCGGAGGCGGGGAGGCCGGGCGGTCACGGGGCGGCCGGCCTGGGGCTCGCGGGGTTGAAGGGGCACGCGGGAGAGGGGCCACGTGCCCAGTGGGCTGTGGCGCTGTGGCAGGTAGGCGGGAGAGGCGGGTGGCTCGCGGAGGACGCAGGGAGGGCCTGGGGATGGTTCGCAGTGCGGGAGAGGGGGTCACAGAGGCAGGGCGCGGGGTGGTTCGCGGAAGCGGCGTGGCGGGGCGGGCTGGGAGGCGGACCAGGTGCGCTGGGGGTGGCGAAGCGGGCCGCACGCGCGGCGTGGCGATGGCGCGCGTGAGACGGCAGGGCGGACGCGGCTGGTGTGGCGGGGCGCAAGGCGGACGCGGGAGACGGCAGGGAGGAGGTGTGGCTACTGGGCGAGGTAGGGCCGGATCCCGGCTCCGTGGAAGGAACCGAAGCCCGCTCTGATACCAATTGATGCGGAACACGGAGGGAAAAGGGAGAGATATGGCCGGAGTCTCACCGGAGAGGAGGTAGAAGGTGGAGGATGAAGCCTTCTCGGCTGGCCTTCGCGGCAAGGCTTCGCGCCAACCCTTCGCGGGTGTCTCTCCGTCGCGGAGGAAGAAACAGAGCAGCGGCTCAAGCTTTTCTCAACTCAAAAATCTGTTCTATTTTTCCAGAATCGTGGTGTACATATACTTAAAGGGGCTTGGGCTAATCCCAATTCCAATAGACTTCTAATTAAAGGCAGATTCTATCCCTAACAAGACTTAACATAATAAACACCTACAGAAAGAAAAAATACAGATTCTTACCCAAATTGGACTTGACTCAAACATAGAAATGAAAATTACACAATAAAAGCTAATTGGACTCTAATATGACTCTTTTGGACTACTTTATCCTTGGACTTAAAAATAGTGCGAAAATTGCACCAAAAATTACAGAAAAATAAAAAAATCTTCAAATGGGCTCCAAATAGGCTTGAACCATCGCTTGGGTTTCTCGCTCCCCATTAGAAACACTTCTTGGTTACGTCGGCATACCACATGCTTGTAGACGGGGGTCTTAGACATGAAATGGTGGACCAGATTTGGGCTCCCAAGAGCCCCCTCAAGGTGAAGGTCTTCATTTGGAGGGTATCTCATGGGAGGTTGCCCACCTGTGATAAGCTTTCTCATTTCCTTCCAGATATCCCTACACTCTGTTGTCTCTGCGGGGAAGATGAGGAGAACTTGGATCATCTGTTCACATCTTATTCTTACAGTAAAGGACTTTGAACTTTGATCGGGCAATGTATTCAGCTTCCCATTCCTAGCTTTCAGGGGGCTCAACACACTTACAGGGATGGAACAGCTGTTTCTTCATCAAGGGTGATCTGGTGGTGTAGTGGCTCATTTTGCATGCTACTCTTTGGCCGTAGGGAATGAAAGAAACAGTAGTATATTCTGGAGAGAGACGCAGTCAGAGGAAATGATTTTTCATTTTATTAGGAGCAAAAGTCAGTTGTGGGCTAAACATTTGGGAAAGATAGAGAGCCCCTATTCCCCCCTCTTTTTGTGTTTGGGAATTTTAGGTGTTGGTGGCAGCTACTTTTGTATAGAGGTTTTTGTCGTTCTACCTCTACACCTGTTCATCCTTTTCTTCTATCAATATAATTTGTGGTACCATCCACATTTAAAAAAAAATACATATTTAAATATGGTTTAATTCATATTGGAAGTTAACGATTACTGGGTCTAGTGTAGGATGCAGCCATTACTTTACCCGCTATGTATCTTTTTTTAGAAGGTAACAGAAGACTGGTTTTCATTTCATTGGAATAAGTGAAAAAGTACACGAATCCCAAAAAGGACCTTGTGATATGGGACAAGGATGGAGAGGATAGGGGAAGGGAGGGAGAGATGGGCTTCACACCCGGAGGGAGAGGGCTTCACGCCGAGGGCTTCAAACTGGAGCTTTTCTTTTGACTATTTCATTCTCTGCTCAAAACAGAAGCTTACATGAGCTTATATAGGGGTTTGGGCTACTCCCAAGTCCCAACCCTAGCAAGTCTCAAAAGTAACATCTTGACCAAAATACCCTTGTATCCTAAAAATAGTACGAAATTCGTACAAAAAATTACAGGAAAATAAAAAGACCCAACATTAGCTTCAAATGAGCCCAATTAGACCATACAAATTAAAGACTTAATCCTATCCTCTTAAGACCACTAACTTAGACTCAAATAAAGATAAAACTACATAATAAAATAAAAATGATGCTACTACGACTCTGTTCGTCTTCCACTAATCGAGTCTGATGTCCGACGTCACGAATCGTGCTTTGCGTCCGTCACGAGTCTCGTTCCGCATTACCTTGGGATAAAGAAAGAAAATGAAAGTGAATAAAATTAAGATAAACGAAAAAGAAGACCACAGAACTAGCATTTCAGTTGAGACAATGCTAAACTTGGAAGGGCACCCTTCAGAGCTTGTAAGGTACTCTATGGAGTAAATTTCTCTGCAATTTAAACTTGTAAGTTGGAAACAACATCAGCTTCAGTACTGTCGGTTCATGAGTTTTGTTCCACTCTACAATCCAATGAGTTGCTCTCCTCAGGTTGTCGAAGACTTAAAAACATTTTTTCCCAAAAAACTCTTCAATTTCAGCTTTTCCAGGTAGCCACATCACAGCAGCAGCAACACTGAATGATTCATCTTTATCTGTACTTTAAGGTTTGAGGTTTGTTTGCTATGCATCTTGGTTGAGATTTATGTCTGTTACTGTTTCCACTATGTATATTGATCTGAAAAGTGGTCTCTTAACCATGCTTTAAGCTAACAAATGGTAGAATAAACGGGTTATTGGTTGCCATTTCCATCCTTAAATTTAAGGCGGTATTTTGGTAATGACAGCATGTTAGAAAACACAATAACAACCACCCCTCGTGGGCAGATAGTTGTTGAATGATGCCATCTGAGCTTATGTTTTTCAATTCATTTAGTCTTTTCTAGCAGTCAGTCACTTGTTTATTCTACTTGACCATGTGACTTTAGCTAAAGTTAAGCAACCATGAGTTGATGTGGTCATGTGACCAAGTTGTGGTCAGTTTAATGGTTGTGGAATTGATCAATTGCGTTGCCCTCCTATGTAGTCAGAGGCGAGGAGGCGGCCGAGGCGATGAAGGAGTTGCCTCAGCCTCAGACACCTAGGTCATGGCCTAGGTGATTGAGGCGATATGTTATTAAATAAAATATAGTTCAGAAATATGAATGTATATAAATATCACCTAAATAGATGCATAAACAACTATATTGCATAAAACTATCATGCCTGTGTACCAAATTATTGTATAACTTGCTAAATCCCTTCATTCCTACATGTATTGTTTCACAACTACATTGCACGTAAATGAACTCACATTCATACGTATAAATATACTGAATGATAATAGAAAGTAAGCATTTTTAGCTTAAATGGGCCTCTTTAGGGGCTGAACAGGGACAAGGAAGGTAGCTTAGAGGCCTGGGCTTACCTAGGTGACATGGGCCCGGGAGAGGTGACTTGGCGCCTCCTCACCTGACCTCGTCGACTAGGTGACCGCCTCAGTTGTCTTTGATTAAATAGTTCCCCTCTTCTGCACTCGAACTAAAATAATCAATCATGTTCTGTGGACATATTTTGATGCTACCTTTTGTGTTTTCCTCTCTCGTTATCTTTGTTCTTTCTGATTTGGTTGCAACATTTCTTAGTATCTTATAACTTCTCAATGAAATAGGTGCATGGAAGCAACTCCAAGTTTAGCTTGTGCAAATAAATGTGTCTTCTGTTGGAGACATCATACAAATCCAGTTGGAAGGAGCTGGCAGTGGAAGATGGATAATCCCTAGAGATTGTAAACACTGCCATAGACCAGCATACGAAAATGATAAAGCAAATGAAAGGGGTCCCAGGTTAGTTGTATTCAGTATTCTTCTGTATCACAATTCAGAACACTGTCATTATGTAACCAAGTATTGTTGACTTGTATTTGTAATATATGGATGATTCATCTCTCCTTGTTTGGAGTTGGTATGGTTTATTGGTACTGCCGAATGAAGTACTGAGTACCAAGGACAAGGTGCGAAGTGCAGTAGCATGTGCACTTAGATCTACATTTGACTTGCCTAGGTATGATGGTAAATGACTAAACAAACTTAATGAACATATCGAAAGTCTGAGTGGTCTGTAATGTATAAAGTATAAACATGTTCCTTGTGACTTCATAATCTGTCAGGCTCTAGCTTTTCTAATGGATGCTACTAATGGACTCCTGGAGATGCTTTTTTAATCTTAAACCCATCCCTAGGAATTGCAATTTTTTTTTAAAGTGGGTAGTACCATGGATAAATTAGAAGAGAATGGGAATGTACATGTATAGGAAGTCCAAAAAACAGCCCCAAAAGAAACACCCCTCCAATACCCCTATACAAGGAAGCACACACCAGGATAGTGTGAGCACATTACAGGGTATGATCCCCGACGCACAAAAAATTCCAAAATGAAATTATCCCTAACACCCCAAAGAAAGGAAGATGAGAAGTGATGTTTCCCCACATTAGAAAGATGCCTCGCCCAAGATACCACCCCCTCAGAAAGGAAGGAGAAAGTTCTATCTGCCGACCTCGACTCCCTGTTAAAGATTCGTCTGTTTCTTTCACTCCAAATAGCCCAAAGAGTGGCATGAAGGACTGGCCACTACAGAATCGAGTCACCCTTTAGCATCCATTTCCTATTCCACTTGAGAAGGAGCTGATGGGCCCCCTTATAATATCCCAAAGTCTGCTGGAAGACCTGGCCAAACCTTGTCCATAAATTCTGAACAAAAGGGCAATGAATAAACAGATGGTCCATATCCTCCTCTTCTCTGCATAAGCAACAAACTGTTGAAATGACCAGAAGGAAAGGGACAAGTCTATCACGCGTTGACAGCAGGCCATGAGGGATCCTCCAAATCAGCTGCTTGACCTTGAGAGGACTTTCGGTACTCTAAATGTGTGTAGTGGCAGAGTGACGAAGGTCTCCATCTGAGATAACGGAGTAGCTGATTGAACAGAGAAACGACCTATGGAATCCCATCTCCATCTCTAGCTGTCTTCAACAGAGGCATCCACACTGAACTGTAGGCTGTAGCAGAGACTGAAGGAGAAGTTGAAACTGGTTTATCTCCACGAGAGTGAGGTGCCTTCTGAAGATGGCAGCCCAAATGCCCCCCGTCAGTTGTGCATCAAAAGACTGGTCTACCGAAGCTCCCGGTGCCCCTGCAATAGCATATAATCCAGGAAACTCCTCAGTAAAGAGTAAAATCTCCACTTCACCTATCATGCCAAAAGGAGCATCTCCGCCATTTCCCAGACTGCAACGAACATTGACTCTAATGACATCAACACACTGAAGAGTGCCTCTCCAAATAGGAGATATAGTGTGCATATGAGGCGGATAAAGGTCCCAAACCCTACTCGAAGTGTAATACTTTTAAGTAATCAACTATATCCATAGACCACCCTCCTCTGTCCCTAGCTGCCACAACCATTTGCATACTAGTGCCAAATTGAAATCTCTAATGTTTCTAATACCCACACACCCGCCTCCTGCTTTTACTCACTTTTCCCCAAGAAATATCATGCCAGCCCCCTTCCATTCTCAGCACTACCATGCCTAAAGAATCTTGCCTGAATAGATTTTAGTTTCTTGGCCACTGTCTTTGGAATTCTAAAGATGGAGAGCTGTCCAACGTTGACTTGCACAAAACCAAACGACCTCGATAGGATAGAAGTCGGGCCTTCAACCTGCCAACATGGACTCAAATCTCTACACCACCTGTTGCCAATCCCTACAACGGAGAACTCTTGGAGTTAAAGGAAGGCCCAAATAAGTGAATGGAAAGTCTCCAATTTGGAAGCCAAGAATGGAAGATGCATGTCTAAGGGGAGTATCCTCCAAGTTGATTCCTACAATGTGACTTTTGCCATAATTGACCTTCAGTCCACTGATATCCCGAACTACCTCTAGTATCAACCTGGCATCAATCAGTTGATTCTCCTCGTCTGTTAGAAATATCATAGTGTCATCAACATACTGAAGATGATAAATGCTGCTACTAGAATGACTGGTATGGAAACCTCGCATTACACTTGTCTCCTCTTCTCTTTCTAGAGCCTGCTTAAGATCTGGATCACTAGAACAAACAAAAATGGGGACAAAAGGTCTCCCTCTCCCACTAGCAAAAAAGGAAGAAGGCTGCCCATTGATAAGGATAGCAAAGGAAGCAGAAGGATACACTTTCTAACCCAAGAATGGAAGAGTGATGGAAATCCATTTTATTAAGCACCTGAAAGATACATTCCCAACTCACAGAGTCATATGCCTTCTCTAAATCCAGCTTCAGGACCACTTCCCTCTTTCTCTGTAGCTTTATAGCATGTAAGCACTCATGAGCAACAAGGAAATTCTCTTAGATGTGTCTCCCTCTAATGAGCGCCCCTTGCTGCCCACTGACAATACCATCCATGACACTTTCTAACCTTGTGGCCACCACTTTAGCAATTATTTTGTAGGTACTGTTCACCAAGTTAATGGGTCTGAAATCAGTCCACTCCCGCGCAACCCTCTTCTTAGGAATCAACACCAACATTGTTTTGTTAACACCCTTCAAATGTGCTTTTGCCCTCCTAGAATTTCTGAGCAGCCTCAATAAAATCCTCCTTCACAATATCCCAACACTTCTGAAAGAAAATCGTTGGAAAATCATCCGGCCCTGGGGCTTCGTCACCTGCAAGAGAAAATACCGCTTGCTTGATCTCCTCCTACAAAAGAGGCCTCACAAGAGTGGTGGGGACACCCGAGCACTGGACCGGGCCGACAGGGTCCAAGTTGACCGCAGGCGGAGGCGACGAGCAGCAATGACGGCGTCCATTTGGCTTGGCGACTTGCTTTCGGGCCACTAGCATGTTTATTTTATGAGTTTGGGCATTTAGTTGATGTAATAAGGCCCATATGAGGCCCATTGTTGGGGAATCGTCCCCCCGATCGGAAGCCCTCTCTCACACAACTCACACGTAGAGTTTGGAGAAGAGATGGAAGAAGGGAGAAGAAGAACACACAGACACCAGATTTTACGTGGTTCGGAGGCGAGAGCCTTCCTACGTCCACGGCCACAACAGCTTTCAATACTACAATCAGAACTAACATACAAAGAGAATATACCCCCCCTTTATATACTGGGAGGGTAGGGCGCCATAATCGAGATTCACATGGACAAAAAAACCCCTAACTCAGAACCGCCTCAGAACTGCAAAGTCGCCTGACCTGGGAAAGGAGAAGTCGAATGCCTTGACAAATTCGACTGCTGCAGTCGAATACTACATTCGACTGCAGACAGGCTCCCACTGCATAAGTCGAATGCTACATTCGACTGCTGACTTCAACTGATGCATTCGACTGATGCATTCGACTGTTGCAGTCGAATGCTTCGACCTGACCCCTTGTGCAGATCTGCTAGAGAGTTCGGGCTCCATATTCTAACGGCCCATTAGAGCTCTTTCTATTTTCTGTGTATTTTTGGGTCCGAATTTGGACTTATTTTAGGCTTGGGGTATTTTAGTCCATGTCTGTGTGTTAGTGGAGGCCATTAGGGTTCTCTCACTATAAACAAAGTGTAATATCCTGTTTTTAGGGTTAATGAAGATTTGAAGAACAGCTTTGTGCACAGCCTTCTTGTCTTCTACTTCAGCGGGGTGGAATCCCCAGGGTGGAAGCCCAAACCCCTTCTTCTTCTTCTTCCTCCACGCTTCTCCCTTTCTGTTCTCTGTCTTCTTCCTCCGCACGCTTTGTTGTGCCGCATCAAAGAGCCTCACTATCAGAACAAGAAGGTGAGGGAGGAGATCATGAGCAAAGGTAGGTTTGCACCTCTGGTCCTCTGCGAATAGACTAGAAAAAAATCCCTGGCATGGGATCTGATGGACTCCTCAGATATAGTACTCTCTCCCACCCTAATGGAAGGGATGTGGTTTTTTCTTATCCTATTTGATGTGACCCTATGGAAATAGGCTATGTTCCTGTCCCCTTGACCCATTTCTCCTTGGATCTCTGCTTCCAATAGATTTCTTCTTTGGTAAGAATCTCTTCATATTTTTCCTTCAATGACTCTCTGTTTGATCTGTCCTCATCATCAAGTAGCTCTGCCTCCTCCAAACTGTCCAACACCTATAGCCGTTGAGTGATCTCCTCCTTCTCCTGCTTGGTAGGAAGGTGCTTACTTGCAGCCCATCTTCTAAGTGCGAAGGTCAGGTGATTCAGCTTTCAGACCAAGGTGGCCATGTATGTCCCTTTCCGCCTATAAGCACTCCATGAACCTCTGACTATATCTAAGAAGTCCTCCCTCAGCCAAACCCTCTCAAATAGGAAAGGCTGTCTCCTCTCTCATCCCAGCTAGTTTTCAAGAGGATAGGCTTATGATTAGAGGTCGGTCTAGCCAAACCTGAGCATGCGGGAAATGTCCTCCTAGTCCACTGATTCCAAGAATTTGTCCAATTTGGAGCTAAAGGGGTAGCCCTCATATTTGACCAGGTGAATTGCACGTTTCTAGGCTGAGGTCTATGAGGGTGGCCTGTTGGATGGAGTGACAGAAATCCTCTCTCCCCCGCATGGGGATAGCCACCTGACCTCTCTAAGCTGACATCATTGCATTGAAATCACCCCATACACCATGGACAAGTCGAAGTGCAATGAAACTCCAGCAGCTCCTGCTACAAATGCTCTTTCCTCCCAGGACTGGGGTCCGTAGATCCCAGAAAAGTCCCAGGAGAATCCGTCCCTCAAAGAATGGATATGCAGAGTGATAGCCCAGCGACCAACCTGACTGTCCTCCTCCACCTCCACCACTTCTAAGGGGTCCACAATATAAGGATACCCCCTGCTCTGCCAAAAACTGGGGAGGCCACTTCCCTGGACAGCCTGCCTTCCCCCAATCCCCTCCTCAACTCTTCTTCCCTGTTGAACGGTAAAAGTGTGACATGTTCATGTCGGTAAAAAAATTACGGAATCCACCTGATAATGGTCCGGCGACTGGCTAGTTGAAGCTTTTCTTGGGGACACATCGTTCAAGTATGGACATGATGAAAGGGGTCGTTGAGCCATGAAGATTAAATGTTGGTTATCAACGGGCCTTCTTACAATATATTATCAACGCCTGCTCAGAGGCCAAATAAGTTGTGATTTAAAATGACCCAAGGTTTGTTTAAGTTACAAACTTATTCGTGGGGATTCATCCCCAAAGTTCGGCAGGGGAGTTCGGCTCTTAAAATGGCGCCCGGATTCCCGGTTAAAGTGAAAGTACAAGGAAACATGTCTCCGTCCAAAGTACAAAGCACGGAAAAATCTGGCAGCACAAGGTCTTAGGACCAAGTATAAAGCACAAGTACAAAGAACAAGCTCGAGGAAGGACTCCAAAGCTTTACGCAGTAGTCTTCTATTGGGCGAAGCTCCAAGGAAACGGAGCAGGATTCCAGCAGCACCTCCGGCATCGACACTCACAAATGAGGGTGTGGGGGGTATTTATAGAAAATTTCTCCACCCCCCCCCCCCCCCCTCCATCGGTTAGGCAGCCCCTAAACGATGGTGACCTCAACATGAGGTCACCATCGTTAAGGGCTACGATGGTGACCTAAGCATGAGGTCACCATCGGTTACCCCCCTAACCGATGGTGACCTCATCATGAGGTCACCATCGGTTGGGGCTCTCCCTCTCCCGCATGTAAGGGGTTCATCCCCTATAAATACCCCCCCTATTCCACAAGGAAAGGGGGTCTTTCACTTGCTCTGGCGAAGCCCTGTTGGGTTCGGAATTGGCTCCGGCGAAGCCCTGTTGGAAAAATTCCAGAAAAATAGAAAAGAGCATTTGCTCATTCCCCTCTCTCATTCTCCAATCCTCCTTGCTTGGTGTGCGAAGGTACAAATCCCCTTCTTTAGCCCGATAGGCCAGGCGCGGAGAGGAGTGCGGTCGGCGCAATCGTCATCGACATTCCTTCTTAATCCCCATCCCCCACATCGAACAAGTCTCTGTGGGGGATATTCCGGGGTTTAAATGCCGTCCATATCGAGCAAGTCTCTATGGACACATGGTATTTAAATACCCATGTTCTCCCCGCCCATCGAGCAAGTCTCTGGGATGGGGATTTTGTGCTTGTATGTATATGTTTTCTTGAGGAGACTCTGCCCAAGCGGAGGTTCTGCCCAAGGACATATTCGTATATTCACAATTTGTGTTGTTCTATATATATGATTCTTAAGACGAAACTCTGCCAAGTGGAGGTTCCGTCCAGGAACACATATATAAAGATACAATTTGTAATTATACAAATATGTTCCTTAAGGAGAATCTCGCCCAGGCAAAAATCTTTCTCAGGGGACATATCCATATAAATACAAACTCGTGTTATATGTATATGTTTCTTAGAGGAAACTCTGCCCAAGCAGAGGTTCTGCCCAAGAACATATTCGTATATTCACAAATGATGTCTTATGTATATGTTCCTTAGGGGGAAACTCTGCCAAAATGGAGACTCCCCTAAGAACATATCCATAAAATCACAAATTTGTGCCTATACGCATATGTCTCTTAGGAGGAATCTTGCCCGGACAAAAGTTCCCTCTAAATTCATATCCGTATAATCACAAACTTCATGTTTTATAAAGTATTTCTTAGTGGAATCTCTGCCCAAATAGAGACTCTGCCCGAGAACGTATCTATATAATCACAAATATGCCCCATTGTGTATATGTTTCTCAAAAGGGAATCCCGTTCATACGGGGGCACCTTCCCATCGACACTCTGCTCAAATAGAGATACCGTTTGAGAATATATTCACAAAGTGCAAATTTGTGTTTATACACATATATCTCTTTAAGGCAAAATCCCTCGGCAAAGCTTCTCCCGAGAACATATGGACATAAGCATATGCCCATATAAATACACCACTACAAGGATACCCTGCCTAAGCAGGGACTTGCCAAAACATACTCATATATTAAAAAAAAGAGAGATTGTGATAACATACACACATCCAAAGAAAAAGGAGGATAAGACAAGAACTGCGCTCAGATACTCCGAATGGAGCACATATGCACCTCCACGAGAACCTACTGTGGAAATGGACTTTGGACAGTAATCACAATTGGGACAAGGACTTCCATGGAGATACATCCATATGCTCTCCGGAAATTGTACCCGCACAAGTGCGAAATGAGGAGAAAAGAAACTCTACCTCAAACTCGGACTTTGCTCAGAAATGGCATTGTGAAAGAACCCATATAAAAATTTGCACAGTTATCCTTCTATACGGAAGTATTACTCTGGGTTATAATACCCCCAAGTTCAAAATCAATATCCACGGGTATATACCCGTTCACAATAACAACCCTCATGTTTTCCCAAATAAAAATGCCTAACCAACCCTTTCGTAAAAAAAGAAAAGACCTCAAATAGGTCCACGGGTATATACCCGCTCCCTTTTTTTTCAAAAATCAAACTTTGGACTCCAAAAGGGCAGTCATTTCAACAAATGAAATATCCAAAGCAAAAGCATTTCAAAAATAATCAAAAGAATAAAAAACACGTCAAGATCAGAATTTTCTAAAAGCATGTATATTTTTCTCATCCTTTACTATGGTATTCGGGTTAAAATCGTATTAAATAATACCAAGTGTTTTAATTCGATGTAAATGTAACATCGACTCCGGTCGATGGAGACAGAGGTCCAGCACATGCTATCCAATGCCTGATGAGAATAGACATGGGACTCAAGAAGTTCAGATAAAAAAAACGACGCAACGTCCGTTCGCAGACACTACCTGTCCGTTTCACGGACACTATACCCGTCCGTTCGTTCCGGACAAAATTCTTTCCGCATTGCGCGGACTCTTTTTCTGTCTGCTAGATAGGCTGGCACGCCCCGCAACATAAAATCAAAGCATGTGAAATAAATGAATGAATACAAAAGCCCACAAATAAGAACGAAACGAATGAACGCAATCGCACCGACGTTTTTCCGTCGGAAATCTCCCCGTGTCAACAGCTGGCACGCCCGGTGGGACCTCTTCTCACCATTCATAGTAACAAAGGATGAGACTTACATACTCTTTATGAAAATTCTGATACTGATATTTCCTTTGAAGGTACTTGAAGAAAAGACAAATCATAAGCTGTTGAAGATGGCCGTCACTTATGGACCGCTAGTCGTCAAAAACCATGCCAGGTTCGGTTACTGGCGACTCCGATCATATTCGGAGATTTCCCTGCAGTCGTCGGATCCCCTTCTTTCTGGGAGTGGTTCCGGCCCATCAGGAGGAGGAAGCTGCTCAAATATCTTCCTCCCACAATCAACAAAGAGAATTGCAACAACAATGGACGTGTCAAGGCTCGTTCCGCTGCTGTCAATAAGGGCACCCAAACGCCCATGAAAGATGATGCTGTTAAAGGGGGCAAACCCCATTCACTCAAGTTCGGACCTATTCGGTCCATATGATCTCTTCAGCCATTGTGGCTCCCGTCTCCTCACAGCGGGGGCAAAATAAACGCCACAAGAACAGAAGGCGCCCGCTGCCATCTCCAGATCTGGCAAGTCCGTTATGATCGGAAATGTGCGAGTGGCCTTGATGGTACTCCACCTACCACTCTCGTGATAGGTATATTCCAAATATTCCAACCTCGAACCGCTTCTCAGCTCTACGGTGGTTCCGGGGGAAGCATGAAGATTCCATGGTGAAAGCCGATGTCAAGCAAAAGACGCGGCGTTTTACCAAGTTGAAACAAATCTGGGTTCCCAAGAAGAGAGTCCAGAAGTTCAAGAAAGATCAAGCAGATGCATCAAAGGTGATTCAAAGAAAAAGCAACACCGAAGATGCCTCTCTTCAATATGCTAGATCTGAACATCCCAGAGGATGGAAAAGAAAAGGGATATATAGAAAATCAAACTACAGTCCTCAAGACCAGAGAATATCGGGTAGTCAAAGAAATTCCAACTCAACAATCCAGGGCTCGCGTATCGGTCTTCGACCGTATATCGTGGATCCCAGAATTTTGTAAGCCAAGGGCAATTCCTAGCACCAGTGCTCGTCTGTCAAAAAGACGACGTGTTACTTGGGCAGCTCGGGAAACACCCAAGCTTATAATCTTCTCATGTTATACTACTGGAAGGGAAGTTGGCGAACTGCGGAGTAAATCGCGGAAGCCACCCCCAACATCCCCGCAGAAGATGTCCATACTAATATCAGACAGTTCGTCAGAAGAACTCACCAACTTGGCGGGCAAATTGGCTCGTCTAATCAGGCTCCTCTTCCAACTGATATCCAACATGAGGGTACTCAAATTCCCTCCCTTGAAGAAACAAATATTCGACTTGAAGAAGGTGGACCTTCTACCTCTGGCAGTCATCCCGTCATCAACTTACCAACAAAAGAAAATTTCCATGCAATGGCGGACGATGACAAATATGAAGTCATGCAACAGTGGCGGTCTGAAATGACCTCACTTGTCAATGAGATGAGACGATTGGCAACTTTAAGCCATCGGCAATCCATAGAACCGGTTGCTGTTCAACATCAACAACAAACCAGCATCCGGATGGATTTATCTCATTGAACAATCCAATAATTTCTTCAACTGGTCTTCTTCCTCAAGCTACGGGTCCGGATATCAATGACCCATCTAATATCATGCCTCCTCAAACAGAAGCCTTGCAAATTCAAAGGCATGAATAAAGAAGATGGTTGAAGATATGTTCACCCAGCAGGGCGAGGGTATTCAGGCTACGGACTTATATTCTGTCCCGTTCCCTATACATCATCAACTCAAGAAGCTGCCAGAATCATGTCCCAAAGTCCCAAAGTTGCCTAAATATGATGGGCACGGGACACCTCGGAGCATGTGGCACATTACAAAATTGCCATGGGCGATCTTGCATCTGAGGAATCCTATCTCCTCAGATATTTTGCTACATCTTTAATAGGGGTCGCATTCCAATGGTATGCAAAGCTCAAGGTTGGCTCAGTTCTCGACTGGGCTGATATGCAATCAAATTTTATGATCGTTCAAACAGCAGAAAGGAAGGTCTCTCTTGCTGAGTTATGCTCCCTCAAACAAAAGAAAGGGGAGTCGGCAATAGACTTCATCCAAAGGTGGAGGGAATTTAGCATGCAATGCGACAATCCTCCCATCCAGCAAGATGCAGTAATTATCTGCCGCAGAGGCCTCATCATAACAATTAAAGAGGACTCTGGCTGGCTGCAAATATCAGAAGCTTGGACCAGTTGAATATGCTGTGGCAGAAATTGAAGGGTTCTTAGCCGAACAATCAACTCATACAGCTCAAAAGGGTAACTCCCTAAGGAGCGCAATCCACTTGCAAAAGAAGTTAATGCTATCGACTTCTTGCCAGTGATGAAACAAAGGGGGCAGTAATCCCCTACCTCAAGAAAGAAACCAGAACCAAAGGTACCTCCGCCTACATTGGCCGAGCGTATGAAGCTCCTTATTCTTTCAGAAAAGAGCATACCCGAAAACTCTTCGATCTCTGCCTTGATAATCAATTAATATCACTGCCAACACTAAAGAAGCCGCAGATATCGGCAAGATCAATCAACCCAATTACTGCCTGTATCACCGTATGGTGGGGCATCCAATTGAAGATTGTTTTGTCTTCAAGAATGAGGCTCAAAAGGTAATCCAAGAAGGCCGTATATCTATGCAAAATGGTCTGGTTGATCCTCCACAGCCTCATACTTCGGATTGGCCAGAACAATCTGTCAATGTCATACATGCGGCGGAACCCGCCACAAGTTCGAGGAATCCTGAGGTTGGATCCTCATGTAACCACCTCAAGATACTTCCGGAGCTCACTCTCCGCCGAGATCTAGGCATCGGGGTACAAGAAAAATAATACAAAGGTACAAGGCAACTCGAGCAATTACAACAAAGCCAACCGGAGCTGCGCCAAATCATGTAAAGCATGGAGAGGCGTCAGGATGTGCCTATTCAGGAATCCACGCCTTCCAACCTGCTTATGTTTATCCACCTGCATATCCGGAGCTGCCCCCTATGCCGCCATTTCAAGAAAATCGGGTGGTTCCTTGAAATTCTCCAAATCCTGTCGAGCCGGCAAGGTCATATTCCTTCCGTCATCAGCATACATTGTCTCTCTTCGGCTATGTCTGCGATCAGGATATATGGATTATTTAGTCCCCGAAGAATTGAGACCCAACTATTGCCCATATCATCAAATACTGGGACACATCATTGAAGACTGTCCAAATTTCAAACAGGAAGTGGAAGAAATGATCCAGCAAGGACTCATCAATATGGGTAATTTTCTGGTCAATCCCCCACAACCTCATGTTCAGCCACCATCAAGTGAGCCATACAATCCTGGATATCATTCGGTTAATGTCATTAATGCATCATTCTCTGGGGCCCTTAAACCGGAGGGACAACCGCCTATGCCGCATCCATATCTATCCAGCCAATGGTATGATGATTGACATCCTCTACATCAACGCTCATTTGATCTCAAGGATACTCAATCCATATTCAACAGCTTAAGATCAGAGGGTTGATAAAGCATTTGATCCCGAGCCTTGTATCTCCGAAAGGGAGAGGCAATCACATCTCTACTGTGAATATCATGCCAGAGTCATGCACTCTACCAAAGATTGCCCAGACCTCCATGATTGGATCGAAACAAAGATCCGGGAGGGAGTAATTGACCAGGAGGGAAATCTCCTGACCCCCTCATCACAAATATATGATCCAAGTCCAGTTCCAAGCACAGTATCAAGATCTATGCGAATACTATCATCGTCAATTGGCTATGGGCGGCATAGAAGCAAGGCTGATGTTGAGCAATTCAGAGTTGGCCTGTTTCAATATAGAAACGGAATATCAGAAAATGCTGCGCGAAACCAATCTCGCAGCAAGCTGAGGAGTTCGTAGATGATTACCACCAACTCCCTCCTGAAATTGTTGAAGAAGCAATCAACTCAACTTTTCAGACACAAGCCTCAGAAGCTGAATGGGTCACTGTTGGCCCTCGAAAGTCAAGAAATTCTAGAAGACCGGCAAATCTGTCGTCAAAGGTCATTCTAGCAGAAAAAATATTCCTGAGCCATCTTCAGAGCAGAAGTGATGAATTCATTAGAAGCTCTACAAATGAGAATAGAGAGAAAAAACAGAAAAAGAAATGAAAAAAGAAAGATGAAAAAACAAATGGAGGATGCTATGGTAGCAGAGGCTCCTCAGCAGCTGACAGCGGTCCAAAGACTCCAGCTGTCGATTAATGAGCTGGAAGAATATGAAGTCTCCGAGCCCTCTGATAAACCAACGCTCGACCAATATATTCCTTGGGAAGAAATCGAGCGAAAGAGACGGCTCGGAATTGGTTATTGCAAGTTCAACATGAAGCACTCCAAGAGGGTGACCTCCCTCCTTCGCCGAATCTGAGTCTCTTCAATGGAGATGAAGAAATCACCATGGAACAGTTGGACTCTATGTTCAGCTCTTTCTATTGCTACATGGTGTTCATTCCTCCTTCAAAGGAATTACAAACTCCCACAAGCAATACTACTGCACAAGCAGGAGATAAACCAACGACGCTTGTATACCAGCGTCGACCTCCAGGTAGTTCAAGTCGTCATCCTAAGAAGGGTCATGGTAGGCATCAAAAAGCGGCATCTGCCACTACCAAGCATCCAGATAGGATCACTACTTTCATGGCGAAGAAGCAAAGCCCCTGCCCGAACCTCAAATCCGGGCGGATTTCTTATATATTTGATCCTTCAGATGAGGAAGGAGGACTGTCTGACAAGGTTCCTCAATCTGGAGATAAAAACTCAAGCCATATGCTTCATCAAATGAGCCAGACAATGTTCCTCCTCTTCCCAATGAGAAGCTATTGGCTCCTATCTCTCAAAAGAAGCCCGTCAAGTCAAAAGAGCCTTCTGGGTCCTCATCAAGGGAATCCTCCCACTTGGACCAGATACGCTCCGAAACTGACGACAAAATCTTCAGCAATTACAGTCACTTCCCGTCAACATCACTGTCTGGGAAGCGATTGCCTGGAGCAAAGACTTGAGAGAAACTCTAGTCAAGATACTCCAAGAACCAAAATTTATGAAGCCCATATGGCAAATTTTCAATCGCAAGCATGTGAAGCACTGGCGGCAAATGTCACCTTCACTGATGAAGATTTGCTATTATCTTCCCCATATCATAATCGTCCCTATATATGAAGGGAAAGATCAACAACATGCAATTGAATCGGATCCTGGTTGATCCAGGGGCATCCATCAATCTAATGCCTTCAAGACCTTTCAATCTCTATATCTTATGCCCTATATGCAAAGGGTGAAGGATGTGAAGATCACATGATTTAATTAGAATTCGGAAAAAGCCATCGGAAAGGTCACTGTCAATTTGACTCTGGCAGATTTTGTCACCAGGGTGGCCTTCTTCATTATTGATGCCAATACATCATATAGAGTCTTGCTTGGGAGACCCTGGCTGCATGAAAACTGGGTCATTCCATCAACTCCATCAATGCATTAAATATGCAAAAGAAGGGAAGCAGCATACAGTTTTTGCTGATCAAGCCCCGTTTCGGGAAGACGAATGCAACCTGACTGATGCCCCTTTATATCTTGGAGGACCAAATCTTCAACCCTCCTCCCTCTCTAAAGGGAAGAGTAAGCAAATTGAGTCCTCAAATGAAGACAATGAAACTGGCGAGCTTTTTGTGGTAAATAAAAGCCTTGCCAAGTTACCTACAAATACTTCTCAAAGTAAAGCAACCCGCCCAAAGCGGCGGAGCATCAGTTATGAAGCTGTCATAAGTCAAGTCATCAATGGGAGCATTCCTCTGCCATCCAACTGCATGCAATCTGTTCTCCAAGCAAGAACAAAGTGTCGGCGATTAAAAACTTTCGTCGTCACTTATCAAAGAAAAGAAAGAAAAAAGAATGCGAGAAAGGCAGCAAGCCAATCCTCTTCTACAAAGGGGAATTGATCCTTCAAACTTATACAGGGGATGATTTTGGTTGGGAGATAGGTCCAATAACCAACTGGAAACAATACAAGAAATGGCTGATATGCCAGAAAAAATAAGGAGATGTGCAAAAAGCAGAAAATCCCTCGGGTACAAGATGTTCTCGAAGAAATTTCTTCAAGCAACTATGGGAACCCTCTCAAGTCCGGGGGCAACCTCCATTCTCTAGAAGAGATACCAGAGGATTAGGTTATGATACCAAATCCTCCTATACAGTCAATGTTGTCGGATCATCATCAGAGGTCTGCAGCACGCAGAATAATCAGGAGTCTTCCAACTTCAACTCTCAAGCCATTATTTCAGCTCCATCAAATGAATTATCAAATGAAGAGCTACCAGAAGAATTCTGCAAGCGATCTTCATCCACAAACTCTGAAGATAGGAATCTCTATGAAGTCTACGTCACCAACTCCGATGATGAAGAAGATTTCATAGATCTGCACCAGCACCCCAAGAAATTGAAGATGGTGGACAGGCCACTATTGATGAATTAATTGAACTCAATCTCGGGAGTCAACAAGATCCCCGACCAATCTTTATCAGTGCCATTCTCGATGAACAAGAGAGGCAATCTTATCAAATTCTTCTGCTGGAATTCCAAGACTGTTTTGCTTGGAATTATAAAGAAATGCCGAGACTGGAGCCATCAGTTGCTGAGCATGCATTATCCATACTGCACACGGCCAAGCCTGTCAAACAAGCTCAAAGGCGTATGAGGCATGAGCTAGAATTGAAAGTAAATATTGAAGTCGACAAGCTTTCTGAAGTAGACTTCATCGAGCCGTGTATATATCCAATATGGCTCGCCAACATTGTTCCTGTGAAGAAAAAGAATGGTCAAATCCGGATATGTATCGACTACAGGGACTTGAATAAAGCATGTCCCAAGGATGATTTCCCAGTTCCAATCACTGAAACAATGGTGGATATGACCACCGCTATGAAGCCTTGTCATTTATGGACGGGTCTTCGGCTACAATCAGGTCCGGATGGCAATCAAAGATAAAGATCATACCGCATTCAGATCACCTAAAGGTATCTTCAACTACAAAAGGATGCCCTTTGGTTTGAAAAATGCAGGAGCTACATATCAAAGAGCCATGACCAAAATATTTAATGAAATGATCCATGATGTGGTTGAATGCTATGTGGATGACTTAGTCGTCAAAACCAAAAAGCGGAGGATCATCTATATGATCTTCGCCGTGTTTTGGAAAGGCTTCGTCAATTCAAATTGAAGATGAATCCTATGAAATGTGCATTTGGGGTTTCAAGTGGCAAGTTCCTGGGTTTCATCGTCAAATATCGGGGAATAGAAATAGACCCTGACAAAATCAAGGCAATCCAGCAACTGCCTTCTCCTCAAAATTGACAGAGCTAAGGTCACTCAAGGGAGATTAGCCTATATCAGGCGATTCATATCCAATCTCTCAGGAAGATGCATGCCGTTCGGCAAACTA
Organism: Colocasia esculenta; assembly: GCA_014218235.1. Taxonomy (NCBI): domain Eukaryota; kingdom Viridiplantae; phylum Streptophyta; class Magnoliopsida; order Alismatales; family Araceae; genus Colocasia; species Colocasia esculenta. Next base: position 118,449,984 of record CM024753.1, on the reverse strand, counting down.
ATGAAGAAGAATGCTCCCTTCATCTGGGACCAAGAATGTCAGGACGCTCTTGAACAAATCAAAGAGTATCTTCTCAACTCCAGTCCTAGGGGCGCCAGTTATTGGAAAGCCTCTTATACTCTATATTTCAGCTATGGATGCTTCTCTGGGAGCTCTATTGGCACAAACAAATGATGACGATAAAGAGCAAGCTTTTTATTATCTTAGCAGAAGCTAATTGGTCCTGAACTCCGATATGCTCCAATGGAAAAAGTATGCCTAGCACTGGTATTTGCTGCGAAGAAATTGAGGCATTATTTGCTGTCTCATGAAATTAAACTCATCTCCAAGTATGATCCAATCAAATATCTGCTAAGGCAACCCATATTGTCAGGAAGACTCGCGAAATGGGCTCTGCTCCTCATGGAATTTGATATCACATATATCCCCAAAGGGCAATCAAAGGGCAAGGCTTGGCCGAATTCTTAGCCGCACATCCAGTGCCAGAAGATTCCCCTTTATCTATAAACCTCCAGAAGAAGAAACTCTCTCTCCTGCAAGTGAAAATTTAGTTCTCGAAGAGGTTGCCACAATTGAGCTACCTCTGGGAATTATATTTTGATGGAGCTTCCCGAACTCTCCATTATACTGATGGTTCTACCACCGTCTCTACTGGAGCAGGGATCGTCCTAGTCACTCCATGTGGAGGAATCTTATACAATTCCGTGCTCTTATGAAGCCACTCACAAATAATGAAGCCGAATATGAAGCTCTGATTATTGGGCTCCGGCTGGCTCTCGAAATGGGAATCAAAGGTATACAAGTTTATGGGGACTCACAGCTGGTCATCCGACAAATATTAGGCCAGTATGAAGTCCGTAAACCACAATTGCTTCCATACTATACCACAGTCATGAAGCTCAAAGAAAAATTCAACTTCTTTGACATATCTTATGTGCCGAGAAGTGAAAATTCTCAGGCTGATGCTTTAGCCAAATTGGCCTCTGCTATAAAATTGCCTCCTGAAGGGGAATGGACATAAGTGTCCGTCACAGAAGGCTCATGCCGAGTATTCTCGACGCTGAGTCTAATGTTACGATGAAGAAGCACATACTATAGAGCAAGATACAACAAATAAATCTGAGGATTGGCGCGAGCCGTTCATCAAAATCAAGAAAGGTTGGCTACCTTCTGATCGAGCCCAAAGAATTCAGCTCTTACGCAGGGCTACATCGTATCAAATAATAGCAGATCAACTATATAGGTGGTCCATGAAAAGAAAGGACCAGTCCTCCTCAGATGCTTGTCCTTTGAAGGGGCTAAATCATTATGAAAGAAGTTCACTCCGGGCTGTGTGGTGCACACCAGGCAGGAGAGAAGATGAAAATCAATATCAAGTAAAAGGCTTCTACTGGCCTACCATGTACGCGATTGCATCCAATATGCCCGTACATGTCATCAGTGTCAAGCATTTGGCCCTATACCAAGGAAATCACCAAATGTATTACATCCCACTGCGCCAACATGGCCGTTCGCCGAATGGGGTATGGATAATGTGGGGCCATTCCCACCTTCATCTCAGGCCACAAGTTCATACTGGCTGCCACAGATTATTTCTCTCGGTGGGCTGAAGCTATCCATTGAGTGAGGTAACCGGAGAATCAGTCGCAAATTTGTCAAGCAGAACATAATATACAGATTTGGGACTCCTCACAGAATCATATCTGATAATGGGTCACAATTCAGAAACAAAACAATATATGCCTGGCGGCGAAATTTCATATTGATGGGAGCAAACTTCAGTATATAATCCACAGGCAAATGGGTTGGCAGAAGCTTTCAACAAAACCCTCTGCAGGCTGCTTGCCAAGATAATCGGCAGTAGAAAGCGGGAATGGGGAGAAAAGGTTCATGAAGCCTTGTGGGCTTATCGAACTGTGTATAAAACCCCTACCGGATGTTCACCCTTCTCCTTGGTATATGGAGCTGA